>CAKNEX010000027.1:0-82500 GCA_930367185.1 Myathropa florea | reverse complement strand
AATAAATAAATAAGTAAATAAATATATAAATAAATAAATAAATAAATAATTAATTAAATAAATATATAAATAAATAAATACATGAATAAAAAATAAATAAACAAATAAATAGATAGTAATAAATGAGTAAACAAATAGATTTATAGCTATATATACACAAATGAGTAGATATATAAGTAAATACAAATTATGCCATACTTTTAGCTGAAAATATGTAAAAATATGTATGTTATTGTGCGTTGCACATATTTTTTCTCAAAAACGGTAAGTCTGGCGTGGTTTTGACCATAACAAGATTTGTAGAGGCATTCATTACGAACATTTTAAACCAAAAATCTTAATTCTAGGCCTACTAGTTTCCGAGAAAATGAAAATAAACCAAATTATGCCATACTTTTAGCTGAAAATATGTATGTTATTGTGCGATGCACATATTTTTTCTCAAAAACGGTAAGTCTGGCGTGGTTTTGACCATAACAAGATTTGTAGAGGCATTCATTACGAACATTTTAAACCAAAAATCTTAATTCTAGGCCTACTAGTTTCCGAGAAAATGAAAATAAACCAAATTATGCCATACTTTTAGCTGAAAATATGTAAAAATATGTATGTTATTGTGCGTTGCACATATTTTTTCTCAAAAACGGTAAGTCTGGCGTGGTTTTGACCATAACAAGATTTGTAGAGGCATTCATTACGAACATTTTAAACCAAAAATCTTAATTCTAGGCCTACTAGTTTCCGAGAAAATGAAAATAAACCAAATTATGCCATACTTTTAGCTGAAAATATGTAAAAATATGTATGTTATTGTGCGTTGCACATATTTTTTCTCAAAAACGGTAAGTCTGGCGTGGTTTTGACCATAACAAGATTTGTAGAGGCATTCATTACGAACATTTTAAACCAAAAATCTTAATTCTAGGCCTACTAGTTTCCGAGAAAATGAAAATAAACCAAATTATGCCATACTTTTAGCTGAAAATATGTATGTTATTGTGCGATGCACATATTTTTTCTCAAAAACGGTAAGTCTGGCGTGGTTTTGACCATAACAAGATTTGTAGAGGCATTCATTACGAACATTTTAAACCAAAAATCTTAATTCTAGGCCTACTAGTTTCCGAGAAAATGAAAATAAACCAAATTATGCCATACTTTTAGCTGAAAATATGTATGTTATTGTGCGATGCACATATTTTTTCTCAAAAACGGTAAGTCTGGCGTGGTTTTGACCATAACAAGATTTGTAGAGGCATTCATTACGAACATTTTAAACCAAAAATCTTAATTCTAGGCCTACTAGTTTCCGAGAAAATGAAAATAAACCAAATTATGCCATACTTTTAGCTGAAAATATGTAAAAATATGTATGTTATTGTGCGTTGCACATATTTTTTCTCAAAAACGGTAAGTCTGGCGTGGTTTTGACCATAACAAGATTTGTAGAGGCATTCATTACGAACATTTTAAACCAAAAATCTTAATTCTAGGCCTACTAGTTTCCGAGAAAATGAAAATAAACCAAATTATGCCATACTTTTAGCTGAAAATATGTATGTTATTGTGCGATGCACATATTTTTTCTCAAAAACGGTAAGTCTGGCGTGGTTTTGACCATAACAAGATTTGTAGAGGCATTCATTACGAACATTTTAAACCAAAAATCTTAATTCTAGGCCTACTAGTTTCCGAGAAAATGAAAATAAACCAAATTATGCCATACTTTTAGCTGAAAATATGTAAAAATATGTATGTTATTGTGCGTTGCACATATTTTTTCTCAAAAACGGTAAGTCTGGCGTGGTTTTGACCATAACAAGATTTGTAGAGGCATTCATTACGAACATTTTAAACCAAAAATCTTAATTCTAGGCCTACTAGTTTCCGAGAAAATGAAAATAAACCAAATTATGCCATACTTTTAGCTGAAAATATGTATGTTATTGTGCGATGCACATATTTTTTCTCAAAAACGGTAAGTCTGGCGTGGTTTTGACCATAACAAGATTTGTAGAGGCATTCATTACGAACATTTTAAACCAAAAATCTTAATTCTAGGCCTACTAGTTTCCGAGAAAATGAAAATAAACCAAATTATGCCATACTTTTAGCTGAAAATATGTATGTTATTGTGCGATGCACATATTTTTTCTCAAAAACGGTAAGTCTGGCGTGGTTTTGACCATAACAAGATTTGTAGAGGCATTCATTACGAACATTTTAAACCAAAAATCTTAATTCTAGGCCTACTAGTTTCCGAGAAAATGAAAATAAACCAAATTATGCCATACTTTTAGCTGAAAATATGTATGTTATTGTGCGATGCACATATTTTTTCTCAAAAACGGTAAGTCTGGCGTGGTTTTGACCATAACAAGATTTGTAGAGGCATTCATTACGAACATTTTAAACCAAAAATCTTAATTCTAGGCCTACTAGTTTCCGAGAAAATGAAAATAAACCAAATTATGCCATACTTTTAGCTGAAAATATGTAAAAATATGTATGTTATTGTGCGTTGCACATATTTTTTCTCAAAAACGGTAAGTCTGGCGTGGTTTTGACCATAACAAGATTTGTAGAGGCATTCATTACGAACATTTTAAACCAAAAATCTTAATTCTAGGCCTACTAGTTTCCGAGAAAATGAAAATAAACCAAATTATGCCATACTTTTAGCTGAAAATATGTATGTTATTGTGCGATGCACATATTTTTTCTCAAAAACGGTAAGTCTGGCGTGGTTTTGACCATAACAAGATTTGTAGAGGCATTCATTACGAACATTTTAAACCAAAAATCTTAATTCTAGGCCTACTAGTTTCCGAGAAAATGAAAATAAACCAAATTATGCCATACTTTTAGCTGAAAATATGTAAAAATATGTATGTTATTGTGCGTTGCACATATTTTTTCTCAAAAACGGTAAGTCTGGCGTGGTTTTGACCATAACAAGATTTGTAGAGGCATTCATTACGAACATTTTAAACCAAAAATCTTAATTCTAGGCCTACTAGTTTCCGAGAAAATGAAAATAAACCAAATTATGCCATACTTTTAGCTGAAAATATGTATGTTATTGTGCGATGCACATATTTTTTCTCAAAAACGGTAAGTCTGGCGTGGTTTTGACCATAACAAGATTTGTAGAGGCATTCATTACGAACATTTTAAACCAAAAATCTTAATTCTAGGCCTACTAGTTTCCGAGAAAATGAAAATAAACCAAATTATGCCATACTTTTAGCTGAAAATATGTATGTTATTGTGCGATGCACATATTTTTTCTCAAAAACGGTAAGTCTGGCGTGGTTTTGACCATAACAAGATTTGTAGAGGCATTCATTACGAACATTTTAAACCAAAAATCTTAATTCTAGGCCTACTAGTTTCCGAGAAAATGAAAATAAACCAAATTATGCCATACTTTTAGCTGAAAATATGTATGTTATTGTGCGATACACATATTTTTTCTCAAAAACGGTAAGTCTGGCGTGGTTTTGACCATAACAAGATTTGTAGAGGCATTCATTACGAACATTTTAAACCAAAAATCTTAATTCTAGGCCTACTAGTTTCCGAGAAAATGAAAATAAACCAAATTATGCCATACTTTTAGCTGAAAATATGTATGTTATTGTGCGATGCACATATTTTTTCTCAAAAACGGTAAGTCTGGCGTGGTTTTGACCATAACAAGATTTGTAGAGGCATTCATTACGAACATTTTAAACCAAAAATCTTAATTCTAGGCCTACTAGTTTCCGAGAAAATGAAAATAAACCAAATTATGCCATACTTTTAGCTGAAAATATGTATGTTATTGTGCGATGCACATATTTTTTCTCAAAAACGGTAAGTCTGGCGTGGTTTTGACCATAACAAGATTTGTAGAGGCATTCATTACGAACATTTTAAACCAAAAATCTTAATTCTAGGCCTACTAGTTTCCGAGAAAATGAAAATAAACCAAATTATGCCATACTTTTAGCTGAAAATATGTATGTTATTGTGCGATGCACATATTTTTTCTCAAAAACGGTAAGTCTGGCGTGGTTTTGACCATAACAAGATTTGTAGAGGCATTCATTACGAACATTTTAAACCAAAAATCTTAATTCTAGGCCTACTAGTTTCCGAGAAAATGAAAATAAACCAAATTATGCCATACTTTTAGCTGAAAATATGTATGTTATTGTGCGATGCACATATTTTTTCTCAAAAACGGTAAGTCTGGCGTGGTTTTGACCATAACAAGATTTGTAGAGGCATTCATTACGAACATTTTAAACCAAAAATCTTAATTCTAGGCCTACTAGTTTCCGAGAAAATGAAAATAAACCAAATTATGCCATACTTTTAGCTGAAAATATGTATGTTATTGTGCGATGCACATATTTTTTCTCAAAAACGGTAAGTCTGGCGTGGTTTTGACCATAACAAGATTTGTAGAGGCATTCATTACGAACATTTTAAACCAAAAATCTTAATTCTAGGCCTACTAGTTTCCGAGAAAATGAAAATAAACCAAATTATGCCATACTTTTAGCTGAAAATATGTATGTTATTGTGCGATGCACATATTTTTTCTCAAAAACGGTAAGTCTGGCGTGGTTTTGACCATAACAAGATTTGTAGAGGCATTCATTACGAACATTTTAAACCAAAAATCTTAATTCTAGGCCTACTAGTTTCCGAGAAAATGAAAATAAACCAAATTATGCCATACTTTTAGCTGAAAATATGTATGTTATTGTGCGATGCACATATTTTTTCTCAAAAACGGTAAGTCTGGCGTGGTTTTGACCATAACAAGATTTGTAGAGGCATTCATTACGAACATTTTAAACCAAAAATCTTAATTCTAGGCCTACTAGTTTCCGAGAAAATGAAAATAAACCAAATTATGCCATACTTTTAGCTGAAAATATGTAAAAATATGTATGTTATTGTGCGTTGCACATATTTTTTCTCAAAAACGGTAAGTCTGGCGTGGTTTTGACCATAACAAGATTTGTAGAGGCATTCATTACGAACATTTTAAACCAAAAATCTTAATTCTAGGCCTACTAGTTTCCGAGAAAATGAAAATAAACCAAATTATGCCATACTTTTAGCTGAAAATATGTATGTTATTGTGCGATGCACATATTTTTTCTCAAAAACGGTAAGTCTGGCGTGGTTTTGACCATAACAAGATTTGTAGAGGCATTCATTACGAACATTTTAAACCAAAAATCTTAATTCTAGGCCTACTAGTTTCCGAGAAAATGAAAATAAACCAAATTATGCCATACTTTTAGCTGAAAATATGTATGTTATTGTGCGATGCACATATTTTTTCTCAAAAACGGTAAGTCTGGCGTGGTTTTGACCATAACAAGATTTGTAGAGGCATTCATTACGAACATTTTAAACCAAAAATCTTAATTCTAGGCCTACTAGTTTCCGAGAAAATGAAAATAAACCAAATTATGCCATACTTTTAGCTGAAAATATGTATGTTATTGTGCGATGCACATATTTTTTCTCAAAAACGGTAAGTCTGGCGTGGTTTTGACCATAACAAGATTTGTAGAGGCATTCATTACGAACATTTTAAACCAAAAATCTTAATTCTAGGCCTACTAGTTTCCGAGAAAATGAAAATAAACCAAATTATGCCATACTTTTAGCTGAAAATATGTAAAAATATGTATGTTATTGTGCGTTGCACATATTTTTTCTCAAAAACGGTAAGTCTGGCGTGGTTTTGACCATAACAAGATTTGTAGAGGCATTCATTACGAACATTTTAAACCAAAAATCTTAATTCTAGGCCTACTAGTTTCCGAGAAAATGAAAATAAACCAAATTATGCCATACTTTTAGCTGAAAATATGTATGTTATTGTGCGATGCACATATTTTTTCTCAAAAACGGTAAGTCTGGCGTGGTTTTGACCATAACAAGATTTGTAGAGGCATTCATTACGAACATTTTAAACCAAAAATCTTAATTCTAGGCCTACTAGTTTCCGAGAAAATGAAAATAAACCAAATTATGCCATACTTTTAGCTGAAAATATGTATGTTATTGTGCGATGCACATATTTTTTCTCAAAAACGGTAAGTCTGGCGTGGTTTTGACCATAACAAGATTTGTAGAGGCATTCATTACGAACATTTTAAACCAAAAATCTTAATTCTAGGCCTACTAGTTTCCGAGAAAATGAAAATAAACCAAATTATGCCATACTTTTAGCTGAAAATATGTATGTTATTGTGCGATGCACATATTTTTTCTCAAAAACGGTAAGTCTGGCGTGGTTTTGACCATAACAAGATTTGTAGAGGCATTCATTACGAACATTTTAAACCAAAAATCTTAATTCTAGGCCTACTAGTTTCCGAGAAAATGAAAATAAACCAAATTATGCCATACTTTTAGCTGAAAATATGTAAAAATATGTATGTTATTGTGCGTTGCACATATTTTTTCTCAAAAACGGTAAGTCTGGCGTGGTTTTGACCATAACAAGATTTGTAGAGGCATTCATTACGAACATTTTAAACCAAAAATCTTAATTCTAGGCCTACTAGTTTCCGAGAAAATGAAAATAAACCAAATTATGCCATACTTTTAGCTGAAAATATGTATGTTATTGTGCGATGCACATATTTTTTCTCAAAAACGGTAAGTCTGGCGTGGTTTTGACCATAACAAGATTTGTAGAGGCATTCATTACGAACATTTTAAACCAAAAATCTTAATTCTAGGCCTACTAGTTTCCGAGAAAATGAAAATAAACCAAATTATGCCATACTTTTAGCTGAAAATATGTATGTTATTGTGCGATGCACATATTTTTTCTCAAAAACGGTAAGTCTGGCGTGGTTTTGACCATAACAAGATTTGTAGAGGCATTCATTACGAACATTTTAAACCAAAAATCTTAATTCTAGGCCTACTAGTTTCCGAGAAAATGAAAATAAACCAAATTATGCCATACTTTTAGCTGAAAATATGTATGTTATTGTGCGATGCACATATTTTTTCTCAAAAACGGTAAGTCTGGCGTGGTTTTGACCATAACAAGATTTGTAGAGGCATTCATTACGAACATTTTAAACCAAAAATCTTAATTCTAGGCCTACTAGTTTCCGAGAAAATGAAAATAAACCAAATTATGCCATACTTTTAGCTGAAAATATGTAAAAATATGTATGTTATTGTGCGTTGCACATATTTTTTCTCAAAAACGGTAAGTCTGGCGTGGTTTTGACCATAACAAGATTTGTAGAGGCATTCATTACGAACATTTTAAACCAAAAATCTTAATTCTAGGCCTACTAGTTTCCGAGAAAATGAAAATAAACCAAATTATGCCATACTTTTAGCTGAAAATATGTAAAAATATGTATGTTATTGTGCGTTGCACATATTTTTTCTCAAAAACGGTAAGTCTGGCGTGGTTTTGACCATAACAAGATTTGTAGAGGCATTCATTACGAACATTTTAAACCAAAAATCTTAATTCTAGGCCTACTAGTTTCCGAGAAAATGAAAATAAACCAAATTATGCCATACTTTTAGCTGAAAATATGTATGTTATTGTGCGATGCACATATTTTTTCTCAAAAACGGTAAGTCTGGCGTGGTTTTGACCATAACAAGATTTGTAGAGGCATTCATTACGAACATTTTAAACCAAAAATCTTAATTCTAGGCCTACTAGTTTCCGAGAAAATGAAAATAAACCAAATTATGCCATACTTTTAGCTGAAAATATGTATGTTATTGTGCGATGCACATATTTTTTCTCAAAAACGGTAAGTCTGGCGTGGTTTTGACCATAACAAGATTTGTAGAGGCATTCATTACGAACATTTTAAACCAAAAATCTTAATTCTAGGCCTACTAGTTTCCGAGAAAATGAAAATAAACCAAATTATGCCATACTTTTAGCTGAAAATATGTATGTTATTGTGCGATGCACATATTTTTTCTCAAAAACGGTAAGTCTGGCGTGGTTTTGACCATAACAAGATTTGTAGAGGCATTCATTACGAACATTTTAAACCAAAAATCTTAATTCTAGGCCTACTAGTTTCCGAGAAAATGAAAATAAACCAAATTATGCCATACTTTTAGCTGAAAATATGTATGTTATTGTGCGATGCACATATTTTTTCTCAAAAACGGTAAGTCTGGCGTGGTTTTGACCATAACAAGATTTGTAGAGGCATTCATTACGAACATTTTAAACCAAAAATCTTAATTCTAGGCCTACTAGTTTCCGAGAAAATGAAAATAAACCAAATTATGCCATACTTTTAGCTGAAAATATGTATGTTATTGTGCGATGCACATATTTTTTCTCAAAAACGGTAAGTCTGGCGTGGTTTTGACCATAACAAGATTTGTAGAGGCATTCATTACGAACATTTTAAACCAAAAATCTTAATTCTAGGCCTACTAGTTTCCGAGAAAATGAAAATAAACCAAATTATGCCATACTTTTAGCTGAAAATATGTATGTTATTGTGCGATGCACATATTTTTTCTCAAAAACGGTAAGTCTGGCGTGGTTTTGACCATAACAAGATTTGTAGAGGCATTCATTACGAACATTTTAAACCAAAAATCTTAATTCTAGGCCTACTAGTTTCCGAGAAAATGAAAATAAACCAAATTATGCCATACTTTTAGCTGAAAATATGTATGTTATTGTGCGATGCACATATTTTTTCTCAAAAACGGTAAGTCTGGCGTGGTTTTGACCATAACAAGATTTGTAGAGGCATTCATTACGAACATTTTAAACCAAAAATCTTAATTCTAGGCCTACTAGTTTCCGAGAAAATGAAAATAAACCAAATTATGCCATACTTTTAGCTGAAAATATGTATGTTATTGTGCGATGCACATACTTTTTCTCAAAAACGGTAAGTCTGGCGTGGTTTTGACCATAACAAGATTTGTAGAGGCATTCATTACGAACATTTTAAACCAAAAATCTTAATTCTAGGCCTACTAGTTTCCGAGAAAATGAAAATAAACCAAATTATGCCATACTTTTAGCTGAAAATATGTATGTTATTGTGCGATGCACATATTTTTTCTCAAAAACGGTAAGTCTGGCGTGGTTTTGACCATAACAAGATTTGTAGAGGCATTCATTACGAACATTTTAAACCAAAAATCTTAATTCTAGGCCTACTAGTTTCCGAGAAAATGAAAATAAACCAAATTATGCCATACTTTTAGCTGAAAATATGTAAAAATATGTATGTTATTGTGCGTTGCACATATTTTTTCTCAAAAACGGTAAGTCTGGCGTGGTTTTGACCATAACAAGATTTGTAGAGGCATTCATTACGAACATTTTAAACCAAAAATCTTAATTCTAGGCCTACTAGTTTCCGAGAAAATGAAAATAAACCAAATTATGCCATACTTTTAGCTGAAAATATGTATGTTATTGTGCGATGCACATATTTTTTCTCAAAAACGGTAAGTATGGCGTGGTTTTGACCATAACAAGATTTGTAGAGGCATTCATTACGAACATTTTAAACCAAAAATCTTAATTCTAGGCCTACTAGTTTCCGAGAAAATGAAAATAAACCAAATTATGCCATACTTTTAGCTGAAAATATGTAAAAATATGTATGTTATTGTGCGTTGCACATATTTTTTCTCAAAAACGGTAAGTCTGGCGTGGTTTTGACCATAACAAGATTTGTAGAGGCATTCATTACGAACATTTTAAACCAAAAATCTTAATTCTAGGCCTACTAGTTTCCGAGAAAATGAAAATAAACCAAATTATGCCATACTTTTAGCTGAAAATATGTATGTTATTGTGCGATGCACATATTTTTTCTCAAAAACGGTAAGTCTGGCGTGGTTTTGACCATAACAAGATTTGTAGAGGCATTCATTACGAACATTTTAAACCAAAAATCTTAATTCTAGGCCTACTAGTTTCCGAGAAAATGAAAATAAACCAAATTATGCCATACTTTTAGCTGAAAATATGTATGTTATTGTGCGATGCACATATTTTTTCTCAAAAACGGTAAGTCTGGCGTGGTTTTGACCATAACAAGATTTGTAGAGGCATTCATTACGAACATTTTAAACCAAAAATCTTAATTCTAGGCCTACTAGTTTCCGAGAAAATGAAAATAAACCAAATTATGCCATACTTTTAGCTGAAAATATGTATGTTATTGTGCGATGCACATATTTTTTCTCAAAAACGGTAAGTCTGGCGTGGTTTTGACCATAACAAGATTTGTAGAGGCATTCATTACGAACATTTTAAACCAAAAATCTTAATTCTAGGCCTACTAGTTTCCGAGAAAATGAAAATAAACCAAATTATGCCATACTTTTAGCTGAAAATATGTAAAAATATGTATGTTATTGTGCGTTGCACATATTTTTTCTCAAAAACGGTAAGTCTGGCGTGGTTTTGACCATAACAAGATTTGTAGAGGCATTCATTACGAACATTTTAAACCAAAAATCTTAATTCTAGGCCTACTAGTTTCCGAGAAAATGAAAATAAACCAAATTATGCCATACTTTTAGCTGAAAATATGTATGTTATTGTGCGATGCACATATTTTTTCTCAAAAACGGTAAGTCTGGCGTGGTTTTGACCATAACAAGATTTGTAGAGGCATTCATTACGAACATTTTAAACCAAAAATCTTAATTCTAGGCCTACTAGTTTCCGAGAAAATGAAAATAAACCAAATTATGCCATACTTTTAGCTGAAAATATGTATGTTATTGTGCGATGCACATATTTTTTCTCAAAAACGGTAAGTCTGGCGTGGTTTTGACCATAACAAGATTTGTAGAGGCATTCATTACGAACATTTTAAACCAAAAATCTTAATTCTAGGCCTACTAGTTTCCGAGAAAATGAAAATAAACCAATTATGCCATACTTTTAGCTGAAAATATGTATGTTATTGTGCGATGCACATATTTTTTCTCAAAAACGGTAAGTCTGGCGTGGTTTTTGACCATAACAAGATTTGTAGAGGCATTCATTACGAACATTTTAAACCAAAAATCTTAATTCTAGGCCTACTAGTTTCCGAGAAAAATGAAAATAAAACCAAATTATGCCATACTTTTAGCTGAAAATATGTAAAAATATGTATGTTATTGTGCGTTGCACATATTTTTTCTCAAAAAACGGTAAGTCTGGCGTGGTTTTGACCATAACAAGATTTGTAGAGGCATTCATTACGAACATTTTAAACCAAAAATCTTAATTCTAGGCCTACTAGTTTCCGAGAAAATGAAAATAAACCAAATTATGCCATACTTTTAGCTGAAAATATGTAAAAATATGTATGTTATTGTGCGTTGCACATATTTTTTCTCAAAAACGGTAAGTCTGGCGTGGTTTTGACCATAACAAGATTTGTAGAGGCATTCATTACGAACATTTTAAACCAAAAATCTTAATTCTAGGCCTACTAGTTTCCGAGAAAATGAAAATAAACCAAATTATGCCATACTTTTAGCTGAAAATATGTATGTTATTGTGCGATGCACATATTTTTTCTCAAAAACGGTAAGTCTGGCGTGGTTTTGACCATAACAAGATTTGTAGAGGCATTCATTACGAACATTTTAAACCAAAAATCTTAATTCTAGGCCTACTAGTTTCCGAGAAAATGAAAATAAACCAAATTATGCCATACTTTTAGCTGAAAATATGTATGTTATTGTGCGATGCACATATTTTTTCTCAAAAACGGTAAGTCTGGCGTGGTTTTGACCATAACAAGATTTGTAGAGGCATTCATTACGAACATTTTAAACCAAAAATCTTAATTCTAGGCCTACTAGTTTCCGAGAAAATGAAAATAAACCAAATTATGCCATACTTTTAGCTGAAAATATGTATGTTATTGTGCGATGCACATACTTTTTCTCAAAAACGGTAAGGTCTGGCGTGGTTTTGACCATAACAAGATTTGTAGAGGCATTCATTACGAACATTTTAAACCAAAAATCTTAATTCTAGGCCTACTAGTTTCCGAGAAAATGAAAATAAACCAAATTATGCCATACTTTTAGCTGAAAATATGTATGTTATTGTGCGATGCACATATTTTTTCTCAAAAACGGTAAGTCTGGCGTGGTTTTGACCATAACAAGATTTGTAGAGGCATTCATTACGAACATTTTAAACCAAAAATCTTAATTCTAGGCCTACTAGTTTCCGAGAAAATGAAAATAAACCAAATTATGCCATACTTTTAGCTGAAAATATGTAAAAATATGTATGTTATTGTGCGTTGCACATATTTTTTCTCAAAAACGGTAAGTCTGGCGTGGTTTTTTGACCATAACAAGATTTGTAGAGGCATTCATTACGAACATTTTAAACCAAAAATCTTAATTCTAGGCCTACTAGTTTCCGAGAAAATGAAAATAAACCAAATTATGCCATACTTTTAGCTGAAAATATGTATGTTATTGTGCGATGCACATATTTTTTCTCAAAAAACGGTAAGTATGGCGTGGTTTTGACCATAACAAGATTTGTAGAGGCATTCATTACGAACATTTTAAACCAAAAATCTTAATTCTAGGCCTACTAGTTTCCGAGAAAATGAAAATAAACCAAATTATGCCATACTTTTAGCTGAAAATATGTAAAAATATGTATGTTATTGTGCGTTGCACATATTTTTTCTCAAAAACGGTAAGTCTGGCGTGGTTTTGACCATAACAAGATTTGTAGAGGCATTCATTACGAACATTTTAAACCAAAAATCTTAATTCTAGGCCTACTAGTTTCCGAGAAAATGAAAATAAACCAAATTATGCCATACTTTTAGCTGAAAATATGTAAAAATATGTATGTTATTGTGCGTTGCACATATTTTTTCTCAAAAACGGTAAGGTCTGGCGTGGTTTTTGACCATAACAAGATTTGTAGAGGCATTCATTACGAACATTTTAAACCAAAAATCTTAATTCTAGGCCTACTAGTTTCCGAGAAAATGAAAAATAAACCAAATTATGCCATACTTTTAGCTGAAAATATGTATGTTATTGTGCGATGCACATATTTTTTCTCAAAAACGGTAAGTCTGGCGTGGTTTTGACCATAACAAGATTTGTAGAGGCATTCATTACGAACATTTTAAACCAAAAATCTTAATTCTAGGCCTACTAGTTTCCCGAGAAAATGAAAATAAACAAATTATGCCATACTTTTAGCTGAAAATATGTAAAAATATGTATGTTATTGTGCGTTGCACATATTTTTTCTCAAAAACGGTAAGTCTGGCGTGGTTTTGACCATAACAAGATTTGTAGAGGCATTCATTACGAACATTTTAAACCAAAAATCTTAATTCTAGGCCTACTAGTTTCCGAGAAAATGAAAATAAACCAAATTATGCCATACTTTTAGCTGAAAATATGTATGTTATTGTGCGATGCACATATTTTTTCTCAAAAACGGTAAGTCTGGCGTGGTTTTGACCATAACAAGATTTGTAGAGGCATTCATTACGAACATTTTAAACCAAAAATCTTAATTCTAGGCCTACTAGTTTCCGAGAAAATGAAAATAAACCAAATTATGCCATACTTTTAGCTGAAAATATGTATGTTATTGTGCGATGCACATATTTTTTCTCAAAAACGGTAAGTCTGGCGTGGTTTTGACCATAACAAGATTTGTAGAGGCATTCATTACGAACATTTTAAACCAAAAATCTTAATTCTAGGCCTACTAGTTTCCGAGAAAATGAAAATAAACCAAATTATGCCATACTTTTAGCTGAAAATATGTAAAAATATGTATGTTATTGTGCGATGCACATATTTTTTCTCAAAAACGGTAAGTCTGGCGTGGTTTTGACCATAACAAGATTTGTAGAGGCATTCATTACGAACATTTTAAACCAAAAATCGTAATTCTAGGCCTACTAGTTTCCGAGAAAATGAAAATAAACCAAATTATGCCATACTTTTAGCTGAAAATATGTAAAAATATGTATGTTATTGTGCGTTGCACATATTTTTTGTAAGTCTGGCGTGGTTTTGACCATAACAAGATTTGTAGAGGCATTCATTACGAACATTTTAAACCAAAAATCTTAATTCTAGGCCTACTAGTTTCCGAGAAAATGAAAATAAACCAAATTATGCCATACTTTTAGCTGAAAATATGTATGTTATTGTGTGTTACACATATTTTTTCTCAAAAACGGTAAGTCTGGCGTGGTTTTGACCATAACAAGATTTGTAGAGGCATTCATTACGAACATTTTAAACCAAAAATCTTAATTCTAGGCCTACTAGTTTCCGAGAAAATGAAAATAAACCAAATTATGCCATACTTTTAGCTGAAAATATGTAAAAATATGTATGTTATTGTGCGTTGCACATATTTTTTCTCAAAAACGGTAAGTCTGGCGTGGTTTTGACCATAACAAGATTTGTAGAGGCATTCATTACGAACATTTTAAACCAAAAATCTTAATTCTAGGCCTACTAGTTTCCGAGAAAATGAAAATAAACCAAATTATGCCATACTTTTAGCTGAAAATATGTATGTTATTGTGCGATGCACATATTTTTTCTCAAAAACGGTAAGTCTGGCGTGGTTTTGACCATAACAAGATTTGTAGAGGCATTCATTACGAACATTTTAAACCAAAAATCTTAATTCTAGGCCTACTAGTTTCCGAGAAAATGAAAATAAACCAAATTATGCCATACTTTTAGCTGAAAATATGTATGTTATTGTGCGATGCACATATTTTTTCTCAAAAACGGTAAGTCTGGCGTGGTTTTGACCATAACAAGATTTGTAGAGGCATTCATTACGAACATTTTAAACCAAAAATCTTAATTCTAGGCCTACTAGTTTCCGAGAAAATGAAAATAAACCAAATTATGCCATACTTTTAGCTGAAAATATGTAAAAATATGTATGTTATTGTGCGTTGCACATATTTTTTCTCAAAAACGGTAAGTCTGGCGTGGTTTTGACCATAACAAGATTTGTAGAGGCATTCATTACGAACATTTTAAACCAAAAATCTTAATTCTAGGCCTACTAGTTTCCGAGAAAATGAAAATAAACCAAATTATGCCATACTTTTAGCTGAAAATATGTAAAAATATGTATGTTATTGTGCGTTGCACATATTTTTTCTCAAAAACGGTAAGTCTGGCGTGGTTTTGACCATAACAAGATTTGTAGAGGCATTCATTACGAACATTTTAAACCAAAAATCTTAATTCTAGGCCTACTAGTTTCCGAGAAAATGAAAATAAACCAAATTATGCCATACTTTTAGCTGAAAATATGTAAAAATATGTATGTTATTGTGCGTTGCACATATTTTTTCTCAAAAACGGTAAGTCTGGCGTGGTTTTGACCATAACAAGATTTGTAGAGGCATTCATTACGAACATTTTAAACCAAAAATCTTAATTCTAGGCCTACTAGTTTCCGAGAAAATGAAAATAAACCAAATTATGCCATACTTTTAGCTGAAAATATGTATGTTATTGTGCGATGCACATATTTTTTCTCAAAAACGGTAAGTCTGGCGTGGTTTTGACCATAACAAGATTTGTAGAGGCATTCATTACGAACATTTTAAACCAAAAATCTTAATTCTAGGCCTACTAGTTTCCGAGAAAATGAAAATAAACCAAATTATGCCATACTTTTAGCTGAAAATATGTATGTTATTGTGCGATGCACATATTTTTTCTCAAAAACGGTAAGTCTGGCGTGGTTTTGACCATAACAAGATTTGTAGAGGCATTCATTACGAACATTTTAAACCAAAAATCTTAATTCTAGGCCTACTAGTTTCCGAGAAAATGAAAATAAATATTGTGCGTTGCACATATTTTTTCTCAAAAACGGTAAGTCTGGCGTGGTTTTGACCATAACAAGATTTGTAGAGGCATTCATTACGAACATTTTAAACCAAAAATCTTAATTCTAGGCCTACTAGTTTCCGAGAAAATGAAAATAAACCAAATTATGCCATACTTTTAGCTGAAAATATGTATGTTATTGTGCGATGCACATATTTTTTCTCAAAAACGGTAAGTCTGGCGTGGTTTTGACCATAACAAGATTTGTAGAGGCATTCATTACGAACATTTTAAACCAAAAATCTTAATTCTAGGCCTACTAGTTTCCGAGAAAATGAAAATAAACCAAATTATGCCATACTTTTAGCTGAAAATATGTATGTTATTGTGCGATGCACATATTTTTTCTCAAAAACGGTAAGTCTGGCGTGGTTTTGACCATAACAAGATTTGTAGAGGCATTCATTACGAACATTTTAAACTAAAAATCTTAATTCTAGGCCTACTAGTTTCCGAGAAAATGAAAATAAACCAAATTATGCCATACTTTTAGCTGAAAATATGTATGTTATTGTGCGATGCACATATTTTTTCTCAAAAACGGTAAGTCTGGCGTGGTTTTGACCATAACAAGATTTGTAGAGGCATTCATTACGAACATTTTAAACCAAAAATCTTAATTCTAGGCCTACTAGTTTCCGAGAAAATGAAAATAAACCAAATTATGCCATACTTTTAGCTGAAAATATGTATGTTATTGTGCGATGCACATATTTTTTCTCAAAAACGGTAAGTCTGGCGTGGTTTTGACCATAACAAGATTTGTAGAGGCATTCATTACGAACATTTTAAACCAAAAATCTTAATTCTAGGCCTACTAGTTTCCGAGAAAATGAAAATAAACCAAATTATGCCATACTTTTAGCTGAAAATATGTATGTTATTGTGCGATGCACATATTTTTTCTCAAAAACGGTAAGTCTGGCGTGGTTTTGACCATAACAAGATTTGTAGAGGCATTCATTACGAACATTTTAAACCAAAAATCTTAATTCTAGGCCTACTAGTTTCCGAGAAAATGAAAATAAACCAAATTATGCCATACTTTTAGCTGAAAATATGTAAAAATATGTATGTTATTGTGCGTTGCACATATTTTTTCTCAAAAACGGTAAGTCTGGCGTGGTTTTGACCATAACAAGATTTGTAGAGGCATTCTCTACGAACATATTAAACCAAAAATCTTAATTCTAGGCCTACTAGTTTCCGAGAAAATGAAAATAAACCAAATTATGCCATACTTTTAGCTGAAAATATGTATGTTATTGTGCGATGCACATATTTTTTCTCAAAAACGGTAAGTCTGGCGTGGTTTTGACCATAACAAGATTTGTAGAGGCATTCATTACGAACATATTAAACCAAAAATCTTAATTCTAGGCCTACTAGTTTCCGAGAAAATGAAAATAAACCAAATTATGCCATACTTTTAGCTGAAAATATGTAAAAATATGTATGTTATTGTGCGTTGCACATATTTTTTCTCAAAAACGGTAAGTCTGACGTGGTTTCGACCATAACAAGATTTGTAGAGGCATTCATTACGAACATTTTAAACCAAAAATCTTAATTCTAGGCCTACTAGTTTCCGAGAAAATGAAAATAAACCAAATTATGCCATACTTTTAGCTGAAAATATGTATGTTATTGTGCGATGCACATATTTTTTCTCAAAAACGGTAAGTCTGGCGTGGTTTTGACCATAACAAGATTTGTAGAGGCATTCATTACGAACATTTTAAACCAAAAATCTTAATTCTAGGCCTACTAATTTCCGAGAAAATGAAAATAAACCAAATTATGCCATACTTTTAGCTGAAAATATGTAAAAATATGTATGTTATTGTGCGATGCACATATTTTTTCTCAAAAACGGTAAGTCTGGCGTGGTTTTGACCATAACAAGATTTGTAGAGGCATTCATTACGAACATTTTAAACCAAAAATCTTAATTCTAGGCCTACTAGTTTCCGAGAAAATGAAAATAAACCAAATTATGCCATACTTTTAGCTGAAAATATGTAAAAATATGTATGTTATTGTGCGTTGCACATATTTTTTCTCAAAAACGGTAAGTCTGGCGTGGTTTTGACCATAACAAGATTTGTAGAGGCATTCATTACGAACATTTTAAACCAAAAATCTTAATTCTAGGCCTACTAGTTTCCGAGAAAATGAAAATAAACCAAATTATGCCATACTTTTAGCTGAAAATATGTATGTTATTGTGCGATGCACATATTTTTTCTCAAAAACGGTAAGTCTGGCGTGGTTTTGACCATAACAAGATTTGTAGAGGCATTCATTACGAACATTTTAAACCAAAAATCTTAATTCTAGGCCTACTAGTTTCCGAGAAAATGAAAATAAACCAAATTATGCCATACTTTTAGCTGAAAATATGTATGTTATTGTGCGATGCACATATTTTTTCTCAAAAACGGTAAGTCTGGCGTGGTTTTGACCATAACAAGATTTGTAGAGGCATTCATTACGAACATTTTAAACCAAAAATCTTAATTCTAGGCCTACTAGTTTCCGAGAAAATGAAAATAAACCAAATTATGCCATACTTTTAGCTGAAAATATGTAAAAATATGTATGTTATTGTGCGTTGCACATATTTTTTTCTCAAAAACGGTAAGTCTGGCGTGGTTTTGACCATAACAAGATTTGTAGAGGCATTCATTACGAACATTTTAAACCAAAAATCTTAATTCTAGGCCTACTAGTTTCCGAGAAAATGAAAATAAACCAAATTATGCCATACTTTTAGCTGAAAATATGTATGTTATTGTGCGATGCACATATTTTTTCTCAAAAACGGTAAGTCTGGCGTGGTTTTGACCATAACAAGATTTGTAGAGGCATTAATTACGAACATTTTAAACCAAAAATCTTAATTCTAGGCCTACTAGTTTCCGAGAAAATGAAAATAAACCAAATTATGCCATACTTTTAGCTGAAAATATGTAAAAATATGTATGTTATTGTGCGTTGCACATATTTTTTCTCAAAAACGGTAAGTCTGGCGTGGTTTTGACCATAACAAGATTTGTAGAGGCATTCATTACGAACATTTTAAACCAAAAATCTTAATTCTAGGCCTACTAGTTTCCGAGAAAATGAAAATAAACCAAATTATGCCATACTTTTAGCTGAAAATATGTAAAAATATGTATGTTATTGTGCGTTGCACATATTTTTTCTCAAAAACGGTAAGTCTGGCGTGGTTTTGACCATAACAAGATTTGTAGAGGCATTCATTACGAACATTTTAAACCAAAAATCTTAATTCTAGGCCTACTAGTTTCCGAGAAAATGAAAATAAACCAAATTATGCCATACTTTTAGCTGAAAATATGTAAAAATATGTATGTTATTGTGCGTTGCACATATTTTTTCTCAAAAACGGTAAGTCTGGCGTGGTTTTGACCATAACAAGATTTGTAGAGGCATTCATTACGAACATTTTAAACCAAAAATCTTAATTCTAGGCCTACTAGTTTCCGAGAAAATGAAAATAAACCAAATTATGCCATACTTTTAGCTGAAAATATGTAAAAATATGTATGTTATTGTGCGTTGCACATATTTTTTCTCAAAAACGGTAAGTCTGGCGTGGTTTTGACCATAACAAGATTTGTAAAGGCATTCATTACGAACATTTTAAACCAAAAATCTTAATTCTAGGCCTACTAGTTTCCGAGAAAATGAAAATAAACCAAATTATGCCATACTTTTAGCTGAAAATATGTATGTTATTGTGCGATGCACATATTTTTTCTCAAAAACGGTAAGTCTGGCGTGGTTTTGACCATAACAAGATTTGTAGAGGCATTCATTACGAACATTTTAAACCAAAAATCTTAATTCTAGGCCTACTAGTTTCCGAGAAAATGAAAATAAACCAAATTATGCCATACTTTTAGCTGAAAATATGTATGTTATTGTGCGATGCACATATTTTTTCTCAAAAACGGTAAGTCTGGCGTGGTTTTGACCATAACAAGATTTGTAGAGGCATTCATTACGAACATTTTAAACCAAAAATCTTAATTCTAGGCCTACTAGTTTCCGAGAAAATGAAAATAAACCAAATTATGCCATACTTTTAGCTGAAAATATGTATGTTATTGTGCGATGCACATATTTTTTCTCAAAAACGGTAAGTCTGGCGTGGTTTTGACCATAACAAGATTTGTAGAGGCATTCATTACGAACATTTTAAACCAAAAATCTTAATTCTAGGCCTACTAGTTTCCGAGAAAATGAAAATAAACCAAATTATGCCATACTTTTAGCTGAAAATATGTATGTTATTGTGCGATGCACATATTTTTTCTCAAAAACGGTAAGTCTGGCGTGGTTTTGACCATAACAAGATTTGTAGAGGCATTCATTACGAACATTTTAAACCAAAAATCTTAATTCTAGGCCTACTAGTTTCCGAGAAAATGAAAATAAACCAAAATATGCCATACTTTTAGCTGAAAATATGTATGTTATTGTGCGATGCACATATTTTTTCTCAAAAACGGTAAGTCTGGCGTGGTTTTGACCATAACAAGATTTGTAGAGGCATTCATTACGAACATTTTAAACCAAAAATCTTAATTCTAGGCCTACTAGTTTCCGAGAAAATGAAAATAAACCAAATTATGCCATACTTTTAGCTGAAAATATGTAAAAATATGTATGTTACTGTGCGTTGCACATATTTTTTCTCAAAAACGGTAAGTCTGGCGTGGTTTTGACCATAACAAGATTTGTAGAGGCATTCATTACGAACATTTTAAACCAAAAATCTTAATTCTAGGCCTACTAGTTTCCGAGAAAATGAAAATAAACCAAATTATGCCATACTTTTAGCTGAAAATATGTATGTTATTGTGCGATGCACATATTTTTTCTCAAAAACGGTAAGTCTGGCGTGGTTTTGACCATAACAAGATTTGTAGAGGCATTCATTACGAACATTTTAAACCAAAAATCTTAATTCTAGGCCTACTAGTTTCCGAGAAAATGAAAATAAACCAAATTATGCCATACTTTTAGCTGAAAATATGTATGTTATTGTGCGATGCACATATTTTTTCTCAAAAACGGTAAGTCTGGCGTGGTTTTGACCATAACAAGATTTGTAGAGGCATTCATTACGAACATTTTAAACCAAAAATCTTAATTCTAGGCCTACTAGTTTCCGAGAAAATGAAAATAAACCAAATTATGCCATACTTTTAGCTGAAAATATGTATGTTATTGTGCGATGCACATATTTTTTCTCAAAAACGGTAAGTCTGGCGTGGTTTTGACCATAACAAGATTTGTAGAGGCATTCATTACGAACATTTTAAACCAAAAATCTTAATTCTAGGCCTACTAGTTTCCGAGAAAATGAAAATAAACCAAATTATGCCATACTTTTAGCTGAAAATATGTATGTTATTGTGCGATGCACATATTTTTTCTCAAAAACGGTAAGTCTGGCGTGGTTTTGACCATAACAAGATTTGTAGAGGCATTCATTACGAACATTTTAAACCAAAAATCTTAATTCTAGGCCTACTAGTTTCCGAGAAAATGAAAATAAACCAAATTATGCCATACTTTTAGCTGAAAATATGTAAAAAATATGTATGTTATTGTGCGTTGCACATATTTTTTCTCAAAAACGGTAAGTCTGGCGTGGTTTTGACCATAACAAGATTTGTAGAGGCATTCATTACGAACATTTTAAACCAAAAATCTTAATTCTAGGCCTACTAGTTTCCGAGAAAATGAAAATAAACCAAATTATGCC
The DNA here is from genome assembly GCA_930367185.1 of Myathropa florea. Taxonomy (NCBI): domain Eukaryota; kingdom Metazoa; phylum Arthropoda; class Insecta; order Diptera; family Syrphidae; genus Myathropa; species Myathropa florea. Next base: position 60,758 of record CAKNEX010000027.1, on the reverse strand, counting down.
ATACTTTTAGCTGAAAATATGTAAAAAATATGTATGTTATTGTGCGTTGCACATATTTTTTCTCAAAAACGGTAAGTCTGGCGTGGTTTTGACCATAACAAGATTTGTAGAGGCATTCATTACGAACATTTTAAACCAAAAATCTTAATTCTAGGCCTACTAGTTTCCGAGAAAATGAAAATAAACCAAATTATGCCATACTTTTAGCTGAAAATATGTATGTTATTGTGCGATGCACATATTTTTTCTCAAAAACGGTAAGTCTGGCGTGGTTTTGACCATAACAAGATTTGTAGAGGCATTCATTACGAACATTTTAAACCAAAAATCTTAATTCTAGGCCTACTAGTTTCCGAGAAAATGAAAATAAACCAAATTATGCCATACTTTTAGCTGAAAATATGTATGTTATTGTGCGATGCACATATTTTTTCTCAAAAACGGTAAGTCTGGCGTGGTTTTGACCATAACAAGATTTGTAGAGGCATTCATTACGAACATTTTAAACCAAAAATCTTAATTCTAGGCCTACTAGTTTCCGAGAAAATGAAAATAAACCAAATTATGCCATACTTTTAGCTGAAAATATGTAAAAATATGTATGTTATTGTGCGTTGCACATATTTTTTTCTCAAAAACGGTAAGTCTGGCGTGGTTTTGACCATAACAAGATTTGTAGAGGCATTCATTACGAACATTTTAAACCAAAAATCTTAATTCTAGGCCTACTAGTTTCCGAGAAAATGAAAATAAACCAAATTATGCCATACTTTTAGCTGAAAATATGTATGTTATTGTGCGATGCACATATTTTTTCTCAAAAACGGTAAGTCTGGCGTGGTTTTGACCATAACAAGATTTGTAGAGGCATTCATTACGAACATTTTAAACCAAAAATCTTAATTCTAGGCCTACTAGTTTCCGAGAAAATGAAAATAAACCAAATTATGCCATACTTTTAGCTGAAAATATGTATGTTATTGTGCGATGCACATATTTTTTCTCAAAAACGGTAAGTCTGGCGTGGTTTTGACCATAACAAGATTTGTAGAGGCATTCATTACGAACATTTTAAACCAAAAATCTTAATTCTAGGCCTACTAGTTTCCGAGAAAATGAAAATAAACCAAATTATGCCATACTTTTAGCTGAAAATATGTAAAAAATATGTATGTTATTGTGCGTTGCACATATTTTTTCTCAAAAACGGTAAGTCTGGCGTGGTTTTGACCATAACAAGATTTGTAGAGGCATTCATTACGAACATTTTAAACCAAAAATCTTAATTCTAGGCCTACTAGTTTCCGAGAAAATGAAAATAAACCAAATTATGCCATACTTTTAGCTGAAAATATGTAAAAATATGTATGTTATTGTGCGTTGCACATATTTTTTCTCAAAAACGGTAAGTCTGGCGTGGTTTTGACCATAACAAGATTTGTAGAGGCATTCATTACGAACATTTTAAACCAAAAATCTTAATTCTAGGCCTACTAGTTTCCGAGAAAATGAAAATAAACCAAATTATGCCATACTTTTAGCTGAAAATATGTAAAAATATGTATGTTATTGTGCGTTGCACATATTTTTTCTCAAAAACGGTAAGTCTGGCGTGGTTTTGACCATAACAAGATTTGTAGAGGCATTCATTACGAACATTTTAAACCAAAAATCTTAATTCTAGGCCTACTAGTTTCCGAGAAAATGAAAATAAACCAAATTATGCCATACTTTTAGCTGAAAATATGTATGTTATTGTGCGATGCACATATTTTTTCTCAAAAACGGTAAGTCTGGCGTGGTTTTGACCATAACAAGATTTGTAGAGGCATTCATTACGAACATTTTAAACCAAAAATCTTAATTCTAGGCCTACTAGTTTCCGAGAAAATGAAAATAAACCAAATTATGCCATACTTTTAGCTGAAAATATGTAAAAATATGTATGTTATTGTGCGTTGCACATATTTTTTCTCAAAAACGGTAAGTCTGGCGTGGTTTTGACCATAACAAGATTTGTAGAGGCATTCATTACGAACATTTTAAACCAAAAATCTTAATTCTAGGCCTACTAGTTTCCGAGAAAATGAAAATAAACCAAATTATGCCATACTTTTAGCTGAAAATATGTATGTTATTGTGCGATGCACATATTTTTTCTCAAAAACGGTAAGTCTGGCGTGGTTTTGACCATAACAAGATTTGTAGAGGCATTCATTACGAACATTTTAAACCAAAAATCTTAATTCTAGGCCTACTAGTTTCCGAGAAAATGAAAATAAACCAAATTATGCCATACTTTTAGCTGAAAATATGTATGTTATTGTGCGATGCACATATTTTTTCTCAAAAACGGTAAGTCTGGCGTGGTTTTGACCATAACAAGATTTGTAGAGGCATTCATTACGAACATTTTAAACCAAAAATCTTAATTCTAGGCCTACTAGTTTCCGAGAAAATGAAAATAAACCAAATTATGCCATACTTTTAGCTGAAAATATGTATGTTATTGTGCGATGCACATATTTTTTCTCAAAAACGGTAAGTCTGGCGTGGTTTTGACCATAACAAGATTTGTAGAGGCATTCATTACGAACATTTTAAACCAAAAATCTTAATTCTAGCCCTACTAGTTTCCGAGAAAATGAAAATAAACCAAATTATGCCATACTTTTAGCTGAAAATATGTAAAAATATGTATGTTATTGTGCGTTGCACATATTTTTTCTCAAAAACGGTAAGTCTGGCGTGGTTTTGACCATAACAAGATTTGTAGAGGCATTCATTACGAACATTTTAAACCAAAAATCTTAATTCTAGGCCTACTAGTTTCCGAGAAAATGAAAATAAACCAAATTATGCCATACTTTTAGCTGAAAATATGTATGTTATTGTGCGATGCACATATTTTTTTCTCAAAAACGGTAAGTCTGGCGTGGTTTTGACCATAACAAGATTTGTAGAGGCATTCATTACGAACATTTTAAACCAAAAATCTTAATTCTAGGCCTACTAGTTTCCGAGAAAATGAAAATAAACCAAATTATGCCATACTTTTAGCTGAAAATATGTATGTTATTGTGCGATGCACATATTTTTTCAACGGTAAGTCTGGCGTGGTTTTGACCATAACAAGATTTGTAGAGGCATTCATTACGAACATTTTAAACCAAAAATCTTAATTCTAGGCCTACTAGTTTCCGAGAAAATGAAAATAAACCAAATTATGCCATACTTTTAGCTGAAAATATGTATGTTATTGTGCGATGCACATATTTTTTCTCAAAAACGGTAAGTCTGGCGTGGTTTTGACCATAACAAGATTTGTAGAGGCATTCATTACGAACATTTTAAACCAAAAATCTTAATTCTAGGCCTACTAGTTTCCGAGAAAATGAAAATAAACCAAATTATGCCATACTTTTAGCTGAAAATATGTAAAAATATGTATGTTATTGTGCGTTGCACATATTTTTTCTCAAAAACGGTAAGTCTGGCGTGGTTTTGACCATAACAAGATTTGTAGAGGCATTCTCTACGAACATTTTAAACCAAAAATCTTAATTCTAGGCCTACTAGTTTCCGAGAAAATGAAAATAAACCAAATTATGCCATACTTTTAGCTGAAAATATGTATGTTATTGTGCGATGCACATATTTTTTCTCAAAAACGGTAAATCTGGCGTGGTTTTGACCATAACAAGATTTGTAGAGGCATTCATTACGAACATATTAAACCAAAAATTTTAATTCTAGGCCTACTAGTTTCCGAGAAAATGAAAATAAACCAAATTATGCCATACTTTTAGCTGAAAATATGTAAAAATATGTATGTTATTGTGCGTTGCACATATTTTTTCTCAAAAACGGTAAGTCTGACGTGGTTTCGACCATAACAAGATTTGTAGAGGCATTCATTACGAACATTTTAAACCAAAAATCTTAATTCTAGGCCTACTAGTTTCCGAGAAAATGAAAATAAACCAAATTATGCCATACTTTTAGCTGAAAATATGTATGTTATTGTGCGATGCACATATTTTTTCTCAAAAACGGTAAGTCTGGCGTGGTTTTGACCATAACAAGATTTGTAGAGGCATTCATTACGAACATTTTAAACCAAAAATCTTAATTCTAGGCCTACTAGTTTCCGAGAAAATGAAAATAAACCAAATTATGCCATACTTTTAGCTGAAAATATGTAAAAATATGTATGTTATTGTGCGATGCACATATTTTTTCTCAAAAACGGTAAGTCTGGCGTGGTTTTGACCATAACAAGATTTGTAGAGGCATTCATTACGAACATTTTAAACCAAAAATCTTAATTCTAGGCCTACTAGTTTCCGAGAAAATGAAAATAAACCAAATTATGCCATACTTTTAGCTGAAAATATGTAAAAATATGTATGTTATTGTGCGTTGCACATATTTTTTCTCAAAAACGGTAAGTCTGGCGTGGTTTTGACCATAACAAGATTTGTAGAGGCATTCATTACGAACATTTTAAACCAAAAATCTTAATTCTAGGCCTACTAGTTTCCGAGAAAATGAAAATAAACCAAATTATGCCATACTTTTAGCTGAAAATATGTATGTTATTGTGCGATGCACATATTTTTTCTCAAAAACGGTAAGTCTGGCGTGGTTTTGACCATAACAAGATTTGTAGAGGCATTCATTACGAACATTTTAAACCAAAAATCTTAATTCTAGGCCTACTAGTTTCCGAGAAAATGAAAATAAACCAAATTATGCCATACTTTTAGCTGAAAATATGTAAAAATATGTATGTTATTGTGCGTTGCACATATTTTTTCTCAAAAACGGTAAGTCTGGCGTGGTTTTGACCATAACAAGATTTGTAGAGGCATTCATTACGAACATTTTAAATCAAAAATCTTAATTCTAGGCCTACTAGTTTCCGAGAAAATGAAAATAAACCAAATTATGCCATACTTTTAGCTGAAAATATGTATGTTATTGTGCGATGCACATATTTTTTCTCAAAAACGGTAAGTCTGGCGTGGTTTTGACCATAACAAGATTTGTAGAGGCATTCTCTACGAACATTTTAAACCAAAAATCTTAATTCTAGGCCTACTAGTTTCCGAGAAAATGAAAATAAACCAAATTATGCCATACTTTTAGCTGAAAATATGTATGTTATTGTGCGATGCACATATTTTTTCTCAAAAACGGTAAATCTGGCGTGGTTTTGACCATAACAAGATTTGTAGAGGCATTCATTACGAACATATTAAACCAAAAATTTTAATTCTAGGCCTACTAGTTTCCGAGAAAATGAAAATAAACCAAATTATGCCATACTTTTAGCTGAAAATATGTAAAAATATGTATGTTATTGTGCGTTGCACATATTTTTTCTCAAAAACGGTAAGTCTGACGTGGTTTCGACCATAACAAGATTTGTAGAGGCATTCATTACGAACATTTTAAACCAAAAATCTTAATTCTAGGCCTACTAGTTTCCGAGAAAATGAAAATAAACCAAATTATGCCATACTTTTAGCTGAAAATATGTATGTTATTGTGCGATGCACATATTTTTTCTCAAAAACGGTAAGTCTGGCGTGGTTTTGACCATAACAAGATTTGTAGAGGCATTCATTACGAACATTTTAAACCAAAAATCTTAATTCTAGGCCTACTAGTTTCCGAGAAAATGAAAATAAACCAAATTATGCCATACTTTTAGCTGAAAATATGTAAAAATATGTATGTTATTGTGCGATGCACATATTTTTTCTCAAAAACGGTAAGTCTGGCGTGGTTTTGACCATAACAAGATTTGTAGAGGCATTCATTACGAACATTTTAAACCAAAAATCTTAATTCTAGGCCTACTAGTTTCCGAGAAAATGAAAATAAACCAAATTATGCCATACTTTTAGCTGAAAATATGTAAAAATATGTATGTTATTGTGCGTTGCACATATTTTTTCTCAAAAACGGTAAGTCTGGCGTGGTTTTGACCATAACAAGATTTGTAGAGGCATTCATTACGAACATTTTAAACCAAAAATCTTAATTCTAGGCCTACTAGTTTCCGAGAAAATGAAAATAAACCAAATTATGCCATACTTTTAGCTGAAAATATGTATGTTATTGTGCGATGCACATATTTTTTCTCAAAAACGGTAAGTCTGGCGTGGTTTTGACCATAACAAGATTTGTAGAGGCATTCATTACGAACATTTTAAACCAAAAATCTTAATTCTAGGCCTACTAGTTTCCGAGAAAATGAAAATAAACCAAATTATGCCATACTTTTAGCTGAAAATATGTAAAAATATGTATGTTATTGTGCGTTGCACATATTTTTTCTCAAAAACGGTAAGTCTGGCGTGGTTTTGACCATAACAAGATTTGTAGAGGCATTCATTACGAACATTTTAAATCAAAAATCTTAATTCTAGGCCTACTAGTTTCCGAGAAAATGAAAATAAACCAAATTATGCCATACTTTTAGCTGAAAATATGTATGTTATTGTGCGATGCACATATTTTTTCTCAAAAACGGTAAGTCTGGCGTGGTTTTGACCATAACAAGATTTGTAGAGGCATTCATTACGAACATTTTAAACCAAAAATCTTAATTCTAGGCCTACTAGTTTCCGAGAAAATGAAAATAAACCAAATTATGCCATACTTTTATCTGAAAATATGTATGTTATTGTGCGATGCACATATTTTTTCTCAAAAACGGTAAGTCTGGCGTGGTTTTGACCATAACAAGATTTGTAGAGGCATTCATTACGAACATTTTAAACCAAAAATCTTAATTCTAGGCCTACTAGTTTCCGAGAAAATGAAAATAAACCAAATTATGCCATACTTTTAGCTGAAAATATGTAAAAATATGTATGTTATTGTGCGTTGCACATATTTTTTCTCAAAAACGGTAAGTCTGGCGTGGTTTTGACCATAACAAGATTTGTAGAGGCATTCATTACGAACATTTTAAACCAAAAATCTTAATTCTAGGCCTACTAGTTTCCGAGAAAATGAAAATAAACCAAATTATGCCATACTTTTAGCTGAAAATATGTAAAAATATGTATGTTATTGTGCGTTGCACATATTTTTTCTCAAAAACGGTAAGTCTGGCGTGGTTTTGACCATAACAAGATTTGTAGAGGCATTCATTACGAACATTTTAAACCAAAAATCTTAATTCTAGGCCTACTAGTTTCCGAGAAAATGAAAATAAACCAAATTATGCCATACTTTTAGCTGAAAATATGTAAAAATATGTATGTTATTGTGCGTTGCACATATTTTTTCTCAAAAACGGTAAGTCTGGCGTGGTTTTGACCATAACAAGATTTGTAGAGGCATTCATTACGAACATTTTAAACCAAAAATCTTAATTCTAGGCCTACTAGTTTCCGAGAAAATGAAAATAAACCAAATTATGCCATACTTTTAGCTGAAAATATGTAAAAATACGTATGTTATTGTGCGTTGCACATATTTTTTCTCAAAAACGGTAAGTCTGGCGTGGTTTTGACCATAACAAGATTTGTAGAGGCATTCATTACGAACATTTTAAACCAAAAATCTTAATTCTAGGCCTACTAGTTTCCGAGAAAATGAAAATAAACCAAATTATGCCATACTTTTAGCTGAAAATATGTATGTTATTGTGCGATGCACATATTTTTTCTCAAAAACGGTAAGTCTGGCGTGGTTTTGACCATAACAAGATTTGTAGAGGCATTCATTACGAACATTTTAAACCAAAAATCTTAATTCTAGGCCTACTAGTTTCCGAGAAAATGAAAATAAACCAAATTATGCCATACTTTTAGCTGAAAATATGTATGTTATTGTGCGATGCACATATTTTTTCTCAAAAACGGTAAGTCTGGCGTGGTTTTGACCATAACAAGATTTGTAGAGGCATTCATTACGAACATTTTAAACCAAAAATCTTAATTCTAGGCCTACTAGTTTCCGAGAAAATGAAAATAAACCAAATTATGCCATACTTTTAGCTGAAAATATGTATGTTATTGTGCGATGCACATATTTTTTCTCAAAAACGGTAAGTCTGGCGTGGTTTTGACCATAACAAGATTTGTAGAGGCATTCATTACGAACATTTTAAACCAAAAATCTTAATTCTAGGCCTACTAGTTTCCGAGAAAATGAAAATAAACCAAATTATGCCATACTTTTAGCTGAAAATATGTATGTTATTGTGCGATGCACATATTTTTTCTCAAAAACGGTAAGTCTGGCGTGGTTTTGACCATAACAAGATTTGTAGAGGCATTCATTACGAACATTTTAAACCAAAAATCTTAATTCTAGGCCTACTAGTTTCCGAGAAAATGAAAATAAACCAAATTATGCCATACTTTTAGCTGAAAATATGTAAAAATATGTATGTTACTGTGCGTTGCACATATTTTTTCTCAAAAACGGTAAGTCTGGCGTGGTTTTGACCATAACAAGATTTGTAGAGGCATTCATTACGAACATTTTAAACCAAAAATCTTAATTCTAGGCCTACTAGTTTCCGAGAAAATGAAAATAAACCAAATTATGCCATACTTTTAGCTGAAAATATGTATGTTATTGTGCGATGCACATATTTTTTCTCAAAAACGGTAAGTCTGGCGTGGTTTTGACCATAACAAGATTTGTAGAGGCATTCATTACGAACATTTTAAACCAAAAATCTTAATTCTAGGCCTACTAGTTTCCGAGAAAATGAAAATAAACCAAATTATGCCATACTTTTAGCTGAAAATATGTATGTTATTGTGCGATGCACATATTTTTTCTCAAAAACGGTAAGTCTGGCGTGGTTTTGACCATAACAAGATTTGTAGAGGCATTCATTACGAACATTTTAAACCAAAAATCTTAATTCTAGGCCTACTAGTTTCCGAGAAAATGAAAATAAACCAAATTATGCCATACTTTTAGCTGAAAATATGTAAAAATATGTATGTTATTGTGCGATGCACATATTTTTTCTCAAAAACGGTAAGTCTGGCGTGGTTTTGACCATAACAAGATTTGTAGAGGCATTCATTACGAACATTTTAAACCAAAAATCTTAATTCTAGGCCTACTAGTTTCCGAGAAAATGAAAATAAACCAAATTATGCCATACTTTTAGCTGAAAATATGTAAAAATATGTATGTTATTGTGCGTTGCACATATTTTTTCTCAAAAACGGTAAGTCTGGCGTGGTTTTGACCATAACAAGATTTGTAGAGGCATTCATTACGAACATTTTAAACCAAAAATCTTAATTCTAGGCCTACTAGTTTCCGAGAAAATGAAAATAAACCAAATTATGCCATACTTTTAGCTGAAAATATGTAAAAATATGTATGTTATTGTGCGATGCACATATTTTTTCTCAAAAACGGTAAGTCTGGCGTGGTTTTGACCATAACAAGATTTGTAGAGGCATTCATTACGAACATTTTAAACCAAAAATCTTAATTCTAGGCCTACTAGTTTCCGAGAAAATGAAAATAAACCAAATTATGCCATACTTTTAGCTGAAAATATGTATGTTATTGTGCGATGCACATATTTTTTCTCAAAAACGGTAAGTCTGGCGTGGTTTTGACCATAACAAGATTTGTAGAGGCATTCATTACGAACATTTTAAACCAAAAATCTTAATTCTAGGCCTACTAGTTTCCGAGAAAATGAAAATAAACCAAATTATGCCATACTTTTAGCTGAAAATATGTATGTTATTGTGCGATGCACATATTTTTTCTCAAAAACGGTAAGTCTGGCGTGGTTTTGACCATAACAAGATTTGTAGAGGCATTCATTACGAACATTTTAAACCAAAAATCTTAATTCTAGGCCTACTAGTTTCCGAGAAAATGAAAATAAACCAAATTATGCCATACTTTTAGCTGAAAATATGTATGTTATTGTGCGATGCACATATTTTTTCTCAAAAACGGTAAGTCTGGCGTGGTTTTGACCATAACAAGATTTGTAGAGGCATTCATTACGAACATTTTAAACCAAAAATCTTAATTCTAGGCCTACTAGTTTCCGAGAAAATGAAAATAAACCAAATTATGCCATACTTTTAGCTGAAAATATGTATGTTATTGTGCGATGCACATATTTTTTCTCAAAAACGGTAAGTCTGGCGTGGTTTTGACCATAACAAGATTTGTAGAGGCATTCATTACGAACATTTTAAACCAAAAATCTTAATTCTAGGCCTACTAGTTTCCGAGAAAATGAAAATAAACCAAATTATGCCATACTTTTAGCTGAAAATATGTATGTTATTGTGCGATGCACATATTTTTTCTCAAAAACGGTAAGTCTGGCGTGGTTTTGACCATAACAAGATTTGTAGAGGCATTCATTACGAACATTTTAAACCAAAAATCTTAATTCTAGGCCTACTAGTTTCCGAGAAAATGAAAATAAACCAAATTATGCCATACTTTTAGCTGAAAATATGTATGTTATTGTGCGATGCACATATTTTTTCTCAAAAACGGTAAGTCTGGCGTGGTTTTGACCATAACAAGATTTGTAGAGGCATTCATTACGAACATTTTAAACCAAAAATCTTAATTCTAGGCCTACTAGTTTCCGAGAAAATGAAAATAAACCAAATTATGCCATACTTTTAGCTGAAAATATGTATGTTATTGTGCGATGCACATATTTTTTCTCAAAAACGGTAAGTCTGGCGTGGTTTTGACCATAACAAGATTTGTAGAGGCATTCATTACGAACATTTTAAACCAAAAATCTTAATTCTAGGCCTACTAGTTTCCGAGAAAATGAAAATAAACCAAATTATGCCATACTTTTAGCTGAAAATATGTATGTTATTGTGCGATGCACATATTTTTTCTCAAAAACGGTAAGTCTGGCGTGGTTTTGACCATAACAAGATTTGTAGAGGCATTCATTACGAACATTTTAAACCAAAAATCTTAATTCTAGGCCTACTAGTTTCCGAGAAAATGAAAATAAACCAAATTATGCCATACTTTTAGCTGAAAATATGTAAAAATATGTATGTTATTGTGCGTTGCACATATTTTTTCTCAAAAACGGTAAGTCTGGCGTGGTTTTGACCATAACAAGATTTGTAGAGGCATTCATTACGAACATTTTAAACCAAAAATCTTAATTCTAGGCCTACTAGTTTCCGAGAAAATGAAAATAAACCAAATTATGCCATACTTTTAGCTGAAAATATGTATGTTATTGTGCGATGCACATATTTTTTCTCAAAAACGGTAAGTCTGGCGTGGTTTTGACCATAACAAGATTTGTAGAGGCATTCATTACGAACATTTTAAACCAAAAATCTTAATTCTAGGCCTACTAGTTTCCGAGAAAATGAAAATAAACCAAATTATGCCATACTTTTAGCTGAAAATATGTAAAAATATGTATGTTATTGTGCGTTGCACATATTTTTTCTCAAAAACGGTAAGTCTGGCGTGGTTTTGACCATAACAAGATTTGTAGAGGCATTCATTACGAACATTTTAAACCAAAAATCTTAATTCTAGGCCTACTAGTTTCCGAGAAAATGAAAATAAACCAAATTATGCCATACTTTTAGCTGAAAATATGTATGTTATTGTGCGATGCACATATTTTTTCTCAAAAACGGTAAGTCTGGCGTGGTTTTGACCATAACAAGATTTGTAGAGGCATTCATTACGAACATTTTAAACCAAAAATCTTAATTCTAGGCCTACTAGTTTCCGAGAAAATGAAAATAAACCAAATTATGCCATACTTTTAGCTGAAAATATGTATGTTATTGTGCGATGCACATATTTTTTCTCAAAAACGGTAAGTCTGGCGTGGTTTTGACCATAACAAGATTTGTAGAGGCATTCATTACGAACATTTTAAACCAAAAATCTTAATTCTAGGCCTACTAGTTTCCGAGAAAATGAAAATAAACCAAATTATGCCATACTTTTAGCTGAAAATATGTATGTTATTGTGCGATGCACATATTTTTTCTCAAAAACGGTAAGTCTGGCGTGGTTTTGACCATAACAAGATTTGTAGAGGCATTCATTACGAACATTTTAAACCAAAAATCTTAATTCTAGGCCTACTAGTTTCCGAGAAAATGAAAATAAACCAAATTATGCCATACTTTTAGCTGAAAATATGTATGTTATTGTGCGATGCACATATTTTTTCTCAAAAACGGTAAGTCTGGCGTGGTTTTGACCATAACAAGATTTGTAGAGGCATTCATTACGAACATTTTAAACCAAAAATCTTAATTCTAGGCCTACTAGTTTCCGAGAAAATGAAAATAAACCAAATTATGCCATACTTTTAGCTGAAAATATGTATGTTATTGTGCGATGCACATATTTTTTCTCAAAAACGGTAAGTCTGGCGTGGTTTTGACCATAACAAGATTTGTAGAGGCATTCATTACGAACATTTTAAACCAAAAATCTTAATTCTAGGCCTACTAGTTTCCGAGAAAATGAAAATAAACCAAATTATGCCATACTTTTAGCTGAAAATATGTAAAAATATGTATGTTATTGTGCGTTGCACATATTTTTTCTCAAAAACGGTAAGTCTGGCGTGGTTTTGACCATAACAAGATTTGTAGAGGCATTCATTACGAACATTTTAAACCAAAAATCTTAATTCTAGGCCTACTAGTTTCCGAGAAAATGAAAATAAACCAAATTATGCCATACTTTTAGCTGAAAATATGTATGTTATTGTGCGATGCACATATTTTTTCTCAAAAACGGTAAGTCTGGCGTGGTTTTGACCATAACAAGATTTGTAGAGGCATTCATTACGAACATTTTAAACCAAAAATCTTAATTCTAGGCCTACTAGTTTCCGAGAAAATGAAAATAAACCAAATTATGCCATACTTTTAGCTGAAAATATGTATGTTATTGTGCGATGCACATATTTTTTCTCAAAAACGGTAAGTCTGGCGTGGTTTTGACCATAACAAGATTTGTAGAGGCATTCATTACGAACATTTTAAACCAAAAATCTTAATTCTAGGCCTACTAGTTTCCGAGAAAATGAAAATAAACCAAATTATGCCATACTTTTAGCTGAAAATATGTATGTTATTGTGCGATGCACATATTTTTTCTCAAAAACGGTAAGTCTGGCGTGGTTTTGACCATAACAAGATTTGTAGAGGCATTCATTACGAACATTTTAAACCAAAAATCTTAATTCTAGGCCTACTAGTTTCCGAGAAAATGAAAATAAACCAAATTATGCCATACTTTTAGCTGAAAATATGTATGTTATTGTGCGATGCACATATTTTTTCTCAAAAACGGTAAGTCTGGCGTGGTTTTGACCATAACAAGATTTGTAGAGGCATTCATTACGAACATTTTAAACCAAAAATCTTAATTCTAGGCCTACTAGTTTCCGAGAAAATGAAAATAAACCAAATTATGCCATACTTTTAGCTGAAAATATGTATGTTATTGTGCGATGCACATATTTTTTCTCAAAAACGGTAAGTCTGGCGTGGTTTTGACCATAACAAGATTTGTAGAGGCATTCATTACGAACATTTTAAACCAAAAATCTTAATTCTAGGCCTACTAGTTTCCGAGAAAATGAAAATAAACCAAATTATGCCATACTTTTAGCTGAAAATATGTATGTTATTGTGCGATGCACATATTTTTTCTCAAAAACGGTAAGTCTGGCGTGGTTTTGACCATAACAAGATTTGTAGAGGCATTCATTACGAACATTTTAAACCAAAAATCTTAATTCTAGGCCTACTAGTTTCCGAGAAAATTAAAATAAACCAAATTATGCCATACTTTTAGCTGAAAATATGTATGTTATTGTGCGTTGCACATATTTTTTCTCAAAAACGGTAAGTCTGGCGTGGTTTTGACCATAACAAGATTTGTAGAGGCATTCATTACGAACATTTTAAACCAAAAATCTTAATTCTAGGCCTACTAGTTTCCGAGAAAATGAAAATAAACCAAATTATGCCATACTTTTAGCTGAAAATATGTATGTTATTGTGCGATGCACATATTTTTTCTCAAAAACGGTAAGTCTGGCGTGGTTTTGACCATAACAAGATTTGTAGAGGCATTCATTACGAACATTTTAAACCAAAAATCTTAATTCTAGGCCTACTAGTTTCCGAGAAAATGAAAATAAACCAAATTATGCCATACTTTTAGCTGAAAATATGTATGTTATTGTGCGATGCACATATTTTTTCTCAAAAACGGTAAGTCTGGCGTGGTTTTGACCATAACAAGATTTGTAGAGGCATTCATTACGAACATTTTAAACCAAAAATCTTAATTCTAGGCCTACTAGTTTCCGAGAAAATGAAAATAAACCAAATTATGCCATACTTTTAGCTGAAAATATGTATGTTATTGTGCGATGCACATATTTTTTCTCAAAAACGGTAAGTCTGGCGTGGTTTTGACCATAACAAGATTTGTAGAGGCATTCATTACGAACATTTTAAACCAAAAATCTTAATTCTAGGCCTACTAGTTTCCGAGAAAATGAAAATAAACCAAATTATGCCATACTTTTAGCTGAAAATATGTATGTTATTGTGCGATGCACATATTTTTTCTCAAAAACGGTAAGTCTGGCGTGGTTTTGACCATAACAAGATTTGTAGAGGCATTCATTACGAACATTTTAAACCAAAAATCTTAATTCTAGGCCTACTAGTTTCCGAGAAAATGAAAATAAACCAAATTATGCCATACTTTTAGCTGAAAATATGTAAAAATATGTATGTTATTGTGCGTTGCACATATTTTTTCTCAAAAACGGTAAGTCTGGCGTGGTTTTGACCATAACAAGATTTGTAGAGGCATTCATTACGAACATTTTAAACCAAAAATCTTAATTCTAGGCCTACTAGTTTCCGAGAAAATGAAAATAAACCAAATTATGCCATACTTTTAGCTGAAAATATGTATGTTATTGTGCGATGCACATATTTTTTCTCAAAAACGGTAAGTCTGGCGTGGTTTTGACCATAACAAGATTTGTAGAGGCATTCATTACGAACATTTTAAACCAAAAATCTTAATTCTAGGCCTACTAGTTTCCGAGAAAATGAAAATAAACCAAATTATGCCATACTTTTAGCTGAAAATATGTAAAAATATGTATGTTATTGTGCGTTGCACATATTTTTTCTCAAAAACGGTAAGTCTGGCGTGGTTTTGACCATAACAAGATTTGTAGAGGCATTCATTACGAACATTTTAAACCAAAAATCTTAATTCTAGGCCTACTAGTTTCCGAGAAAATGAAAATAAACCAAATTATGCCATACTTTTAGCTGAAAATATGTATGTTATTGTGCGATGCACATATTTTTTCTCAAAAACGGTAAGTCTGGCGTGGTTTTGACCATAACAAGATTTGTAGAGGCATTCATTACGAACATTTTAAACCAAAAATCTTAATTCTAGGCCTACTAGTTTCCGAGAAAATGAAAATAAACCAAATTATGCCATACTTTTAGCTGAAAATATGTAAAAATATGTATGTTATTGTGCGTTGCACATATTTTTTCTCAAAAACGGTAAGTCTGGCGTGGTTTTGACCATAACAAGATTTGTAGAGGCATTCATTACGAACATTTTAAACCAAAAATCTTAATTCTAGGCCTACTAGTTTCCGAGAAAATGAAAATAAACCAAATTATGCCATACTTTTAGCTGAAAATATGTATGTTATTGTGCGATGCACATATTTTTTCTCAAAAACGGTAAGTCTGGCGTGGTTTTGACCATAACAAGATTTGTAGAGGCATTCATTACGAACATTTTAAACCAAAAATCTTAATTCTAGGCCTACTAGTTTCCGAGAAAATGAAAATAAACCAAATTATGCCATACTTTTAGCTGAAAATATGTAAAAATATGTATGTTATTGTGCGTTGCACATATTTTTTCTCAAAAACGGTAAGTCTGGCGTGGTTTTGACCATAACAAGATTTGTAGAGGCATTCATTACGAACATTTTAAACCAAAAATCTTAATTCTAGGCCTACTAGTTTCCGAGAAAATGAAAATAAACCAAATTATGCCATACTTTTAGCTGAAAATATGTATGTTATTGTGCGATGCACATATTTTTTCTCAAAAACGGTAAGTCTGGCGTGGTTTTGACCATAACAAGATTTGTAGAGGCATTCATTACGAACATTTTAAACCAAAAATCTTAATTCTAGGCCTACTAGTTTCCGAGAAAATGAAAATAAACCAAATTATGCCATACTTTTAGCTGAAAATATGTAAAAATATGTATGTTATTGTGCGTTGCACATATTTTTTCTCAAAAACGGTAAGTCTGGCGTGGTTTTGACCATAAAAAGATTTGTAGAGGCATTCATTACGAACATTTTAAACCAAAAATCTTAATTCTAGGCCTACTAGTTTCCGAGAAAATGAAAATAAACCAAATTATGCCATACTTTTAGCTGAAAATATGTATGTTATTGTGCGATGCACATATTTTTTCTCAAAAACGGTAAGTCTGGCGTGGTTTTGACCATAACAAGATTTGTAGAGGCATTCATTACGAACATTTTAAACCAAAAATCTTAATTCTAGGCCTACTAGTTTCCGAGAAAATGAAAATAAACCAAATTATGCCATACTTTTAGCTGAAAATATGTAAAAATATGTATGTTATTGTGCGTTGCACATATTTTTTCTCAAAAACGGTAAGTCTGGCGTGGTTTTGACCATAACAAGATTTGTAGAGGCATTCATTACGAACATTTTAAACCAAAAATCTTAATTCTAGGCCTACTAGTTTCCGAGAAAATGAAAATAAACCAAATTATGCCATACTTTTAGCTGAAAATATGTATGTTATTGTGCGATGCACATATTTTTTCTCAAAAACGGTAAGTCTGGCGTGGTTTTGACCATAACAAGATTTGTAGAGGCATTCATTACGAACATTTTAAACCAAAAATCTTAATTCTAGGCCTACTAGTTTCCGAGAAAATGAAAATAAACCAAATTATGCCATACTTTTAGCTGAAAATATGTATGTTATTGTGCGATGCACATATTTTTTCTCAAAAACGGTAAGTCTGGCGTGGTTTTGACCATAACAAGATTTGTAGAGGCATTCATTACGAACATTTTAAACCAAAAATCTTAATTCTAGGCCTACTAGTTTCCGAGAAAATGAAAATAAACCAAATTATGCCATACTTTTAGCTGAAAATATGTATGTTATTGTGCGATGCACATATTTTTTCTCAAAAACGGTAAGTCTGGCGTGGTTTTGACCATAACAAGATTTGTAGAGGCATTCATTACGAACATTTTAAACCAAAAATCTTAATTCTAGGCCTACTAGTTTCCGAGAAAATGAAAATAAACCAAATTATGCCATACTTTTAGCTGAAAATATGTAAAAAAATGTATGTTATTGTGCGTTGCACATATTTTTTCTCAAAAACGGTAAGTCTGGCGTGGTTTTGACCATAACAAGATTTGTAGAGGCATTCATTACGAACATTTTAAACCAAAAATCTTAATTCTAGGCCTACTAGTTTCCGAGAAAATGAAAATAAACCAAATTATGCCATACTTTTAGCTGAAAATATGTATGTTATTGTGCGATGCACATATTTTTTCTCAAAAACGGTAAGTCTGGCGTGGTTTTGACCATAACAAGATTTGTAGAGGCATTAATTACGAACATTTTAAACCAAAAATCTTAATTCTAGGCCTACTAGTTTCCGAGAAAATGAAAATAAACCAAATTATGCCATACTTTTAGCTGAAAATATGTAAAAATATGTATGTTATTGTGCGTTGCACATATTTTTTCTCAAAAACGGTAAGTCTGGCGTGGTTTTGACCATAACAAGATTTGTAGAGGCATTCATT
This sequence comes from Myathropa florea, assembly GCA_930367185.1. Lineage (NCBI taxonomy): Eukaryota > Metazoa > Arthropoda > Insecta > Diptera > Syrphidae > Myathropa > Myathropa florea. The sequence goes on along the minus strand of CAKNEX010000027.1, from coordinate 42,815 downwards.
ACGAACATTTTAAACCAAAAATCTTAATTCTAGGCCTACTAGTTTCCGAGAAAATGAAAATAAACCAAATTATGCCATACTTTTAGCTGAAAATATGTATGTTATTGTGCGATGCACATATTTTTTCTCAAAAACGGTAAGTCTGGCGTGGTTTTGACCATAACAAGATTTGTAGAGGCATTCATTACGAACATTTTAAACCAAAAATCTTAATTCTAGGCCTACTAGTTTCCGAGAAAATGAAAATAAACCAAATTATGCCATACTTTTAGCTGAAAATATGTAAAAATATGTATGTTATTGTGCGTTGCACATATTTTTTCTCAAAAACGGTAAGTCTGGCGTGGTTTTGACCATAACAAGATTTGTAGAGGCATTCATTACGAACATTTTAAACCAAAAATCTTAATTCTAGGCCTACTAGTTTCCGAGAAAATGAAAATAAACCAAATTATGCCATACTTTTAGCTGAAAATATGTATGTTATTGTGCGATGCACATATTTTTTCTCAAAAACGGTAAGTCTGGCGTGGTTTTGACCATAACAAGATTTGTAGAGGCATTCATTACGAACATTTTAAACCAAAAATCTTAATTCTAGGCCTACTAGTTTCCGAGAAAATGAAAATAAACCAAATTATGCCATACTTTTAGCTGAAAATATGTAAAAATATGTATGTTATTGTGCGTTGCACATATTTTTTCTCAAAAACGGTAAGTCTGGCGTGGTTTTGACCATAACAAGATTTGTAGAGGCATTCATTACGAACATTTTAAACCAAAAATCTTAATTCTAGGCCTACTAGTTTCCGAGAAAATGAAAATAAACCAAATTATGCCATACTTTTAGCTGAAAATATGTATGTTATTGTGCGATGCACATATTTTTTCTCAAAAACGGTAAGTCTGGCGTGGTTTTGACCATAACAAGATTTGTAGAGGCATTCATTACGAACATTTTAAACCAAAAATCTTAATTCTAGGCCTACTAGTTTCCGAGAAAATGAAAATAAACCAAATTATGCCATACTTTTAGCTGAAAATATGTATGTTATTGTGCGATGCACATATTTTTTCTCAAAAACGGTAAGTCTGGCGTGGTTTTGACCATAACAAGATTTGTAGAGGCATTCATTACGAACATTTTAAACCAAAAATCTTAATTCTAGGCCTACTAGTTTCCGAGAAAATGAAAATAAACCAAATTATGCCATACTTTTAGCTGAAAATATGTATGTTATTGTGCGATGCACATATTTTTTCTCAAAAACGGTAAGTCTGGCGTGGTTTTGACCATAACAAGATTTGTAGAGGCATTCATTACGAACATTTTAAACCAAAAATCTTAATTCTAGGCCTACTAGTTTCCGAGAAAATGAAAATAAACCAAATTATGCCATACTTTTAGCTGAAAATATGTAAAAATATGTATGTTATTGTGCGTTGCACATATTTTTTCTCAAAAACGGTAAGTCTGGCGTGGTTTTGACCATAACAAGATTTGTAGAGGCATTCATTACGAACATTTTAAACCAAAAATCTTAATTCTAGGCCTACTAGTTTCCGAGAAAATGAAAATAAACCAAATTATGCCATACTTTTAGCTGAAAATATGTATGTTATTGTGCGATGCACATATTTTTTCTCAAAAACGGTAAGTCTGGCGTGGTTTTGACCATAACAAGATTTGTAGAGGCATTCATTACGAACATTTTAAACCAAAAATCTTAATTCTAGGCCTACTAGTTTCCGAGAAAATGAAAATAAACCAAATTATGCCATACTTTTAGCTGAAAATATGTATGTTATTGTGCGATGCACATATTTTCTCTCAAAAACGGTAAGTCTGGCGTGGTTTTGACCATAACAAGATTTGTAGAGGCATTCATTACGAACATTTTAAACCAAAAATCTTAATTCTAGGCCTACTAGTTTCCGAGAAAATGAAAATAAACCAAATTATGCCATACTTTTAGCTGAAAATATGTAAAAATATGTATGTTATTGTGCGATGCACATATTTTTTCTCAAAAACGGTAAGTCTGGCGTGGTTTTGACCATAACAAGATTTGTAGAGGCATTCATTACGAACATTTTAAACCAAAAATCTTAATTCTAGGCCTACTAGTTTCCGAGAAAATGAAAATAAACCAAATTATGCCATACTTTTAGCTGAAAATATGTAAAAATATGTATGTTATTGTGCGTTGCACATATTTTTTCTCAAAAACGGTAAGTCTGGCGTGGTTTTGACCATAACAAGATTTGTAGAGGCATTCATTACGAACATTTTAAACCAAAAATCTTAATTCTAGGCCTACTAGTTTCCGAGAAAATGAAAATAAACCAAATTATGCCATACTTTTAGCTGAAAATATGTAAAAATATGTATGTTATTGTGCGATGCACATATTTTTTCTCAAAAACGGTAAGTCTGGCGTGGTTTTGACCATAACAAGATTTGTAGAGGCATTCATTACGAACATTTTAAACCAAAAATCTTAATTCTAGGCCTACTAGTTTCCGAGAAAATGAAAATAAACCAAATTATGCCATACTTTTAGCTGAAAATATGTAAAAATATGTATGTTATTGTGCGTTGCACATATTTTTTCTCAAAAACGGTAAGTCTGGCGTGGTTTTGACCATAACAAGATTTGTAGAGGCATTCATTACGAACATTTTAAACCAAAAATCTTAATTCTAGGCCTACTAGTTTCCGAGAAAATGAAAATAAACCAAATTATGCCATACTTTTAGCTGAAAATATGTAAAAATATGTATGTTATTGTGCGTTGCACATATTTTTTCTCAAAAACGGTAAGTCTGGCGTGGTTTTGACCATAACAAGATTTGTAGAGGCATTCATTACGAACATTTTAAACCAAAAATCTTAATTCTAGGCCTACTAGTTTCCGAGAAAATGAAAATAAACCAAATTATGCCATACTTTTAGCTGAAAATATGTATGTTATTGTGCGATGCACATATTTTTTCTCAAAAACGGTAAGTCTGGCGTGGTTTTGACCATAACAAGATTTGTAGAGGCATTCATTACGAACATTTTAAACCAAAAATCTTAATTCTAGGCCTACTAGTTTCCGAGAAAATGAAAATAAACCAAATTATGCCATACTTTTAGCTGAAAATATGTAAAAATATGTATGTTATTGTGCGTTGCACATATTTTTTCTCAAAAACGGTAAGTCTGGCGTGGTTTTGACCATAACAAGATTTGTAGAGGCATTCATTACGAACATTTTAAACCAAAAATCTTAATTCTAGGCCTACTAGTTTCCGAGAAAATGAAAATAAACCAAATTATGCCATACTTTTAGCTGAAAATATGTATGTTATTGTGCGATGCACATATTTTTTCTCAAAAACGGTAAGTCTGGCGTGGTTTTGACCATAACAAGATTTGTAGAGGCATTCATTACGAACATTTTAAACCAAAAATCTTAATTCTAGGCCTACTAGTTTCCGAGAAAATGAAAATAAACCAAATTATGCCATACTTTTAGCTGAAAATATGTATGTTATTGTGCGATGCACATATTTTTTCTCAAAAACGGTAAGTCTGGCGTGGTTTTGACCATAACAAGATTTGTAGAGGCATTCATTACGAACATTTTAAACCAAAAATCTTAATTCTAGGCCTACTAGTTTCCGAGAAAATGAAAATAAACCAAATTATGCCATACTTTTAGCTGAAAATATGTAAAAATATGTATGTTATTGTGCGTTGCACATATTTTTTCTCAAAAACGGTAAGTCTGGCGTGGTTTTGACCATAACAAGATTTGTAGAGGCATTCATTACGAACATTTTAAACCAAAAATCTTAATTCTAGGCCTACTAGTTTCCGAGAAAATGAAAATAAACCAAATTATGCCATACTTTTAGCTGAAAATATGTATGTTATTGTGCGATGCACATATTTTTTCTCAAAAACGGTAAGTCTGGCGTGGTTTTGACCATAACAAGATTTGTAGAGGCATTCATTACGAACATTTTAAACCAAAAATCTTAATTCTAGGCCTACTAGTTTCCGAGAAAATGAAAATAAACCAAATTATGCCATACTTTTAGCTGAAAATATGTATGTTATTGTGCGATGCACATATTTTTTCTCAAAAACGGTAAGTCTGGCGTGGTTTTGACCATAACAAGATTTGTAGAGGCATTCATTACGAACATTTTAAACCAAAAATCTTAATTCTAGGCCTACTAGTTTCCGAGAAAATGAAAATAAACCAAATTATGCCATACTTTTAGCTGAAAATATGTAAAAATATGTATGTTATTGTGCGATGCACATATTTTTTCTCAAAAACGGTAAGTCTGGCGTGGTTTTGACCATAACAAGATTTGTAGAGGCATTCATTACGAACATTTTAAACCAAAAATCTTAATTCTAGGCCTACTAGTTTCCGAGAAAATGAAAATAAACCAAATTATGCCATACTTTTAGCTGAAAATATGTAAAAATATGTATGTTATTGTGCGTTGCACATATTTTTTCTCAAAAACGGTAAGTCTGGCGTGGTTTTGACCATAACAAGATTTGTAGAGGCATTCATTACGAACATTTTAAACCAAAAATCTTAATTCTAGGCCTACTAGTTTCCGAGAAAATGAAAATAAACCAAATTATGCCATACTTTTAGCTGAAAATATGTATGTTATTGTGCGATGCACATATTTTTTCTCAAAAACGGTAAGTCTGGCGTGGTTTTGACCATAACAAGATTTGTAGAGGCATTCATTACGAACATTTTAAACCAAAAATCTTAATTCTAGGCCTACTAGTTTCCGAGAAAATGAAAATAAACCAAATTATGCCATACTTTTAGCTGAAAATATGTATGTTATTGTGCGATGCACATATTTTCTCTCAAAAACGGTAAGTCTGGCGTGGTTTTGACCATAACAAGATTTGTAGAGGCATTCATTACGAACATTTTAAACCAAAAATCTTAATTCTAGGCCTACTAGTTTCCGAGAAAATGAAAATAAACCAAATTATGCCATACTTTTAGCTGAAAATATGTATGTTATTGTGCGATGCACATATTTTTTCTCAAAAACGGTAAGTCTGGCGTGGTTTTGACCATAACAAGATTTGTAGAGGCATTCATTACGAACATTTTAAATCAAAAATCTTAATTCTAGGCCTACTAGTTTCCGAGAAAATGAAAATAAACCAAATTATGCCATACTTTTAGCTGAAAATATGTAAAAATATGTATGTTATTGTGCGATGCACATATTTTTTCTCAAAAACGGTAAGTCTGGCGTGGTTTTGACCATAACAAGATTTGTAGAGGCATTCATTACGAACATTTTAAACCAAAAATCTTAATTCTAGGCCTACTAGTTTCCGAGAAAATGAAAATAAACCAAATTATGCCATACTTTTAGCTGAAAATATGTAAAAATATGTATGTTATTGTGCGTTGCACATATTTTTTCTCAAAAACGGTAAGTCTGGCGTGGTTTTGACCATAACAAGATTTGTAGAGGCATTCATTACGAACATTTTAAACCAAAAATCTTAATTCTAGGCCTACTAGTTTCCGAGAAAATGAAAATAAACCAAATTATGCCATACTTTTAGCTGAAAATATGTAAAAATATGTATGTTATTGTGCGTTGCACATATTTTTTCTCAAAAACGGTAAGTCTGGCGTGGTTTTGACCATAACAAGATTTGTAGAGGCATTCATTACGAACATTTTAAACCAAAAATCTTAATTCTAGGCCTACTAGTTTCCGAGAAAATGAAAATAAACCAAATTATGCCATACTTTTAGCTGAAAATATGTAAAAAAATGTATGTTATTGTGCGTTGCACATATTTTTTCTCAAAAACGGTAAGTCTGGCGTGGTTTTGACCATAACAAGATTTGTAGAGGCATTCATTACGAACATTTTAAACCAAAAATCTTAATTCTAGGCCTACTAGTTTCCGAGAAAATGAAAATAAACCAAATTATGCCATACTTTTAGCTGAAAATATGTATGTTATTGTGCGATGCACATATTTTTTCTCAAAAACGGTAAGTCTGGCGTGGTTTTGACCATAACAAGATTTGTAGAGGCATTCATTACGAACATTTTAAACCAAAAATCTTAATTCTAGGCCTACTAGTTTCCGAGAAAATGAAAATAAACCAAATTATGCCATACTTTTAGCTGAAAATATGTATGTTATTGTGCGATGCACATATTTTTTCTCAAAAACGGTAAGTCTGGCGTGGTTTTGACCATAACAAGATTTGTAGAGGCATTCATTACGAACATTTTAAACCAAAAATCTTAATTCTAGGCCTACTAGTTTCCGAGAAAATGAAAATAAACCAAATTATGCCATACTTTTAGCTGAAAATATGTATGTTATTGTGCGATGCACATATTTTCTCTCAAAAACGGTAAGTCTGGCGTGGTTTTGACCATAACAAGATTTGTAGAGGCATTCATTACGAACATTTTAAACCAAAAATCTTAATTCTAGGCCTACTAGTTTCCGAGAAAATGAAAATAAACCAAATTATGCCATACTTTTAGCTGAAAATATGTATGTTATTGTGCGATGCACATATTTTTTCTCAAAAACGGTAAGTCTGGCGTGGTTTTGACCATAACAAGATTTGTAGAGGCATTCATTACGAACATTTTAAATCAAAAATCTTAATTCTAGGCCTACTAGTTTCCGAGAAAATGAAAATAAACCAAATTATGCCATACTTTTAGCTGAAAATATGTAAAAATATGTATGTTATTGTGCGATGCACATATTTTTTCTCAAAAACGGTAAGTCTGGCGTGGTTTTGACCATAACAAGATTTGTAGAGGCATTCATTACGAACATTTTAAACCAAAAATCTTAATTCTAGGCCTACTAGTTTCCGAGAAAATGAAAATAAACCAAATTATGCCATACTTTTAGCTGAAAATATGTAAAAATATGTATGTTATTGTGCGTTGCACATATTTTTTCTCAAAAACGGTAAGTCTGGCGTGGTTTTGACCATAACAAGATTTGTAGAGGCATTCATTACGAACATTTTAAACCAAAAATCTTAATTCTAGGCCTACTAGTTTCCGAGAAAATGAAAATAAACCAAATTATGCCATACTTTTAGCTGAAAATATGTAAAAATATGTATGTTATTGTGCGTTGCACATATTTTTTCTCAAAAACGGTAAGTCTGGCGTGGTTTTGACCATAACAAGATTTGTAGAGGCATTCATTACGAACATTTTAAACCAAAAATCTTAATTCTAGGCCTACTAGTTTCCGAGAAAATGAAAATAAACCAAATTATGCCATACTTTTAGCTGAAAATATGTAAAAATATGTATGTTATTGTGCGTTGCACATATTTTTTCTCAAAAACGGTAAGTCTGGCGTGGTTTTGACCATAACAAGATTTGTAGAGGCATTCATTACGAACATTTTAAACCAAAAATCTTAATTCTAGGCCTACTAGTTTCCGAGAAAATGAAAATAAACCAAATTATGCCATACTTTTAGCTGAAAATATGTATGTTATTGTGCGATGCACATATTTTTTCTCAAAAACGGTAAGTCTGGCGTGGTTTTGACCATAACAAGATTTGTAGAGGCATTCATTACGAACATTTTAAACCAAAAATCTTAATTCTAGGCCTACTAGTTTCCGAGAAAATGAAAATAAACCAAATTATGCCATACTTTTAGCTGAAAATATGTATGTTATTGTGCGATGCACATATTTTTTCTCAAAAACGGTAAGTCTGGCGTGGTTTTGACCATAACAAGATTTGTAGAGGCATTCATTACGAACATTTTAAACCAAAAATCTTAATTCTAGGCCTACTAGTTTCCGAGAAAATGAAAATAAACCAAATTATGCCATACTTTTAGCTGAAAATATGTAAAAATATGTATGTTATTGTGCGTTGCACATATTTTTTCTCAAAAACGGTAAGTCTGGCGTGGTTTTGACCATAACAAGATTTGTAGAGGCATTCATTACGAACATTTTAAACCAAAAATCTTAATTCTAGGCCTACTAGTTTCCGAGAAAATGAAAATAAACCAAATTATGCCATACTTTTAGCTGAAAATATGTATGTTATTGTGCGATGCACATATTTTTTCTCAAAAACGGTAAGTCTGGCGTGGTTTTGACCATAACAAGATTTGTAGAGGCATTCATTACGAACATTTTAAACCAAAAATCTTAATTCTAGGCCTACTAGTTTCCGAGAAAATGAAAATAAACCAAATTATGCCATACTTTTAGCTGAAAATATGTATGTTATTGTGCGATGCACATATTTTTTCTCAAAAACGGTAAGTCTGGCGTGGTTTTGACCATAACAAGATTTGTAGAGGCATTCATTACGAACATTTTAAACCAAAAATCTTAATTCTAGGCCTACTAGTTTCCGAGAAAATGAAAATAAACCAAATTATGCCATACTTTTAGCTGAAAATATGTAAAAATATGTATGTTATTGTGCGATGCACATATTTTTTCTCAAAAACGGTAAGTCTGGCGTGGTTTTGACCATAACAAGATTTGTAGAGGCATTCATTACGAACATTTTAAACCAAAAATCTTAATTCTAGGCCTACTAGTTTCCGAGAAAATGAAAATAAACCAAATTATGCCATACTTTTAGCTGAAAATATGTAAAAATATGTATGTTATTGTGCGTTGCACATATTTTTTCTCAAAAACGGTAAGTCTGGCGTGGTTTTGACCATAACAAGATTTGTAGAGGCATTCATTACGAACATTTTAAACCAAAAATCTTAATTCTAGGCCTACTAGTTTCCGAGAAAATGAAAATAAACCAAATTATGCCATACTTTTAGCTGAAAATATGTAAAAATATGTATGTTATTGTGCGATGCACATATTTTTTCTCAAAAACGGTAAGTCTGGCGTGGTTTTGACCATAACAAGATTTGTAGAGGCATTCATTACGAACATTTTAAACCAAAAATCTTAATTCTAGGCCTACTAGTTTCCGAGAAAATGAAAATAAACCAAATTATGCCATACTTTTAGCTGAAAATATGTAAAAATATGTATGTTATTGTGCGTTGCACATATTTTTTCTCAAAAACGGTAAGTCTGGCGTGTTTTTGACCATAACAAGATTTGTAGAGGCATTCATTACGAACATTTTAAACCAAAAATCTTAATTCTAGGCCTACTAGTTTCCGAGAAAATGAAAATAAACCAAATTATGCCATACTTTTAGCTGAAAATATGTATGTTATTGTGCGATGCACATATTTTTTCTCAAAAACGGTAAGTCTGGCGTGGTTTTGACCATAACAAGATTTGTAGAGGCATTCATTACGAACATTTTAAACCAAAAATCTTAATTCTAGGCCTACTAGTTTCCGAGAAAATGAAAATAAACCAAATTATGCCATACTTTTAGCTGAAAATATGTATGTTATTGTGCGATGCACATATTTTTTCTCAAAAACGGTAAGTCTGGCGTGGTTTTGACCATAACAAGATTTGTAGAGGCATTCATTACGAACATTTTAAACCAAAAATCTTAATTCTAGGCCTACTAGTTTCCGAGAAAATGAAAATAAACCAAATTATGCCATACTTTTAGCTGAAAATATGTATGTTATTGTGCGATGCACATATTTTTTCTCAAAAACGGTAAGTCTGGCGTGGTTTTGACCATAACAAGATTTGTAGAGGCATTCATTACGAACATTTTAAACCAAAAATCTTAATTCTAGGCCTACTAGTTTCCGAGAAAATGAAAATAAACCAAATTATGCCATACTTTTAGCTGAAAATATGTAAAAATATGTATGTTATTGTGCGATGCACATATTTTTTCTCAAAAACGGTAAGTCTGGCGTGGTTTTGACCATAACAAGATTTGTAGAGGCATTCATTACGAACATTTTAAACCAAAAATCTTAATTCTAGGCCTACTAGTTTCCGAGAAAATGAAAATAAACCAAATTATGCCATACTTTTAGCTGAAAATATGTAAAAATATGTATGTTATTGTGCGTTGCACATATTTTTTCTCAAAAACGGTAAGTCTGGCGTGGTTTTGACCATAACAAGATTTATAGAGGCATTCATTACGAACATTTTAAACCAAAAATCTTAATTCTAGGCCTACTAGTTTCCGAGAAAATGAAAATAAACCAAATTATGCCATACTTTTAGCTGAAAATATGTAAAAATATGTATGTTATTGTGCGTTGCACATATTTTTTCTCAAAAACGGTAAGTCTGGCGTGGTTTTGACCATAACAAGATTTGTAGAGGCATTCATTACGAACATTTTAAACCAAAAATCTTAATTCTAGGCCTACTAGTTTCCGAGAAAATGAAAATAAACCAAATTATGCCATACTTTTAGCTGAAAATATGTATGTTATTGTGCGATGCACATATTTTTTCTCAAAAACGGTAAGTCTGGCGTGGTTTTGACCATAACAAGATTTGTAGAGGCATTCATTACGAACATTTTAAACCAAAAATCTTAATTCTAGGCCTACTAGTTTCCGAGAAAATGAAAATAAACCAAATTATGCCATACTTTTAGCTGAAAATATGTAAAAATATGTATGTTATTGTGCGTTGCACATATTTTTTCTCAAAAACGGTAAGTCTGGCGTGGTTTTGACCATAACAAGATTTGTAGAGGCATTCATTACGAACATTTTAAACCAAAAATCTTAATTCTAGGCCTACTAGTTTCCGAGAAAATGAAAATAAACCAAATTATGCCATACTTTTAGCTGAAAATATGTACAGTTAATCAAAAAAAGTAAGTATACACTACCTCCTGAACTATATTTTTCTAAAGAAAACTAAATATTTCCAACAAAAATCAACAACCATTTTATTTTCTGTTTTCACAAACGTAATACTATTTTTCAAAAAGAACAAACATAACAAAATAACAAAACATAAACAATAGAATTCAACTTAAAGTAATATGAATGGAAATTTACATCAAAAAAGTAAGTATACAAACAAAAAATAATACTTTCTGAAATTTGTCTCTGCTCTCAAGTCTTCTTATCAATATTTCGTTGGGTAGCCTTTGGCTTTTATAATTGCTTGCATTCGATTTGACATCGAATTAACCAATTTTGATATTACTTTTTGGCTTATTTTAGCCAACTCTTTCTGAAGCACTCTTTTCAAGTCTTATTTTGTCTTGACACCGTGTTTTTGAACTGCCCGTGTCGAATGTTCCCATAAATGTTCTATTGCATTCATGACGGGCGATTGGGTGGTGTTCTCAGCTGGTTACGAACATTATATAATAACTATTCCTTGACAATATGAGAAGTGTGTTTTTGGTAATTATCTTGTTGAAAGATAAATTACACTTCTAGACCCAACTTTCTAACGCTTTCAAGTAAATTAGTTTTCAATATGTCCAAATAGGCATATTTGTCCATTGTACCATCAATGAAAATTAAATTACCGACGCATTTTTGCCGCCATACACCCCCATACCATTGAGGAGCCACCACCGTGCTTTACAGTTCCGTCAAAAACGATTAAATTTTGCAAAAGCTCATGTAAATTGTGATCCAGCTTTCTGGAATAAGATCGTATTCTCAAATGAAAGGAAATTTAACATTCATGGATCCGATGGACGTGCTAAAGTTTGGCGTACAACAAACGCGGAGCTAGATCCCGCAAACATGGCCGGAACTGTAAAGCACGGTGGTGGCTCCGTAATGGTATGGGGGTGTATGGCGGCAAAAATGCGTCGGTAATTTAATTTTCATTGATGGTTCAATTAACTAATATGCCTAAATGGACATATTGAAAACTAATTTACTTGAAAGCGTTAGAAAGTTGGGTCTAAAAGTGTCATTTATCTTTCAACAAGATAATTACCCAAAACACACCTCTCATAATGTTAAGGAATAGTTATTATATAATGTTCGTAACCAGCTGAGAACACCACCCAATCGCCCGTCATGAATGCAATAGAACATTTATGGGAACATTTGACACGGGCAGTTCAAAAACACGGTGTCAAGACAAAATAAGACTTGAAAAGAGTGCTTCAGAAAGAGTTGGCTAAAATAAGCCAAAAAGTAATATCAAAATTGGTTAATTCGATGCCAAATCGAATGCAAGCAATTATAAAAGCCAAAGGCTACCCAACGAAATATTGATAAGAAGACTTGAGAGCAGAGACAAATTTCAGAAAGTATTATTTTTTGTTTGTATACTTACTTTTTTGATGTAAATTTCCATTCATATTACTTTAAGTTGAATTCTATTGTTTATGTTTTGTTATTTTGTTATGTTTGTTCTTTTTGAAAAATAGTATTACGTTTGTGAAAACAGAAAAAAAAATGGTTGTTGATTTTTGTTGGAAATATTTAGTTTTCTTTAGAAAAATATAGTTCAGGAGGTAGTGTATACTTACTTTTTTGATTAACTGTATGTTATTGTGCGATGCACATATTTTTTCTCAAAAACGGTAAGTCTGGCGTGGTTTTGACCATAACAAGATTTGTAGAGGCATTCATTACGAACATTTTAAACCAAAAATCTTAATTCTAGGCCTACTAGTTTCCGAGAAAATGAAAATAAACCAAATTATGCCATACTTTTAGCTGAAAATATGTAAAAATATGTATGTTATTGTGCGTTGCACATATTTTTTCTCAAAAACGGTAAGTCTGGCGTGGTTTTGACCATAACAAGATTTGTAGAGGCATTCATTACGAACATTTTAAACCAAAAATCTTAATTCTAGGCCTACTAGTTTCCGAGAAAATGAAAATAAACCAAATTATGCCATACTTTTAGCTGAAAATATGTATGTTATTGTGCGATGCACATATTTTTTCTCAAAAACGGTAAGTCTGGCGTGGTTTTGACCATAACAAGATTTGTAGAGGCATTCATTACGAACATTTTAAACCAAAAATCTTAATTCTAGGCCTACTAGTTTCCGAGAAAATGAAAATAAACCAAATTATGCCATACTTTTAGCTGAAAATATGTAAAAATATGTATGTTATTGTGCGATGCACATATTTTTTCTCAAAAACGGTAAGTCTGGCGTGGTTTTGACCATAACAAGATTTGTAGAGGCATTCATTACGAACATTTTAAACCAAAAATCTTAATTCTAGGCCTACTAGTTTCCGAGAAAATGAAAATAAACCAAATTATGCCATACTTTTAGCTGAAAATATGTAAAAATATGTATGTTATTGTGCGTTGCACATATTTTTTCTCAAAAACGGTAAGTCTGGCGTGGTTTTGACCATAACAAGATTTGTAGAGGCATTCATTACGAACAATTTAAACCAAAAATCTTAATTCTAGGCCTACTAGTTTCCGAGAAAATGAAAATAAACCAAATTATGCCATACTTTTAGCTGAAAATATGTAAAAATATGTATGTTATTGTGCGATGCACATATTTTTTCTCAAAAACGGTAAGTCTGGCGTGGTTTTGACCATAACAAGATTTGTAGAGGCATTCATTACGAACATTTTAAACCAAAAATCTTAATTCTAGGCCTACTAGTTTCCGAGAAAATGAAAATAAACCAAATTATGCCATACTTTTAGCTGAAAATATGTAAAAATATGTATGTTATTGTGCGTTGCACATATTTTTTCTCAAAAACGGTAAGTCTGGCGTGGTTTTGACCATAACAAGATTTGTAGAGGCATTCATTACGAACATTTTAAACCAAAAATCTTAATTCTAGGCCTACTAGTTTCCGAGAAAATGAAAATAAACCAAATTATGCCATACTTTTAGCTGAAAATATGTATGTTATTGTGCGATGCACATATTTTTTCTCAAAAACGGTAAGTCTGGCGTGGTTTTGACCATAACAAGATTTGTAGAGGCATTCATTACGAACATTTTAAACCAAAAATCTTAATTCTAGGCCTACTAGTTTCCGAGAAAATGAAAATAAACCAAATTATGCCATACTTTTAGCTGAAAATATGTATGTTATTGTGCGATGCACATATTTTTTCTCAAAAACGGTAAGTCTGGCGTGGTTTTGACCATAACAAGATTTGTAGAGGCATTCATTACGAACATTTTAAACCAAAAATCTTAATTCTAGGCCTACTAGTTTCCGAGAAAATGAAAATAAACCAAATTATGCCATACTTTTAGCTGAAAATATGTATGTTATTGTGCGATGCACATATTTTTTCTCAAAAACGGTAAGTCTGGCGTGGTTTTGACCATAACAAGATTTGTAGAGGCATTCATTACGAACATTTTAAACCAAAAATCTTAATTCTAGGCCTACTAGTTTCCGAGAAAATGAAAATAAACCAAATTATGCCATACTTTTAGCTGAAAATATGTAAAAATATGTATGTTATTGTGCGTTGCACATATTTTTTCTCAAAAACGGTAAGTCTGGCGTGGTTTTGACCATAACAAGATTTGTAGAGGCATTCATTACGAACATTTTAAACCAAAAATCTTAATTCTAGGCCTACTAGTTTCCGAGAAAATGAAAATAAACCAAATTATGCCATACTTTTAGCTGAAAATATGTATGTTATTGTGCGATGCATATATTTTTTCTCAAAAACGGTAAGTCTGGCGTGGTTTTGACCATAACAAGATTTGTAGAGGCATTCATTACGAACATTTTAAACCAAAAATCTTAATTCTAGGCCTACTAGTTTCCGAGAAAATGAAAATAAACCAAATTATGCCATACTTTTAGCTGAAAATATGTAAAAATATGTATGTTATTGTGCGTTGCACATATTTTTTCTCAAAAACGGTAAGTCTGGCGTGGTTTTGACCATAACAAGATTTGTAGAGGCATTCATTACGAACATTTTAAACCAAAAATCTTAATTCTAGGCCTACTAGTTTCCGAGAAAATGAAAATAAACCAAATTATGCCATACTTTTAGCTGAAAATATGTATGTTATTGTGCGATGCACATATTTTTTCTCAAAAACGGTAAGTCTGGCGTGGTTTTGACCATAACAAGATTTGTAGAGGCATTCATTACGAACATTTTAAACCAAAAATCTTAATTCTAGGCCTACTAGTTTCCGAGAAAATGAAAATAAACCAAATTATGCCATACTTTTAGCTGAAAATATGTAAAAATATGTATGTTATTGTGCGATGCACATATTTTTTCTCAAAAACGGTAAGTCTGGCGTGGTTTTGACCATAACAAGATTTGTAGAGGCATTCATTACGAACATTTTAAACCAAAAATCTTAATTCTAGGCCTACTAGTTTCCGAGAAAATGAAAATAAACCAAATTATGCCATACTTTTAGCTGAAAATATGTATGTTATTGTGCGATGCACATATTTTTTCTCAAAAACGGTAAGTCTGGCGTGGTTTTGACCATAACAAGATTTGTAGAGGCATTCATTACGAACATTTTAAACCAAAAATCTTAATTCTAGGCCTACTAGTTTCCGAGAAAATGAAAATAAACCAAATTATGCCATACTTTTAGCTGAAAATATGTATGTTATTGTGCGATGCACATATTTTTTCTCAAAAACGGTAAGTCTGGCGTGGTTTTGACCATAACAAGATTTGTAGAGGCATTCATTACGAACATTTTAAACCAAAAATCTTAATTCTAGGCCTACTAGTTTCCGAGAAAATGAAAATAAACCAAATTATGCCATACTTTTAGCTGAAAATATGTATGTTATTGTGCGATGCACATATTTTTTCTCAAAAACGGTAAGTCTGGCGTGGTTTTGACCATAACAAGATTTGTAGAGGCATTCATTACGAACATTTTAAACCAAAAATCTTAATTCTAGGCCTACTAGTTTCCGAGAAAATGAAAATAAACCAAATTATGCCATACTTTTAGCTGAAAATATGTATGTTATTGTGCGATGCACATATTTTTTCTCAAAAACGGTAAGTCTGGCGTGGTTTTGACCATAACAAGATTTGTAGAGGCATTCATTACGAACATTTTAAACCAAAAATCTTAATTCTAGGCCTACTAGTTTCCGAGAAAATGAAAATAAACCAAATTATGCCATACTTTTAGCTGAAAATATGTATGTTATTGTGCGATGCACATATTTTTTCTCAAAAACGGTAAGTCTGGCGTGGTTTTGACCATAACAAGATTTGTAGAGGCATTCATTACGAACATTTTAAACCAAAAATCTTAATTCTAGGCCTACTAGTTTCCGAGAAAATGAAAATAAACCAAATTATGCCATACTTTTAGCTGAAAATATGTATGTTATTGTGCGATGCACATATTTTTTCTCAAAAACGGTAAGTCTGGCGTGGTTTTGACCATAACAAGATTTGTAGAGGCATTCATTACGAACATTTTAAACCAAAAATCTTAATTCTAGGCCTACTAGTTTCCGAGAAAATGAAAATAAACCAAATTATGCCATACTTTTAGCTGAAAATATGTATGTTATTGTGCGATGCACATATTTTTTCTCAAAAACGGTAAGTCTGGCGTGGTTTTGACCATAACAAGATTTGTAGAGGCATTCATTACGAACATTTTAAACCAAAAATCTTAATTCTAGGCCTACTAGTTTCCGAGAAAATGAAAATAAACCAAATTATGCCATACTTTTAGCTGAAAATATGTATGTTATTGTGCGATGCACATATTTTTTCTCAAAAACGGTAAGTCTGGCGTGGTTTTGACCATAACAAGATTTGTAGAGGCATTCATTACGAACATTTTAAACCAAAAATCTTAATTCTAGGCCTACTAGTTTCCGAGAAAATGAAAATAAACCAAATTATGCCATACTTTTAGCTGAAAATATGTATGTTATTGTGCGATGCACATATTTTTTCTCAAAAACGGTAAGTCTGGCGTGGTTTTGACCATAACAAGATTTGTAGAGGCATTCATTACGAACATTTTAAACCAAAAATCTTAATTCTAGGCCTACTAGTTTCCGAGAAAATGAAAATAAACCAAATTATGCCATACTTTTAGCTGAAAATATGTAAAAATATGTATGTTATTGTGCGTTGCACATATTTTTTCTCAAAAACGGTAAATCTGGCGTGGTTTTGACCATAACAAGATTTGTAGAGGCATTCATTACGAACATTTTAAACCAAAAATCTTAATTCTAGGCCTACTAGTTTCCGAGAAAATGAAAATAAACCAAATTATGCCATACTTTTAGCTGAAAATATGTATGTTATTGTGCGATGCACATATTTTTTCTCAAAAACGGTAAGTCTGGCGTGGTTTTGACCATAACAAGATTTGTAGAGGCATTCATTACGAACATTTTAAACCAAAAATCTTAATTCTAGGCCTACTAGTTTCCGAGAAAATGAAAATAAACCAAATTATGCCATACTTTTAGCTGAAAATATGTATGTTATTGTGCGATGCACATATTTTTTCTCAAAAACGGTAAGTCTGGCGTGGTTTTGACCATAACAAGATTTGTAGAGGCATTCATTACGAACATTTTAAACCAAAAATCTTAATTCTAGGCCTACTAGTTTCCGAGAAAATGAAAATAAACCAAATTATGCCATACTTTTAGCTGAAAATATGTATGTTATTGTGCGATGCACATATTTTTTCTCAAAAACGGTAAGTCTGGCGTGGTTTTGACCATAACAAGATTTGTAGAGGCATTCATTACGAACATTTTAAACCAAAAATCTTAATTCTAGGCCTACTAGTTTCCGAGAAAATGAAAATAAACCAAATTATGCCATACTTTTAGCTGAAAATATGTATGTTATTGTGCGATGCACATATTTTTTCTCAAAAACGGTAAGTCTGGCGTGGTTTTGACCATAACAAGATTTGTAGAGGCATTCATTACGAACATTTTAAACCAAAAATCTTAATTCTAGGCCTACTAGTTTCCGAGAAAATGAAAATAAACCAAATTATGCCATACTTTTAGCTGAAAATATGTATGTTATTGTGCGATGCACATATTTTTTCTCAAAAACGGTAAGTCTGGCGTGGTTTTGACCATAACAAGATTTGTAGAGGCATTCATTACGAACATTTTAAACCAAAAATCTTAATTCTAGGCCTACTAGTTTCCGAGAAAATGAAAATAAACCAAATTATGCCATACTTTTAGCTGAAAATATGTATGTTATTGTGCGATGCACATATTTTTTCTCAAAAACGGTAAGTCTGGCGTGGTTTTGACCATAACAAGATTTGTAGAGGCATTCATTACGAACATTTTAAACCAAAAATCTTAATTCTAGGCCTACTAGTTTCCGAGAAAATGAAAATAAACCAAATTATGCCATACTTTTAGCTGAAAATATGTAAAAATATGTATGTTATTGTGCGTTGCACATATTTTTTCTCAAAAACGGTAAATCTGGCGTGGTTTTGACCATAACAAGATTTGTAGAGGCATTCATTACGAACATTTTAAACCAAAAATCTTAATTCTAGGCCTACTAGTTTCCGAGAAAATGAAAATAAACCAAATTATGCCATACTTTTAGCTGAAAATATGTATGTTATTGTGCGATGCACATATTTTTTCTCAAAAACGGTAAGTCTGGCGTGGTTTTGACCATAACAAGATTTGTAGAGGCATTCATTACGAACATTTTAAACCAAAAATCTTAATTCTAGGCCTACTAGTTTCCGAGAAAATGAAAATAAACCAAATTATGCCATACTTTTAGCTGAAAATATGTATGTTATTGTGCGATGCACATATTTTTTCTCAAAAACGGTAAGTCTGGCGTGGTTTTGACCATAACAAGATTTGTAGAGGCATTCATTACGAACATTTTAAACCAAAAATCTTAATTCTAGGCCTACTAGTTTCCGAGAAAATGAAAATAAACCAAATTATGCCATACTTTTAGCTGAAAATATGTAAAAATATGTATGTTATTGTGCGTTGCACATATTTTTTCTCAAAAACGGTAAGTCTGGCGTGGTTTTGACCATAACAAGATTTGTAGAGGCATTCATTACGAACATTTTAAACCAAAAATCTTAATTCTAGGCCTACTAGTTTCCGAGAAAATGAAAATAAACCAAATTATGCCATACTTTTAGCTGAAAATATGTATGTTATTGTGCGATGCACATATTTTTTCTCAAAAACGGTAAGTCTGGCGTGGTTTTGACCATAACAAGATTTGTAGAGGCATTCATTACGAACATTTTAAACCAAAAATCTTAATTCTAGGCCTACTAGTTTCCGAGAAAATGAAAATAAACCAAATTATGCCATACTTTTAGCTGAAAATATGTATGTTATTGTGCGATGCACATATTTTTTCTCAAAAACGGTAAGTCTGGCGTGGTTTTGACCATAACAAGATTTGTAGAGGCATTCATTACGAACATTTTAAACCAAAAATCTTAATTCTAGGCCTACTAGTTTCCGAGAAAATGAAAATAAACCAAATTATGCCATACTTTTAGCTGAAAATATGTAAAAATATGTATGTTATTGTTCGTTGCACATATTTTTTCTCAAAAACGGTAAGTCTGGCGTGGTTTTGACCATAACAAGATTTGTAGAGGCATTCATTACGAACATTTTAAACCAAAAATCTTAATTCTAGGCCTACTAGTTTCCGAGAAAATGAAAATAAACCAAATTATGCCATACTTTTAGCTGAAAATATGTATGTTATTGTGCGATGCACATATTTTTTCTCAAAAACGGTAAGTCTGGCGTGGTTTTGACCATAACAAGATTTGTAGAGGCATTCATTACGAACATTTTAAACCAAAAATCTTAATTCTAGGCCTACTAGTTTCCGAGAAAATGAAAATAAACCAAATTATGCCATACTTTTAGCTGAAAATATGTATGTTATTGTGCGATGCACATATTTTTTCTCAAAAACGGTAAGTCTGGCGTGGTTTTGACCATAACAAGATTTGTAGAGGCATTCATTACGAACATTTTAAACCAAAAATCTTAATTCTAGGCCTACTAGTTTCCGAGAAAATGAAAATAAACGAAATTATGCCATACTTTTAGATGAAAATATGTATGTTATTGTGCGATGCACATATTTTTTCTCAAAAACGGTAAGTCTGGCGTGGTTTTGACCATAACAAGATTTGTAGAGGCATTCATTACGAACATTTTAAACCAAAAATCTTAATTCTAGGCCTACTAGTTTCCGAGAAAATGAAAATAAACCAAATTATGCCATACTTTTAGCTGAAAATATGTAAAAATATGTATGTTATTGTGCGTTGCACATATTTTTTCTCAAAAACGGTAAGTCTGGCGTGGTTTTGACCATAACAAGATTTGTAGAGGCATTCATTACGAACATTTTAAACCAAAAATCTTAATTCTAGGCCTACTAGTTTCCGAGAAAATGAAAATAAACCAAATTATGCCATACTTTTAGCTGAAAATATGTATGTTATTGTGCGATGCACATATTTTTTCTCAAAAACGGTAAGTCTGGCGTGGTTTTGACCATAACAAGATTTGTAAAGGCATTCATTACGAACATTTTAAACCAAAAATCTTAATTCTAGGCCTACTAGTTTCCGAGAAAATGAAAATAAACCAAATTATGCCATACTTTTAGCTGAAAATATGTATGTTATTGTGCGATGCACATATTTTTTCTCAAAAACGGTAAGTCTGGCGTGGTTTTGACCATAACAAGATTTGTAGAGGCATTCATTACGAACATTTTAAACCAAAAATCTTAATTCTAGGCCTACTAGTTTCCGAGAAAATGAAAATAAACCAAATTATGCCATACTTTTAGCTGAAAATATGTATGTTATTGTGCGATGCACATATTTTTTCTCAAAAACGGTAAGTCTGGCGTGGTTTTGACCATAACAAGATTTGTAGAGGCATTCATTACGAACATTTTAAACCAAAAATCTTAATTCTAGGCCTACTAGTTTCCGAGAAAATGAAAATAAACCAAATTATGCCATACTTTTAGCTGAAAATATGTAAAAATATGTATGTTATTGTGCGTTGCACATATTTTTTCTCAGAAACGGTAAGTCTGGCGTGGTTTTGACCATAACAAGATTTGTAGAGGCATTCATTACGAACATTTTAAACCAAAAATCTTAATTCTAGGCCTACTAGTTTCCGAGAAAATGAAAATAAACCAAATTATGCCATACTTTTAGCTGAAAATATGTAAAAATATGTATGTTATTGTGCGTTGCACATATTTTTTCTCAAAAACGGTAAGTCTGGCGTGGTTTTGACCACAACAAGATTTGTAGAGGCATTCATTACGAACATTTTAAACCAAAAATCTTAATTCTAGGCCTACTAGTTTCCGAGAAAATGAAAATAAACCAAATTATGCCATACTTTTAGCTGAAAATATGTATGTTATTGTGCGATGCACATATTTTTTCTCAAAAACGGTAAGTCTGGCGTGGTTTTGACCATAACAAGATTTGTAGAGGCATTCATTACGAACATTTTAAACCAAAAATCTTAATTCTAGGCCTACTAGTTTCCGAGAAAATGAAAATAAACCAAATTATGCCATACTTTTAGCTGAAAATATGGAAAAATATGTATGTTATTGTGCGTTGCACATATTTTTTCTCAAAAACGGTAAGTCTGGCGTGGTTTTGACCATAACAGGATTTGTAGAGGCATTCATTACGAACATTTTAAACAAAAAATCTTAATTCTAGGCCTACTAGTTTCCGAGAAAATGAAAATAAACCAAATTATGCCATACTTTTAGCTGAAAATATGTATGTTATTGTGCGATGCACATATTTTTTCTCAAAAACGGTAAGTCTGGCGTGGTTTTGACCATAACAAGATTTGTAGAGGCATTCATTACGAACATTTTAAACCAAAAATCTTAATTCTAGGCCTACTAGTTTCCGAGAAAATGAAAATAAACCAAATTATGCCATACTTTTAGCTGAAAATATGTATGTTATTGTGCGATGCACATATTTTTTCTCAAAAACGGTAAGTCTGGCGTGGTTTTGACCATAACAAGATTTGTAGAGGCATTCATTACGAACATTTTAAACCAAAAATCTTAATTCTAGGCCTACTAGTTTCCGAGAAAATGAAAATAAACCAAATTATGCCATACTTTTAGCTGAAAATATGTATGTTATTGTGCGATGCACATATTTTTTCTCAAAAACGGTAAGTCTGGCGTGGTTTTGACCATAACAAGATTTGTAGAGGCATTCATTACGAACATTTTAAACCAAAAATCTTAATTCTAGGCCTACTAGTTTCCGAGAAAATGAAAATAAACCAAATTATGCCATACTTTTAGCTGAAAATATGTATGTTATTGTGCGATGCACATATTTTTTCTCAAAAACGGTAAGTCTGGCGTGGTTTTGACCATAACAAGATTTGTAGAGGCATTCATTACGAACATTTTAAACCAAAAATCTTAATTCTAGGCCTACTAGTTTCCGAGAAAATGAAAATAAACCAAATTATGCCATACTTTTAGCTGAAAATATGTATGTTATTGTGCGATGCACATATTTTTTCTCAAAAACGGTAAGTCTGGCGTGGTTTTGACCATAACAAGATTTGTAGAGGCATTCATTACGAACATTTTAAACCAAAAATCTTAATTCTAGGCCTACTAGTTTCCGAGAAAATGAAAATAAACCAAATTATGCCATACTTTTAGCTGAAAATATGTAAAAATATGTATGTTATTGTGCGTTGCACATATTTTTTCTCAAAAACGGTAAGTCTGGCGTGGTTTTGACCATAACAAGATTTGTAGAGGCATTCATTACGAACATTTTAAACCAAAAATCTTAATTCTAGGCCTACTAGTTTCCGAGAAAATGAAAATAAACCAAATTATGCCATACTTTTAGCTGAAAATATGTATGTTATTGTGCGATGCACATATTTTTTCTCAAAAACGGTAAGTCTGGCGTGGTTTTGACCATAACAAGATTTGTAGAGGCATTCATTACGAACATTTTAAACCAAAAATCTTAATTCTAGGCCTACTAGTTTCCGAGAAAATGAAAATAAACCAAATTATGCCATACTTTTAGCTGAAAATATGTAAAAATATGTATGTTATTGTGCGTTGCACATATTTTTTCTCAAAAACGGTAAGTCTGGCGTGGTTTTGACCATAACAAGATTTGTAGAGGCATTCATTACGAACATTTTAAACCAAAAATCTTAATTCTAGGCCTACTAGTTTCCGAGAAAATGAAAATAAACCAAATTATGCCATACTTTTAGCTGAAAATATGTATGTTATTGTGCGATGCACATATTTTTTCTCAAAAACGGTAAGTCTGGCGTGGTTTTGACCATAACAAGATTTGTAGAGGCATTCATTACGAACATTTTAAACCAAAAATCTTAATTCTAGGCCTACTAGTTTCCGAGAAAATGAAAATAAACCAAATTATGCCATACTTTTAGCTGAAAATATGTAAAAATATGTATGTTATTGTGCGTTGCACATATTTTTTCTCAAAAACGGTAAGTCTGGCGTGGTTTTGACCATAACAAGATTTGTAGAGGCATTCATTACGAACATTTTAAACCAAAAATCTTAATTCTAGGCCTACTAGTTTCCGAGAAAATGAAAATAAACCAAATTATGCCATACTTTTAGCTGAAAATATGTATGTTATTGTGCGATGCACATATTTTTTCTCAAAAACGGTAAGTCTGGCGTGGTTTTGACCATAACAAGATTTGTAGAGGCATTCATTACGAACATTTTAAACCAAAAATCTTAATTCTAGGCCTACTAGTTTCCGAGAAAATGAAAATAAACCAAATTATGCCATACTTTTAGCTGAAAATATGTAAAAATATGTATGTTATTGTGCGTTGCACATATTTTTTCTCAAAAACGGTAAGTCTGGCGTGGTTTTGACCATAACAAGATTTGTAGAGGCATTCATTACGAACATTTTAAACCAAAAATCTTAATTCTAGGCCTACTAGTTTCCGAGAAAATGAAAATAAACCAAATTATGCCATACTTTTAGCTGAAAATATGTATGTTATTGTGCGATGCACATATTTTTTCTCAAAAACGGTAAGTCTGGCGTGGTTTTGACCATAACAAGATTTGTAGAGGCATTAATTACGAACATTTTAAACCAAAAATCTTAATTCTAGGCCTACTAGTTTCCGAGAAAATGAAAATAAACCAAATTATGCCATACTTTTAGCTGAAAATATGTAAAAATATGTATGTTATTGTGCGTTGCACATATTTTTTCTCAAAAACGGTAAGTCTGGCGTGGTTTTGACCATAAAAAGATTTGTAGAGGCATTCATTACGAACATTTTAAACCAAAAATCTTAATTCTAGGCCTACTAGTTTCCGAGAAAATGAAAATAAACCAAATTATGCCATACTTTTAGCTGAAAATATGTATGTTATTGTGCGATGCACATATTTTTTCTCAAAAACGGTAAGTCTGGCGTGGTTTTGACCATAACAAGATTTGTAGAGGCATTCATTACGAACATTTTAAACCAAAAATCTTAATTCTAGGCCTACTAGTTTCCGAGAAAATGAAAATAAACCAAATTATGCCATACTTTTAGCTGAAAATATGTAAAAATATGTATGTTATTGTGCGTTGCACATATTTTTTCTCAAAAACGGTAAGTCTGGCGTGGTTTTGACCATAACAAGATTTGTAGAGGCATTCATTACGAACATTTTAAACCAAAAATCTTAATTCTAGGCCTACTAGTTTCCGAGAAAATGAAAATAAACCAAATTATGCCATACTTTTAGCTGAAAATATGTATGTTATTGTGCGATGCACATATTTTTTCTCAAAAACGGTAAGTCTGGCGTGGTTTTGACCATAACAAGATTTGTAGAGGCATTCATTACGAACATTTTAAACCAAAAATCTTAATTCTAGGCCTACTAGTTTCCGAGAAAATGAAAATAAACCAAATTATGCCATACTTTTAGCTGAAAATATGTATGTTATTGTGCGATGCACATATTTTTTCTCAAAAACGGTAAGTCTGGCGTGGTTTTGACCATAACAAGATTTGTAGAGGCATTCATTACGAACATTTTAAACCAAAAATCTTAATTCTAGGCCTACTAGTTTCCGAGAAAATGAAAATAAACCAAATTATGCCATACTTTTAGCTGAAAATATGTATGTTATTGTGCGATGCACATATTTTTTCTCAAAAACGGTAAGTCTGGCGTGGTTTTGACCATAACAAGATTTGTAGAGGCATTCATTACGAACATTTTAAACCAAAAATCTTAATTCTAGGCCTACTAGTTTCCGAGAAAATGAAAATAAACCAAATTATGCCATACTTTTAGCTGAAAATATGTAAAAATATGTATGTTATTGTGCGATGCACATATTTTTTCTCAAAAACGGTAAGTCTGGCGTGGTTTTGACCATAACAAGATTTGTAGAGGCATTCATTACGAACATTTTAAACCAAAAATCTTAATTCTAGGCCTACTAGTTTCCGAGAAAATGAAAATAAACCAAATTATGCCATACTTTTAGCTGAAAATATGTATGTTATTGTGCGATGCACATATTTTTTCTCAAAAACGGTAAGTCTGGCGTGGTTTTGACCATAACAAGATTTGTAGAGGCATTAATTACGAACATTTTAAACCAAAAATCTTAATTCTAGGCCTACTAGTTTCCGAGAAAATGAAAATAAACCAAATTATGCCATACTTTTAGCTGAAAATATGTAAAAATATGTATGTTATTGTGCGTTGCACATATTTTTTCTCAAAAACGGTAAGTCTGGCGTGGTTTTGACCATAAAAAGATTTGTAGAGGCATTCATTACGAACATTTTAAACCAAAAATCTTAATTCTAGGCCTACTAGTTTCCGAGAAAATGAAAATAAACCAAATTATGCCATACTTTTAGCTGAAAATATGTATGTTATTGTGCGATGCACATATTTTTTCTCAAAAACGGTAAGTCTGGCGTGGTTTTGACCATAACAAGATTTGTAGAGGCATTCATTACGAACATTTTAAACCAAAAATCTTAATTCTAGGCCTACTAGTTTCCGAGAAAATGAAAATAAACCAAATTATGCCATACTTTTAGCTGAAAATATGTAAAAATATGTATGTTATTGTGCGTTGCACATATTTTTTCTCAAAAACGGTAAGTCTGGCGTGGTTTTGACCATAACAAGATTTGTAGAGGCATTCATTACGAACATTTTAAACCAAAAATCTTAATTCTAGGCCTACTAGTTTCCGAGAAAATGAAAATAAACCAAATTATGCCATACTTTTAGCTGAAAATATGTATGTTATTGTGCGATGCACATATTTTTTCTCAAAAACGGTAAGTCTGGCGTGGTTTTGACCATAACAAGATTTGTAGAGGCATTCATTACGAACATTTTAAACCAAAAATCTTAATTCTAGGCCTACTAGTTTCCGAGAAAATGAAAATAAACCAAATTATGCCATACTTTTAGCTGAAAATATGTAAAAATATGTATGTTATTGTGCGTTGCACATATTTTTTCTCAAAAACGGTAAGTCTGGCGTGGTTTTGACCATAACAAGATTTGTAGAGGCATTCATTACGAACATTTTAAACCAAAAATCTTAATTCTAGGCCTACTAGTTTCCGAGAAAATGAAAATAAACCAAATTATGCCATACTTTTAGCTGAAAATATGTATGTTATTGTGCGATGCACATATTTTTTCTCAAAAACGGTAAGTCTGGCGTGGTTTTGACCATAACAAGATTTGTAGAGGCATTCATTACGAACATTTTAAACCAAAAATCTTAATTCTAGGCCTACTAGTTTCCGAGAAAATGAAAATAAACCAAATTATGCCATACTTTTAGCTGAAAATATGTATGTTATTGTGCGATGCACATATTTTTTCTCAAAAACGGTAAGTCTGGCGTGGTTTTGACCATAACAAGATTTGTAGAGGCATTCATTACGAACATTTTAAACCAAAAATCTTAATTCTAGGCCTACTAGTTTCCGAGAAAATGAAAATAAACCAAATTATGCCATACTTTTAGCTGAAAATATGTATGTTATTGTGCGATGCACATATTTTTTCTCAAAAACGGTAAGTCTGGCGTGGTTTTGACCATAACAAGATTTGTAGAGGCATTCATTACGAACATTTTAAACCAAAAATCTTAATTCTAGGCCTACTAGTTTCCGAGAAAATGAAAATAAACCAAATTATGCCATACTTTTAGCTGAAAATATGTAAAAATATGTATGTTATTGTGCGTTGCACATATTTTTTCTCAAAAACGGTAAGTCTGGCGTGGTTTTGACCATAACAAGATTTGTAGAGGCATTCATTACGAACATTTTAAACCAAAAATCTTAATTCTAGGCCTACTAGTTTCCGAGAAAATGAAAATAAACCAAATTATGCCATACTTTTAGCTGAAAATATGTATGTTATTGTGCGATGCACATATTTTTTCTCAAAAACGGTAAGTCTGGCGTGGTTTTGACCATAACAAGATTTGTAGAGGCATTCATTACGAACATTTTAAACCAAAAATCTTAATTCTAGGCCTACTAGTTTCCGAGAAAATGAAAATAAACCAAATTATGCCATACTTTTAGCTGGAAATATGTATGTTATTGTGCGATGCACATATTTTCTCTCAAAAACGGTAAGTCTGGCGTGGTTTTGACCATAACAAGATTTGTAGAGGCATTCATTACGAACATTTTAAACCAAAAATCTTAATTCTAGGCCTACTAGTTTCCGAGAAAATGAAAATAAACCAAATTATGCCATACTTTTAGCTGAAAATATGTAAAAATATGTATGTTATTGTGCGATGCACATATTTTTTCTCAAAAACGGTAAGTCTGGCGTGGTTTTGACCATAACAAGATTTGTAGAGGCATTCATTACGAACATTTTAAACCAAAAATCTTAATTCTAGGCCTACTAGTTTCCGAGAAAATGAAAATAAACCAAATTATGCCATACTTTTAGCTGAAAATATGTAAAAATATGTATGTTATTGTGCGTTGCACATATTTTTTCTCAAAAACGGTAAGTCTGGCGTGGTTTTGACCATAACAAGATTTGTAGAGGCATTCATTACGAACATTTTAAACCAAAAATCTTAATTCTAGGCCTACTAGTTTCCGAGAAAATGAAAATAAACCAAATTATGCCATACTTTTAGCTGAAAATATGTAAAAATATGTATGTTATTGTGCGATGCACATATTTTTTCTCAAAAACGGTAGGTCTGGCGTGGTTTTGACCATAACAAGATTTGTAGAGGCATTCATTACGAACATTTTAAACCAAAAATCTTAATTCTAGGCCTACTAGTTTCCGAGAAAATGAAAATAAACCAAATTATGCCATACTTTTAGCTGAAAATATGTAAAAATATGTATGTTATTGTGCGTTGCACATATTTTTTCTCAAAAACGGTAAGTCTGGCGTGGTTTTGACCATAACAAGATTTGTAGAGGCATTCATTACGAACATTTTAAACCAAAAATCTTAATTCTAGGCCTACTAGTTTCCGAGAAAATGAAAATAAACCAAATTATGCCATACTTTTAGCTGAAAATATGTAAAAATATGTATGTTATTGTGCGTTGCACATATTTTTTCTCAAAAACGGTAAGTCTGGCGTGGTTTTGACCATAACAAGATTTGTAGAGGCATTCATTACGAACATTTTAAACCAAAAATCTTAATTCTAGGCCTACTAGTTTCCGAGAAAATGAAAATAAACCAAATTATGCCATACTTTTAGCTGAAAATATGTATGTTATTGTGCGATGCACATATTTTTTCTCAAAAACGGTAAGTCTGGCGTGGTTTTGACCATAACAAGATTTGTAGAGGCATTCATTACGAACATTTTAAACCAAAAATCTTAATTCTAGGCCTACTAGTTTCCGAGAAAATGAAAATAAACCAAATTATGCCATACTTTTAGCTGAAAATATGTATGTTATTGTGCGATGCACATATTTTCTCTCAAAAACGGTAAGTCTGGCGTGGTTTTGACCATAACAAGATTTGTAGAGGCATTCATTACGAACATTTTAAACCAAAAATCTTAATTCTAGGCCTACTAGTTTCCGAGAAAATGAAAATAAACCAAATTATGCCATACTTTTAGCTGAAAATATGTAAAAATATGTATGTTATTGTGCGATGCACATATTTTTTCTCAAAAACGGTAAGTCTGGCGTGGTTTTGACCATAACAAGATTTGTAGAGGCATTCATTACGAACATTTTAAACCAAAAATCTTAATTCTAGGCCTACTAGTTTCCGAGAAAATGAAAATAAACCAAATTATGCCATACTTTTAGCTGAAAATATGTAAAAATATGTATGTTATTGTGCGTTGCACATATTTTTTCTCAAAAACGGTAAGTCTGGCGTGGTTTTGACCATAACAAGATTTGTAGAGGCATTCATTACGAACATTTTAAACCAAAAATCTTAATTCTAGGCCTACTAGTTTCCGAGAAAATGAAAATAAACCAAATTATGCCATACTTTTAGCTGAAAATATGTAAAAATATGTATGTTATTGTGCGATGCACATATTTTTTCTCAAAAACGGTAAGTCTGGCGTGGTTTTGACCATAACAAGATTTGTAGAGGCATTCATTACGAACATTTTAAACCAAAAATCTTAATTCTAGGCCTACTAGTTTCCGAGAAAATGAAAATAAACCAAATTATGCCATACTTTTAGCTGAAAATATGTAAAAATATGTATGTTATTGTGCGTTGCACATATTTTTTCTCAAAAACGGTAAGTCTGGCGTGGTTTTGACCATAACAAGATTTGTAGAGGCATTCATTACGAACATTTTAAACCAAAAATCTTAATTCTAGGCCTACTAGTTTCCGAGAAAATGAAAATAAACCAAATTATGCCATACTTTTAGCTGAAAATATGTAAAAATATGTATGTTATTGTGCGTTGCACATATTTTTTCTCAAAAACGGTAAGTCTGGCGTGGTTTTGACCATAACAAGATCTGTAGAGGCATTCATTACGAACATTTTAAACCAAAAATCTTAATTCTAGGCCTACTAGTTTCCGAGAAAATGAAAATAAACCAAATTATGCCATACTTTTAGCTGAAAATATGTATGTTATTGTGCGATGCACATATTTTTTCTCAAAAACGGTAAGTCTGGCGTGGTTTTGACCATAACAAGATTTGTAGAGGCATTCATTACGAACATTTTAAACCAAAAATCTTAATTCTAGGCCTACTAGTTTCCGAGAAAATGAAAATAAACCAAATTATGCCATACTTTTAGCTGAAAATATGTAAAAATATGTATGTTATTGTGCGTTGCACATATTTTTTCTCAAAAACGGTAAGTCTGGCGTGGTTTTGACCATAACAAGATTTGTAGAGGCATTCATTACGAACATTTTAAACCAAAAATCTTAATTCTAGGCCTACTAGTTTCCGAGAAAATGAAAATAAACCAAATTATGCCATACTTTTAGCTGAAAATATGTATGTTATTGTGCGATGCACATATTTTTTCTCAAAAACGGTAAGTCTGGCGTGGTTTTGACCATAACAAGATTTGTAGAGGCATTCATTACGAACATTTTAAACCAAAAATCTTAATTCTAGGCCTACTAGTTTCCGAGAAAATGAAAATAAACCAAATTATGCCATACTTTTAGCTGAAAATATGTATGTTATTGTGCGATGCACATATTTTTTCTCAAAAACGGTAAGTCTGGCGTGGTTTTGACCATAACAAGATTTGTAGAGGCATTCATTACGAACATTTTAAACCAAAAATCTTAATTCTAGGCCTACTAGTTTCCGAGAAAATGAAAATAAACCAAATTATGCCATACTTTTAGCTGAAAATATGTAAAAATATGTATGTTATTGTGCGTTGCACATATTTTTTCTCAAAAACGGTAAGTCTGGCGTGGTTTTGACCATAACAAGATTTGTAGAGGCATTCATTACGAACATTTTAAACCAAAAATCTTAATTCTAGGCCTACTAGTTTCCGAGAAAATGAAAATAAACCAAATTATGCCATACTTTTAGCTGAAAATATGTATGTTATTGTGCGATGCACATATTTTTTCTCAAAAACGGTAAGTCTGGCGTGGTTTTGACCATAACAAGATTTGTAGAGGCATTCATTACGAACATTTTAAACCAAAAATCTTAATTCTAGGCCTACTAGTTTCCGAGAAAATGAAAATAAACCAAATTATGCCATACTTTTAGCTGAAAATATGTATGTTATTGTGCGATGCACATATTTTTTCTCAAAAACGGTAAGTCTGGCGTGGTTTTGACCATAACAAGATTTGTAGAGGCATTCATTACGAACATTTTAAACCAAAAATCTTAATTCTAGGCCTACTAGTTTCCGAGAAAATGAAAATAAACCAAATTATGCCATACTTTTAGCTGAAAATATGTAAAAATATGTATGTTAT
This sequence comes from Myathropa florea, assembly GCA_930367185.1. Lineage (NCBI taxonomy): Eukaryota > Metazoa > Arthropoda > Insecta > Diptera > Syrphidae > Myathropa > Myathropa florea. The sequence goes on along the minus strand of CAKNEX010000027.1, from coordinate 11,339 downwards.
TGTGCGATGCACATATTTTTTCTCAAAAACGGTAAGTCTGGCGTGGTTTTGACCATAACAAGATTTGTAGAGGCATTCATTACGAACATTTTAAACCAAAAATCTTAATTCTAGGCCTACCAGTTTCCGAGAAAATGAAAATAAACCAAATTATGCCATACTTTTAGCTGAAAATATGTAAAAATATGTATGTTATTGTGCGTTGCACATATTTTTTCTCAAAAACGGTAAGTCTGGCGTGGTTTTGACCATAACAAGATTTGTAGAGGCATTCATTACGAACATTTTAAACCAAAAATCTTAATTCTAGGCCTACTAGTTTCCGAGAAAATGAAAATAAACCAAATTATGCCATACTTTTAGCTGCTTTTATGTGAAAATATGTATGTTATTGTGCGTTGCACATATTTTTTCTCAAAAACGGTAAGTCTGGCGTGGTTTTGACCATAACAAGATTTGTAGAGGCATTCATTACGAACATTTTAAACCAAAAATCTTAATTCTAGGCCTACTAGTTTCCGAGAAAATGAAAATAAACCAAATTATGCCATACTTTTAGCTGAAAATATGTAAAAATATGTATGTTATTGTGCGTTGCACATATTTTTTCTCAAAAACGGTAAGTCTGGCGTGGTTTTGACCATAACAAGATTTGTAGAGGCATTCATTACGAACATTTTAAACCAAAAATCTTAATTCTAGGCCTACTAGTTTCCGAGAAAATGAAAATAAACCAAATTATGCCATACTTTTAGCTGAAAATATGTAAAAATATGTATGTTATTGTGCGTTGCACATATTTTTTCTCAAAAACGGTAAGTCTGGCGTGGTTTTGACCATAACAAGATTTGTAGAGGCATTCATTACGAACATTTTAAACCAAAAATCTTAATTCTAGGCCTACTAGTTTCCGAGAAAATGAAAATAAACCAAATTATGCCATACTTTTAGCTGAAAATATGTAAAAATATGTATGTTATTGTGCGATGCACATATTTTTTCTCAAAAACGGTAAGTCTGGCGTGGTTTTGACCATAACAAGATTTGTAGAGGCATTCATTACGAACATTTTAAACCAAAAATCTTAATTCTAGGCCTACTAGTTTCCGAGAAAATGAAAATAAACCAAATTATGCCATACTTTTAGCTGAAAATATGTAAAAATATGTATGTTATTGTGCGTTGCACATATTTTTTCTCAAAAACGGTAAGTCTGGCGTGGTTTTGACCATAACAAGATTTGTAGAGGCATTCATTACGAACATTTTAAACCAAAAATCTTAATTCTAGGCCTACTAGTTTCCGAGAAAATGAAAATAAACCAAATTATGCCATACTTTTAGCTGAAAATATGTATGTTATTGTGCGATGCACATATTTTTTCTCAAAAACGGTAAGTCTGGCGTGGTTTTGACCATAACAAGATTTGTAGAGGCATTCATTACGAACATTTTAAACCAAAAATCTTAATTCTAGGCCTACTAGTTTCCGAGAAAATGAAAATAAACCAAATTATGCCATACTTTTAGCTGAAAATATGTATGTTATTGTGCGATGCACATATTTTTTCTCAAAAACGGTAAGTCTGGCGTGGTTTTGACCATAACAAGATTTGTAGAGGCATTCATTACGAACATTTTAAACCAAAAATCTTAATTCTAGGCCTACTAGTTTCCGAGAAAATGAAAATAAACCAAATTATGCCATACTTTTAGCTGAAAATATGTATGTTATTGTGCGTTGCACATATTTTTTCTCAAAAACGGTAAGTCTGGCGTGGTTTTGACCATAACAAGATTTGTAGAGGCATTCATTACGAACATTTTAAACCAAAAATCTTAATTCTAGGCCTACTAGTTTCCGAGAAAATGAAAATAAACCAAATTATGCCATACTTTTAGCTGAAAATATGTATGTTATTGTGCGATGCACATATTTTTTCTCAAAAACGGTAAGTCTGGCGTGGTTTTGACCATAACAAGATTTGTAGAGGCATTCATTACGAACATTTTAAACCAAAAATCTTAATTCTAGGCCTACTAGTTTCCGAGAAAATGAAAATAAACCAAATTATGCCATACTTTTAGCTGAAAATATGTAAAAATATGTATGTTATTGTGCGTTGCACATATTTTTTTCTCAAAAACGGTAAGTCTGGCGTGGTTTTGACCATAACAAGATTTGTAGAGGCATTCATTACGAACATTTTAAACCAAAAATCTTAATTCTAGGCCTACTAGTTTCCGAGAAAATGAAAATAAACCAAATTATGCCATACTTTTAGCTGAAAATATGTAAAAATATGTATGTTATTGTGCGTTGCACATATTTTTTCTCAAAAACGGTAAGTCTGGCGTGGTTTTGACCATAACAAGATTTGTAGAGGCATTCATTACGAACATTTTAAACCAAAAATCTTAATTCTAGGCCTACTAGTTTCCGAGAAAATGAAAATAAACCAAATTATGCCATACTTTTAGCTGAAAATATGTAAAAATATGTATGTTATTGTGCGTTGCACATATTTTTTCTCAAAAACGGTAAGTCTGGCGTGGTTTTGACCATAACAAGATTTGTAGAGGCATTCATTACGAACATTTTAAACCAAAAATCTTAATTCTAGGCCTACTAGTTTCCGAGAAAATGAAAATAAACCAAATTATGCCATACTTTTAGCTGAAAATATGTAAAAATATGTATGTTATTGTGCGTTGCACATATTTTTTCTCAAAAACGGTAAGTCTGGCGTGGTTTTGACCATAACAAGATTTGTAGAGGCATTCATTACGAACATTTTAAACCAAAAATCTTAATTCTAGGCCTACTAGTTTCCGAGAAAATGAAAATAAACCAAATTATGCCATACTTTTAGCTGAAAATATGTAAAAATATGTATGTTATTGTGCGATGCACATATTTTTTCTCAAAAACGGTAAGTCTGGCGTGGTTTTGACCATAACAAGATTTGTAGAGGCATTCATTACGAACATTTTAAACCAAAAATCTTAATTCTAGGCCTACTAGTTTCCGAGAAAATGAAAATAAACCAAATTATGCCATACTTTTAGCTGAAAATATGTAAAAATATGTATGTTATTGTGCGTTGCACATATTTTTTCTCAAAAACGGTAAGTCTGGCGTGGTTTTGACCATAACAAGATTTGTAGAGGCATTCATTACGAACATTTTAAACCAAAAATCTTAATTCTAGGCCTACTAGTTTCCGAGAAAATGAAAATAAACCAAATTATGCCATACTTTTAGCTGAAAATATGTATGTTATTGTGCGATGCACATATTTTTTCTCAAAAACGGTAAGTCTGGCGTGGTTTTGACCATAACAAGATTTGTAGAGGCATTCATTACGAACATTTTAAACCAAAAATCTTAATTCTAGGCCTACTAGTTTCCGAGAAAATGAAAATAAACCAAATTATGCCATACTTTTAGCTGAAAATATGTATGTTATTGTGCGATGCACATATTTTTTCTCAAAAACGGTAAGTCTGGCGTGGTTTTGACCATAACAAGATTTGTAGAGGCATTCATTACGAACATTTTAAACCAAAAATCTTAATTCTAGGCCTACTAGTTTCCGAGAAAATGAAAATAAACCAAATTATGCCATACTTTTAGCTGAAAATATGTATGTTATTGTGCGTTGCACATATTTTTTCTCAAAAACGGTAAGTCTGGCGTGGTTTTGACCATAACAAGATTTGTAGAGGCATTCATTACGAACATTTTAAACCAAAAATCTTAATTCTAGGCCTACTAGTTTCCGAGAAAATGAAAATAAACCAAATTATGCCATACTTTTAGCTGAAAATATGTATGTTATTGTGCGATGCACATATTTTTTCTCAAAAACGGTAAGTCTGGCGTGGTTTTGACCATAACAAGATTTGTAGAGGCATTCATTACGAACATTTTAAACCAAAAATCTTAATTCTAGGCCTACTAGTTTCCGAGAAAATGAAAATAAACCAAATTATGCCATACTTTTAGCTGAAAATATGTATGTTATTGTGCGATGCACATATTTTTTCTCAAAAACGGTAAGTCTGGCGTGGTTTTGACCATAACAAGATTTGTAGAGGCATTCATTACGAACATTTTAAACCAAAAATCTTAATTCTAGGCCTACTAGTTTCCGAGAAAATGAAAATAAACCAAATTATGCCATACTTTTAGCTGAAAATATGTATGTTATTGTGCGATGCACATATTTTTTCTCAAAAACGGTAAGTCTGGCGTGGTTTTGACCATAACAAGATTTGTAGAGGCATTCATTACGAACATTTTAAACCAAAAATCTTAATTCTAGGCCTACTAGTTTCCGAGAAAATGAAAATAAACCAAATTATGCCATACTTTTAGCTGAAAATATGTATGTTATTGTGCGTTGCACATATTTTTTCTCAAAAACGGTAAGTCTGGCGTGGTTTTGACCATAACAAGATTTGTAGAGGCATTCATTACGAACATTTTAAACCAAAAATCTTAATTCTAGGCCTACTAGTTTCCGAGAAAATGAAAATAAACCAAATTATGCCATACTTTTAGCTGAAAATATGTATGTTATTGTGCGATGCACATATTTTTTCTCAAAAACGGTAAGTCTGGCGTGGTTTTGACCATAACAAGATTTGTAGAGGCATTCATTACGAACATTTTAAACCAAAAATCTTAATTCTAGGCCTACTAGTTTCCGAGAAAATGAAAATAAACCAAATTATGCCATACTTTTAGCTGAAAATATGTAAAAATATGTATGTTATTGTGCGTTGCACATATTTTTTCTCAAAAACGGTAAGTCTGGCGTGGTTTTGACCATAACAAGATTTGTAGAGGCATTCATTACGAACATTTTAAACCAAAAATCTTAATTCTAGGCCTACTAGTTTCCGAGAAAATGAAAATAAACCAAATTATGCCATACTTTTAGCTGAAAATATGTAAAAATATGTATGTTATTGTGCGATGCACATATTTTTTCTCAAAAACGGTAAGTCTGGCGTGGTTTTGACCATAACAAGATTTGTAGAGGCATTCATTACGAACATTTTAAACCAAAAATCTTTATTCTAGGCCTACTAGTTTCCGAGAAAATGAAAATAAACCAAATTATGCCATACTTTTAGCTGAAAATATGTAAAAATATGTATGTTATTGTGCGTTGCACATATTTTTTCTCAAAAACGGTAAGTCTGGCGTGGTTTTGACCATAACAAGATTTGTAGAGGCATTCATTACGAACATTTTAAACTAAAAATCTTAATTCTAGGCCTACTAGTTTCCGAGAAAATGAAAATAAACCAAATTATGCCATACTTTTAGCTGAAAATATGTATGTTATTGTGCGATGCACATATTTTTTCTCAAAAACGGTAAGTCTGGCGTGGTTTTGACCATAACAAGATTTGTAGAGGCATTCATTACGAACATTTTAAACCAAAAATCTTAATTCTAGGCCTACTAGTTTCCGAGAAAATGAAAATAAACCAAATTATGCCATACTTTTAGCTGAAAATATGTAAAAATATGTATGTTATTGTGCGTTGCACATATTTTTTTCTCAAAAACGGTAAGTCTGGCGTGGTTTTGACCATAACAAGATTTGTAGAGGCATTCATTACGAACATTTTAAACCAAAAATCTTAATTCTAGGCCTACTAGTTTCCGAGAAAATGAAAATAAACCAAATTATGCCATACTTTTAGCTGAAAATATGTATGTTATTGTGCGATGCACATATTTTTTCTCAAAAACGGTAAGTCTGGCGTGGTTTTGACCATAACAAGATTTGTAGAGGCATTCATTACGAACATTTTAAACCAAAAATCTTAATTCTAGGCCTACTAGTTTCCGAGAAAATGAAAATAAACCAAATTATGCCATACTTTTAGCTGAAAATATGTATGTTATTGTGCGATGCACATATTTTTTCTCAAAAACGGTAAGTCTGGCGTGGTTTTGACCATAACAAGATTTGTAGAGGCATTCATTACGAACATTTTAAACCAAAAATCTTAATTCTAGGCCTACTAGTTTCCGAGAAAATGAAAATAAACCAAATTATGCCATACTTTTAGCTGAAAATATGTATGTTATTGTGCGTTGCACATATTTTTTTCTCAAAAACGGTAAGTCTGGCGTGGTTTTGACCATAACAAGATTTGTAGAGGCATTCATTACGAACATTTTAAACCAAAAATCTTAATTCTAGGCCTACTAGTTTCCGAGAAAATGAAAATAAACCAAATTATGCCATACTTTTAGCTGAAAATGTATGTTATTGTGCGTTGCACATATTTTTTCTCAAAAACGGTAAGTCTGGCGTGGTTTTGACCATAACAAGATTTGTAGAGGCATTCATTACGAACATTTTAAACCAAAAACTTCTTCTAGGCCTACTAGTTTCCGAGAAAATGAAAATAAACCAAATTATGCCATACTTTTAGCTGAAAATATGTATGTTATTGTGCGATGCACATATTTTTTCTCAAAAACGGTAAGTCTGGCGTGGTTTTGACCATAACAAGATTTGTAGAGGCATTCATTACGAACATTTTAACCAAAAATCTTAATTCTAGGCCTACTAGTTTCCGAGAAAATGAAAAAAAACCAAATTATGCCATACTTTTAGCTGAAAATATGTATGTTATTGTGCGATGCACATATTTTTCTCAAAAAACGGTAAGTCTGGCGTGGTTTTGACCATAACAAGATTTGTAGAGGCATTCATTACGAACATTTTAAACCAAAAATCTTAATTCTAGGCCTACTAGTTTCCGAGAAAATGAAAATAAACCAAATTATGCCATACTTTTAGCTGAAAATATGTATGTTATTGTGCGTTGCACATATTTTTTCTCAAAAACGGTAAGTCTGGCGTGGTTTTGACCATAACAAGATTTGTAGAGGCATTCATTACGAACATTTTAAACCAAAAATCTTAATTCTAGGCCTACTAGTTTCCGAGAAATGAAAATAAACCAAATTATGCCATACTTTTAGCTGAAAATATGTATGTTATTGTGCGATGCACATATTTTTTCTCAAAAAACGGTAAGTCTGGCGTGGTTTTGACCATAACAAGATTTGTAGAGGCATTCATTACGCAACATTTTAAACCAAAAATCTTAATTCTAGGCCTACTAGTTTCCGAGAAAATGAAAATAAACCAAATTATGCCATACTTTTAGCTGAAAATATGTAAAAATATGTATGTTATTGTGCGTTGCACATATTTTTTCTCAAAAACGGTAAGTCTGGCGTGGTTTTGACCATAACAAGATTTGTAGAGGCATTCATTACGAACATTTAAACCAAAAATCTTAATTCTAGGCCTACTAGTTTCCGAGAAAATGAAAATAAACCAAATTATGCCATACTTTTAGCTGAAAATATGTAAAAATATGTATGTTATTGTGCGTTGCACATATTTTTTCTCAAAACGGTAAGTCTTGGCGTGGTTTTGACCATAACAAGATTTGTAGAGGCATTCATTACGAACATTTTAAACCAAAAATCTTTATTCTAGGCCTACTAGTTTCCGAGAAAATGAAAATAAACCAAATTATGCCATACTTTTAGCTGAAAATATGTAAAAATATGTATGTTATTGTGCGTTGCACATATTTTTTCTCAAAACGGTAAGTCTGGCGTGGTTTTGACCATAACAAGATTTGTAGAGGCATTCATTACGAACATTTTAAACCAAAAATCTTAATTCTAGGCCTACTAGTTTCCGAGAAAATGAAAATAAACCAAATTATGCCATACTTTTAGCTGAAAATATGTATGTTATTGTGCGATGCACATATTTTTTCTCAAAAACGGTAAGTCTGGCGTGGTTTTGACCATAACAAGATTTGTAGAGGCATTCATTACGAACATTTTAACCAAAAATCTTAATTCTAGGCCTACTAGTTTCCGAGAAAATGAAAATAAACCAAATTATGCCATACTTTTAGCTGAAAATATGTAAAAATATGTATGTTATTGTGCGTTGCACATATTTTTTCTCAAAAACGGTAAGTCTGGCGTGGTTTTGACCATAACAAGATTTGTAGAGGCATTCATTACGAACATTTTAAACCAAAAATCTTAATTCTAGGCCTACTAGTTTCCGAGAAAATGAAATAAACCAAATTATGCCATACTTTTAGCTGAAAATATGTATGTTATTGTGCGATGCACATATTTTTTCTCAAAAACGGTAAGTCTGGCGTGGTTTTGACCATAACAAGATTTGTAGAGGCATTCATTACGAACATTTTAAACCAAAAATCTTAATTCTAGGCCTACTAGTTTCCGAGAAAATGAAAATAAACCAAATTATGCCATACTTTTAGCTGAAAATATGTAAAAATATGTATGTTATTGTGCGATGCACATATTTTTTCTCAAAAAACGGTAAGTCTGGCGTGGTTTTGACCATAACAAGATTTGTAGAGGCATTCATTACGAACATTTTAAACCAAAAATCTTAATTCTAGGCCTACTAGTTTCCGAGAAAATGAAAATAAACCAAATTATGCCATACTTTTAGCTGAAAATATGTATGTTATTGTGCGATGCACATATTTTTTCTCAAAAACGGTAAGTCTGGTGTGGTTTTGACCATAACAAGATTTGTAGAGGCATTCATTACGAACATTTTAAACCAAAAATCTTATTCTAGGCCTACTAGTTTCCGAGAAAATGAAATAAACCAAATTATGCCATACTTTTAGCTGAAAATATGTGTTATTGTGCGATGCACATATTTTTCTCAAAAACGGTAAGTCTGGCGTGGTTTTGACCATAACAAGATTTGTAGAGGCATTCATTACGAACATTTTAAACCAAAAATCTTAATTCTAGGCCTTCTAGTTTCCGAGAAAATGAAAATAAACCCAAATTATGCCATACTTTTAGCTGAAAATATGTAAAAATATGTATGTTATGTGCGTTGCACATATTTTTTTCTCAAAAACTGTAAGTCTGGCGTGGTTTTGACCATAACAAGATTTGTAGAGGCATTCATACGAACATTTTAAACCAAAAATCTTAATTCTAGCCTACTAGTTTCCGAGAAAATGAAAATAAACCAAATTATGCCATACTTTTAGCTGAAAATATGTAAAAATATGTATGTTATTGTGCGTTGCACATATTTTTTCTCAAAAACGGTAAGTCTGGCGTGGTTTTGACCATAACAAGATTTGTAGAGGCATTCATTACGAACATTTTAAACCAAAAATCTTAATTCTAGGCCTACTAGTTTCCGAGAAAATGAAAATAAACCAAATTATGCCATACTTTTAGCTGAAAATATGTATGTTATTGTGCGATGCACATATTTTTTCTCAAAAAACGGTAAGTCTGGCGTGGTTTTGAACATAACAAGATTTGTAGAGGCATTCATTACGAACATTTTAAACAAAAATCTTAATTCTAGGCCTACTAGTTTCCGAGAAAATGAAAATAAACCAAATTATGCCATACTTTTAGCTGAAAATATGTAAAAATATGTATGTTATTGTGCGTTGCACATATTTTTTTCTCAAAAACGGTAAGTCTGGCGTGGTTTTGACCATAACAAGATTTGTAGAGGCATTCATTACGAACATTTTAACCAAAAATCTTAATTCTAGGCCTACTAGTTTCCGAGAAAATGAAATAAACCAAATTATGCCATACTTTTAGCTGAAAATATGTATGTTATTGTGCGATGCACATATTTTTTCTCAAAAACGGTAAGTCTGGCGTGGTTTTGACCATAACAAGATTTGTAGAGGCATTCATTACGAACATTTTAAACCAAAAATCTTAATTCTAGGCCTACTAGTTTCCGAGAAAATGAAAATAAACCAAATTATGCCATACTTTAGCTGAAAATATGTATGTTATTGTGCGAGCACATATTTTTTTCTCAAAAACGGTAAGTCTGACGTGGTTTTGACCATAACAAGATTTGTAGAGGCATTCATTACGAACATTTTAAACCAAAAATCTTAATTCTAGGCCTACTAGTTTCCGAGAAAATGAAAATAAACCAAATTATGCCATACTTTTAGCTGAAAATATGTATGTTATTGTGCGATGCACATATTTTTTCTCAAAAACGGTAAGTCTGGCGTGGTTTTGACCATAACAAGATTTGTAGAGGCATTCATTACGAACATTTTAAACCAAAAATCTTAATTCTAGGCCTACTAGTTTCCGAGAAAATGAAAATAAACCAAATTATGCCATACTTTTAGCTGAAAATATGTAAAAATATGTATGTTATTGTGCGATGCACATATTTTTTCTCAAAAACGGTAAGTCTGACGTGGTTTTGACCATAACAAGATTTGTAGAGGCATTCATTACGAACATTTTAAACCAAAAATCTTAATTCTAGGCCTACTAGTTTCCGAGAAAATGAAAATAAACCAAATTATGCCATACTTTTAGCTGAAAATATGTAAAAATATGTATGTTATTGTGCGATGCACATATTTTTTCTCAAAAACGGTAAGTCTGGCGTGGTTTTGACCATAACAAGATTTGTAGAGGCATTCATTACGAACATTTTAAACCAAAAATCTTAATTCTAGGCCTACTAGTTTCGAGAAAATGAAATAAACCAAATTATGCCATACTTTTAGCTGAAAATATGTAAAATATGTATGTTATTGTGCGTTGCACATATTTTTTCTCAAAAACGGTAAGTCTGGCGTGGTTTTGACCATAACAAGATTTGTAGAGGGCATTCATTACGAACATTTTAAACCAAAAATCTTAATTCTAGGCCTAATTGTTCCGAGAAAATGAAAATAAACCAAATTATGCCATACTTTTAGCTGAAAATATGTATGTTATTGTGCGATGCACATATTTTTTCTCAAAAACGGTAAGTCTGGCGTGGTTTTGACCATAACAAGATTTGTAGAGGCATTCATTACGAACATTTTAAACCAAAAATCTTAATTCTAGGCCTACTAGTTTCCGAGAAAATGAAAATAAACCAAATTATGCCATACTTTAGCTGAAAATATGTAAAAATATGTATGTTATTGTGCGTTGCACATATTTTTTCTCAAAAACGGTAAGTCTGGCGTGGGTTTGACCATAACAAGATTTGTAGAGGCATTCATTACGAACATTTTAAACCAAAAATCTTAATTCTAGGCCTACTAGTTTCCGAGAAAATGAAAATAAACCAAATTATGCCATACTTTTAGCTGAAAATATGTATGTTATTGTGCGTTGCACATATTTTTTCTCAAAAACGGTAAGTCTGACGTGGTTTTGACCATAACAAGATTTGTAGAGGCATTCATTACGAACATTTTAAACCAAAT
>CAKNEX010000026.1:0-167259 GCA_930367185.1 Myathropa florea | reverse complement strand
TATGGCATAATTTGGTTTATTTTCATTTTCTCGGAAACTAGTAGGCCTAGAATTAAGATTTTTGGTTTAAAATGTTCGTAATGAATGCCTCTACAAATCTTGTTATGGTCAAAACCACGCCAGACTTACCGTTTTTGAGAAAAAATATGTGCATCGCACAATAACATACATATTTTCAGCTAAAAGTATGGCATAATTTGGTTTATTTTCATTTTCTCGGAAACTAGTAGGCCTAGAATTAAGATTTTTGGTTTAAAATGTTCGTAATGAATGCCTCTACAAATCTTGTTATGGTCAAAACCACGCCAGACTTACCGTTTTTGAGAAAAAATATGTGCATCGCACAATAACATACATATTTTCAGCTAAAAGTATGGCATAATTTGGTTTATTTTCATTTTCTCGGAAACTAGTAGGCCTAGAATTAAGATTTTTGGTTTAAAATGTTCGTAATGAATGCCTCTACAAATCTTGTTATGGTCAAAACCACGCCAGACTTACCGTTTTTGAGAAAAAATATGTGCATCGCACAATAACATACATATTTTTACATATTTTCAGCTAAAAGTATGGCATAATTTGGTTTATTTTCATTTTCTCGGAAACTAGTAGGCCTAGAATTAAGATTTTTGGTTTAAAATGTTCGTAATGAATGCCTCTACAAATCTTGTTATGGTCAAAACCACGCCAGACTTACCGTTTTTGAGAAAAAATATGTGCATCGCACAATAACATACATATTTTCAGCTAAAAGTATGGCATAATTTGGTTTATTTTCATTTTCTCGGAAACTAGTAGGCCTAGAATTAAGATTTTTGGTTTAAAATGTTCGTAATGAATGCCTCTACAAATCTTGTTATGGTCAAAACCACGCCAGACTTACCGTTTTTGAGAAAAAATATGTGCATCGCACAATAACATACATATTTTCAGCTAAAAGTATGGCATAATTTGGTTTATTTTCATTTTCTCGGAAACTAGTAGGCCTAGAATAAGATTTTTGGTTTAAAATGTTCGTAATGAATGCCTCTACAAATCTTGTTATGGTCAAAACCACGCCAGACTTACCGTTTTTGAGAAAAAATATGTGCATCGCACAATAACATACATATTTTCAGCTAAAAGTATGGCATAATTTGGTTTATTTTCATTTTCTCGGAAACTAGTAGGCCTAGAATTAAGATTTTTGGTTTAAAATGTTCGTAATGAATGCCTCTACAAATCTTGTTATGGTCAAAACCACGCCCAGACTTACCGTTTTTGAGAAAAAAATATGTGCATCGCACAATAACATACATATTTTCAGCTAAAAGTATGGCATAATTTGGTTTATTTTCATTTTCTCGGAAACTAGTAGGCCTAGAATTAAGATTTTTGGTTTAAAATGTTCGTAATGAATGCCTCTACAAATCTTTGTTATGGTCAAAACCACGCCAGACTTACCGTTTTTTGAGAAAAAATATGTGCATCGCACAATAACATACATATTTTTACATATTTTCAGCTAAAAGTATGGCATAATTTGGTTTATTTTCATTTTCTCGGAAACTAGTAGGCCTAGAATTAAGATTTTTGGTTTAAAATGTTCGTAATGAATGCCTCTACAAATCTTGTTATGGTCAAAACCACGCCAGACTTACCGTTTTTTGAGAAAAAATATGTGCATCGCACAATAACATACATATTTTTACATATTTTCAGCTAAAAGTATGGCATAATTTGGTTTATTTTCATTTCTCGGAAACTAGTAGGCCTAGAATTAAGATTTTTGGTTTAAAATGTTCGTAATGAATGCCTCTACAAATCTTGTTATGGTCAAAACCACGCCAGACTTACCGTTTTTGAGAAAAAATATGTGCATCGCACAATGAACATACATATTTTCAGCTAAAAGTATGGCATAATTTGGTTTATTTTCATTTTCTCGGAAACTAGTAGGCCTAGAATTAAGATTTTTGGTTTAAAATGTTCGTAATGAATGCCTCTACAAATCTTGTTATGGTCAAAACCACGCCAGACTTACCGTTTTTGAGAAAAAATATGTGCATCGCACAATAACATACATATTTTTACATATTTTCAGCTAAAAGTATGGCATAATTTGGTTTATTTTCATTTTCTCGGAAACTAGTAGGCCTAGAATTAAGATTTTTGGTTTAAAATGTTCGTAATGAATGCCTCTACAAATCTTGTTATGGTCAAAACCACGCCAGACTTACCGTTTTTGAGAAAAAATATGTGCATCGCACAATAACATACATATTTTCAGCTAAAAGTATGGCATAATTTGGTTTATTTTCATTTTCTCGGAAACTAGTAGGCCTAGAATTAAGATTTTTGGTTTAAAATGTTCGTAATGAATGCCTCTACAAATCTTGTTATGGTCAAAACCACGCCAGACTTACCGTTTTTGAGAAAAAATATGTGCATCGCACAATAACATACATATTTTCAGCTAAAAGTATGGCATAATTTGGTTTATTTTCATTTTCTCGGAAACTAGTAGGCCTAGAATTAAGATTTTTGGTTTAAAATGTTCGTAATGAATGCCTCTACAAATCTTGTTATGGTCAAAACCACGCCAGACTTACCGTTTTTGAGAAAAAATATGTGCATCGCACAATAACATACATATTTTTACATATTTTCAGCTAAAAGTATGGCATAATTTGGTTTATTTTCATTTTCTCGGAAACTAGTAGGCCTAGAATTAAGATTTTTGGTTTAAAATGTTCGTAATGAATGCCTCTACAAATCTTGTTATGGTCAAAACCACGCCAGACTTACCGTTTTTGAGAAAAAATATGTGCATCGCACAATAACATACATATTTTCAGCTAAAAGTATGGCATAATTTGGTTTATTTTCATTTTCTCGGAAACTAGTAGGCCTAGAATTAAGATTTTTGGTTTAAAATGTTCGTAATGAATGCCTCTACAAATCTTGTTATGGTCAAAACCACGCCAGACTTACCGTTTTTGAGAAAAAATATGTGCATCGCACAATAACATACATATTTTCAGCTAAAAGTATGGCATAATTTGGTTTATTTTCATTTTCTCGGAAACTAGTAGGCCTAGAATTAAGATTTTTTGGTTTAAAATGTTCGTAATGAATGCCTCTACAAATCTTGTTATGGTCAAAACCACGCCAGACTTACCGTTTTTGAGAAAAAATATGTGCATCGCACAATAACATACATATTTTCAGCTAAAAGTATGGCATAATTTGGTTTATTTTCATTTTCTCGGAAACTAGTAGGCCTAGAATTAAGATTTTTGGTTTAAAATGTTCGTAATGAATGCCTCTACAAATCTTGTTATGGTCAAAACCACGCCAGACTTACCGTTTTTGAGAAAAAATATGTGCATCGCACAATAACATACATATTTTCAGCTAAAAGTGTGGCATAATTTGGTTTATTTTCATTTTCTCGGAAACTAGTAGGCCTAGAATTAAGATTTTTGGTTTAAAATGTTCGTAATGAATGCCTCTACAAATCTTGTTATGGTCAAAACCACGCCAGACTTACCGTTTTTGAGAAAAAATATGTGCATCGCACAATAACATACATATTTTTACATATTTTCAGCTAAAAGTATGGCATAATTTGGTTTATTTTCATTTTCTCGGAAACTAGTAGGCCTAGAATTAAGATTTTTGGTTTAAAATGTTCGTAATGAATGCCTCTACAAATCTTGTTATGGTCAAAACCACGCCAGACTTACCGTTTTTGAGAAAAAATATGTGCATCGCACAATAACATACATATTTTTACATATTTTCAGCTAAAAGTATGGCATAATTTGGTTTATTTTCATTTTCTCGGAAACTAGTAGGCCTAGAATTAATATTTTTGGTTTAAAATGTTCGTAATGAATGTCTCTACAAATCTTGTTATGGTCAAAACCACGCCAGACTTACCGTTTTTGAGAAAAAATATGTGCATCGCACAATAACATACATATTTTCAGCTAAAAGTATGGCATAATTTGGTTTATTTTCATTTTCTCGGAAACTGGTAGGCCTAGAATTAAGATTTTTGGTTTAAAATGTTCGTAATGAATGCCTCTACAAATCTTGTTATGGTCAAAACCACGCCAGACTTACCGTTTTTGAGAAAAAATATGTGCATCGCACAATAACATACATATTTTCAGCTAAAAGTATGGCATAATTTGGTTTATTTTCATTTTCTCGGAAACTAGTAGGCCTAGAATTAAGATTTTTGGTTTAAAATGTTCGTAATGAATGCCTCTACAAATCTTGTTATGGTCAAAACCACGCCAGACTTACCGTTTTTGAGAAAAAATATGTGCATCGCACAATAACATACATATTTTCAGCTAAAAGTATGGCATAATTTGGTTTATTTTCATTTTCTCGGAAACTAGTAGGCCTAGAATTAAGATTTTTGGTTTAAAATGTTCGTAATGAATGCCTCTACAAATCTTGTTATGGTCAAAACCACGCCAGACTTACCGTTTTTGAGAAAAAATATGTGCATCGCACAATAACATACATATTTTTACATATTTTCAGCTAAAAGTATGGCATAATTTGGTTTATTTTCATTTTCTCGGAAACTAGTAGGCCTAGAATTAAGATTTTTGGTTTAAAATGTTCGTAATGAATGCCTCTACAAATCTTGTTATGGTCAAAACCACGCCAGACTTACCGTTTTTGAGAAAAAATATGTGCATCGCACAATAACATACATATTTTTACATATTTTCAGCTAAAAGTATGGCATAATTTGGTTTATTTTCATTTTCTCGGAAACTAGTAGGCCTAGAATTAAGATTTTTGGTTTAAAATGTTCGTAATGAATGCCTCTACAAATCTTGTTATGGTCAAAACCACGCCAGACTTACCGTTTTTGAGAAAAAATATGTGCATCGCACAATAACATACATATTTTTACATATTTTCAGCTAAAAGTATGGCATAATTTGGTTTATTTTCATTTTCTCGGAAACTAGTAGGCCTAGAATTAAGATTTTTGGTTTAAAATGTTCGTAATGAATGCCTCTACAAATCTTGTTATGGTCAAAACCACGCCAGACTTACCGTTTTTGAGAAAAAATATGTGCATCGCACAATAACATACATATTTTTACATATTTTCAGCTAAAAGTATGGCATAATTTGGTTTATTTTCATTTTCTCGGAAACTAGTAGGCCTAGAATTAAGATTTTTGGTTTAAAATGTTCGTAATGAATGCCTCTACAAATCTTGTTATGGTCAAAACCACGCCAGACTTACCGTTTTTGAGAAAAAATATGTGCATCGCACAATAACATACATATTTTCAGCTAAAAGTATGGCATAATTTGGTTTATTTTCATTTTCTCGGAAACTAGTAGGCCTAGAATTAAGATTTTTGGTTTAAAATGTTCGTAATGAATGCCTCTACAAATCTTGTTATGGTCAAAAACCACGCCAGACTTACCGTTTTTGAGAAAAAATATGTGCATCGCACAATAACATACATATTTTCAGCTAAAAGTATGGCATAATTTGGTTTATTTTCATTTTCTCGGAAACTAGTAGGCCTAGAATTAAGATTTTTGGTTTAAAATGTTCGTAATGAATGCCTCTACAAATCTTGTTATGGTCAAAACCACGCCAGACTTACCGTTTTTGAGAAAAAATATGTGCATCGCACAATAACATACATATTTTCAGCTAAAAGTATGGCATAATTTGGTTTATTTTCATTTTCTCGGAAACTAGTAGGCCTAGAATTAAGATTTTTGGTTTAAAATGTTCGTAATGAATGCCTCTACAAATCTTGTTATGGTCAAAACCACGCCAGACTTACCGTTTTTGAGAAAAAATATGTGCATCGCACAATAACATACATATTTTCAGCTAAAAGTATGGCATAATTTGGTTTATTTTCATTTTCTCGGAAACTAGTAGGCCTACAATTAAGATTTTTGGTTTAAAATGTTCGTAATGAATGCCTCTACAAATCTTGTTATGGTCAAAACCACGCCAGACTTACCGTTTTTGAGAAAAAATATGTGCATCGCACAATAACATACATATTTTCAGCTAAAAGTATGGCATAATTTGGTTTATTTTCATTTTCTCGGAAACTAGTAGGCCTAGAATTAAGATTTTTGGTTTAAAATGTTCGTAATGAATGCCTCTACAAATCTTGTTATGGTCAAAACCACGCCAGACTTACCGTTTTTGAGAAAAAATATGTGCATCGCACAATAACATACATATTTTCAGCTAAAAGTATGGCATAATTTGGTTTATTTTCATTTTCTCGAAAACTAGTAGGCCTAGAATTAAGATTTTTGGTTTAAAATGTTCGTAATGAATGCCTCTACAAATCTTGTTATGGTCAAAACCACGCCAGAATTACAGTTTTTGAGAAAAAATATGTGCATCGCACAATAACATACATATTTTTACATATTTTCAGCTAAAAGTATGGCATAATTTGGTTTATTTTCATTTTCTCGGAAACTAGTAGGCCTAGAATTAAGATTTTTGGTTTAAAATGTTCGTAATGAATGCCTCTACAAATCTTGTTATGGTCAAAACCACGCCAGACTTACCGTTTTTGAGAAAAAATATGTGCATCGCACAATAACATACATATTTTCAGCTAAAAGTATGGCATAATTTGGTTTATTTTCATTTTCTCGGAAACTAGTAGGCCTAGAATTAAGATTTTTGGTTAAAAATGTTCGTAATGAATGCCTCTACAAATCTTGTTATGGTCAAAACCACGCCAGACTTACCGTTTTTGAGAAAAAATATGTGCATCGCACAATAACATACATATTTTTACATATTTTCAGCTAAAAGTATGGCATAATTTGGTTTATTTTCATTTTCTCGGAAACTAGTAGGCCTAGAATTAAGATTTTTGGTTTAAAATGTTCGTAATGAATGCCTCTACAAATCTTGTTATGGTCAAAACCACGCCAGACTTACCGTTTTTGAGAAAAAATATGTGCATCGCACAATAACATACATATTTTCAGCTAAAAGTATGGCATAATTTGGTTTATTTTCATTTTCTCGGAAACTAGTAGGCCTAGAATTAAGATTTTTGGTTTAAAATGTTCGTAATGAATGCCTCTACAAATCTTGTTATGGTCAAAACCACGCCAGACTTACCGTTTTTGAGAAAAAATATGTGCATCGCACAATAACATACATATTTTCAGCTAAAAGTATGACATAATTTGGTTTATTTTCATTTTCTCGGAAACTAGTAGGCCTAGAATTAAGATTTTTGGTTTAAAATGTTCGTAATGAATGCCTCTACAAATCTTGTTATGGTCAAAACCACGCCAGACTTACCGTTTTTGAGAAAAAATATGTGCATCGCACAATAACATACATATTTTCAGCTAAAAGTATGGCATAATTTGGTTTATTTTCATTTTCTCGGAAACTAGTAGGCCTAGAATTAAGATTTTTGGTTTAAAATGTTCGTAATAAATGCCTCTACAAATCTTGTTATGGTCAAAACCACGCCAGACTTACCGTTTTTGAGAAAAAATATGTGCATCGCACAATAACATACATATTTTCAGCTAAAAGTATGGCATAATTTGGTTTATTTTCATTTTCTCGGAAACTAGTAGGCCTAGAATTAAGATTTTTGGTTTAAAATGTTCGTAATGAATGCCTCTACAAATCTTGTTATGGTCAAAACCACGCCAGACTTCCGGTTTTGAGAAAAAATATGTGCATCGCACAATAACATACATATTTTCAGCTAAAAGTGTGGCATAATTTGGTTTATTTTCATTTTCTCGGAAACTAGTAGGCCTAGAATTAAGATTTTTGGTTTAAAATGTTCGTAATGAATGCCTCTACAAATCTTGTTATGGTCAAAACCACGCCAGACTTACCGTTTTTGAGAAAAAATATGTGCATCGCACAATAACATACATATTTTCAGCTAAAAGTATGGCATAATTTGGTTTATTTTCATTTTCTCGGAAACTAGTAGGCCTAGAATTAAGATTTTTGGTTTAAAATGTTCGTAATGAATGCCTCTACAAATCTTGTTATGGTCAAAACCACGCCAGACTTACCGTTTTTGAGAAAAAATATGTGCATCGCACAATAACATACATATTTTTACATATTTTCAGCTAAAAGTATGGCATAATTTGGTTTATTTTCATTTTCTCGGAAACTAGTAGGCCTAGAATTAAGATTTTTGGTTTAAAATGTTCGTAATGAATGCCTCTACAAATCTTGTTATGGTCAAAACCACGCCAGACTTACCGTTTTTGAGAAAAAATATGTGCATCGCACAATAACATACATATTTTCAGCTAAAAGTATGGCATAATTTGGTTTATTTTCATTTTCTCGGAAACTAGTAGGCCTAGAATTAAGATTTTTGGTTTAAAATGTTCGTAAGGAATGCCTCTACAAATCTTGTTATGGTTAAAACCACGCCAGACTTACCGTTTTTGAGAAAAAATATGTGCATCGCACAATAACATACATATTTTTACATATTTTCAGCTAAAAGTATGGCATAATTTGGTTTATTTTCATTTTCTCGGAAACTAGTAGGCCTAGAATTAAGATTTTTGGTTTAAAATGTTCGTAATGAATGCCTCTACAAATCTTGTTATGGTCAAAACCACGCCAGACTTACCGTTTTTGAGAAAAAATATGTGCATCGCACAATAACATACATATTTTTACATATTTTCAGCTAAAAGTATGGCATAATTTGGTTTATTTTCATTTTCTCGGAAACTAGTAGGCCTAGAATTAAGATTTTTGGTTTAAAATGTTCGTAATGAATGCCTCTACAAATCTTGTTATGGTCAAAACCACGCCAGACTTACCGTTTTTGAGAAAAAATATGTGCATCGCACAATAACATACATATTTTCAGCTAAAAGTATGGCATAATTTGGTTTATTTTCATTTTCTCGGAAACTAGTATACCTAGAATTAAGATTTTTGGTTTAAAATGTTCGTAATGAATGCCTCTACAAATCTTGTTATGGTCAAAACCACGCCAGACTTACCGTTTTTGAGAAAATATATGTGCATCGCACAATAACATACATATTTTCAGCTAAAAGTATGGCATAATTTGGTTTATTTTCATTTTCTCGGAAACTAGTAGGCCTAGAATTAAGATTTTTGGTTTAAAATGTTCGTAATGAATGCCTCTACAAATCTTGTTATGGTCAAAACCACGCCAGACTTACCGTTTTTGAGAAAAAATATGTGCATCGCACAATAACATACATATTTTCAGCTAAAAGTATGGCATAATTTGGTTTATTTTCATTTTCTCGGAAACTAGTAGGCCTAGAATTAAGATTTTTGGTTTAAAATGTTCGTAATGAATGCCTCTACAAATCTTGTTATGGTCAAAACCACGCCAGACTTACCGTTTTTGAGAAAAAATATGTGCATCGCACAATAACATACATATTTTCAGCTAAAAGTATGGCATAATTTGGTTTATTTTCATTTTCTCGGAAACTAGTAGGCCTACAATTAAGATTTTTGGTTTAAAATGTTCGTAATGAATGCCTCTACAAATCTTGTTATGGTCAAAACCACGCCAGACTTACCGTTTTTGAGAAAAAATATGTGCATCGCACAATAACATACATATTTTCAGCTAAAAGTATGGCATAATTTGGTTTATTTTCATTTTCTCGGAAACTAGTAGGCCTAGAATTAAGATTTTTGGTTTAAAATGTTCGTAATGAATGCCTCTACAAATCTTGTTATGGTCAAAACCACGCCAGACTTACCGTTTTTGAGAAAAAATATGTGCATCGCACAATAACATACATATTTTCAGCTAAAAGTATGGCATAATTTGGTTTATTTTCATTTTCTCGAAAACTAGTAGGCCTAGAATTAAGATTTTTGGTTTAAAATGTTCGTAATGAATGCCTCTACAAATCTTGTTATGGTCAAAACCACGCCAGAATTACAGTTTTTGAGAAAAAATATGTGCATCGCACAATAACATACATATTTTTACATATTTTCAGCTAAAAGTATGGCATAATTTGGTTTATTTTCATTTTCTCGGAAACTAGTAGGCCTAGAATTAAGATTTTTGGTTTAAAATGTTCGTAATGAATGCCTCTACAAATCTTGTTATGGTCAAAACCACGCCAGACTTACCGTTTTTGAGAAAAAATATGTGCATCGCACAATAACATACATATTTTCA
The DNA here is from genome assembly GCA_930367185.1 of Myathropa florea. Taxonomy (NCBI): domain Eukaryota; kingdom Metazoa; phylum Arthropoda; class Insecta; order Diptera; family Syrphidae; genus Myathropa; species Myathropa florea. Next base: position 157,048 of record CAKNEX010000026.1, on the reverse strand, counting down.
GCTAAAAGTATGGCATAATTTGGTTTATTTTCATTTTCTCGGAAACTAGTAGGCCTAGAATTAAGATTTTTGGTTTAAAATGTTCGTAATGAATGCCTCTACAAATCTTGTTATGGTCAAAACCACGCCAGACTTACCGTTTTTGAGAAAAAATATGTGCATCGCACAATAACATACATATTTTTACATATTTTCAGCTAAAAGTATGGCATAATTTGGTTTATTTTCATTTTCTCGGAAACTAGTAGGCCTAGAATTAAGATTTTTGGTTTAAAATGTTCGTAATGAATGCCTCTACAAATCTTGTTATGGTCAAAACCACGCCAGACTTACCGTTTTTGAGAAAAAAATATGTGCATCGCACAATAACATACATATTTTCAGCTAAAAGTATGGCATAATTTGGTTTATTTTCATTTTCTCGGAAACTAGTAGGCCTAGAATTAAGATTTTTGGTTTAAAATGTTCGTAATGAATGCCTCTACAAATCTTGTTATGGTCAAAATCACGCCAGACTTACCGTTTTTGAGAAAAAATATGTGCATCGCACAATAACATACATATTTTCAGCTAAAAGTATGGCATAATTTGGTTTATTTTCATTTTCTCGGAAACTAGTAGGCCTAGAATTAAGATTTTTGGTTTAAAATGTTCGTAATGAATGCCTCTACAAATCTTGTTATGGTCAAAACCACGCCAGACTTACCGTTTTTGAGAAAAAATATGTGCATCGCACAATAACATACATATTTTCAGCTAAAAGTATGGCATAATTTGGTTTATTTTCATTTTCTCGGAAACTAGTAGGCCTAGAATTAAGATTTTTGGTTTAAAATGTTCGTAATGAATGCCTCTACAAATCTTGTTATGGTCAAAACCACGCCAGACTTACCGTTTTTGAGAAAAAATATGTGCATCGCACAATAACATACATATTTTCAGCTAAAAGTATGGCATAATTTGGTTTATTTTCATTTTCTCGGAAACTAGTAGGCCTAGAATTAAGATTTTTGGTTTAAAATGTTCGTAATGAATGCCTCTACAAATCTTGTTATGGTCAAAACCACGCCAGACTTACCGTTTTTGAGAAAAAATATGTACATCGCACAATAACATACATATTTTCAGCTAAAAGTGTGGCATAATTTGGTTTATTTTCATTTTCTCGGAAACTAGTAGGCCTAGAATTAAGATTTTTGGTTTAAAATGTTCGTAATGAATGCCTCTACAAATCTTGTTATGGTCAAAACCACGCCAGACTTACCGTTTTTGAGAAAAAATATGTGCATCGCACAATAACATACATATTTTTACATATTTTCAGCTAAAAGTATGGCATAATTTGGTTTATTTTCATTTTCTCGGAAACTAGTAGGCCTAGAATTAAGATTTTTGGTTTAAAATGTTCGTAATGAATGCCTCTACAAATCTTGTTATGGTCAAAACCACGCTAGACTTACCGTTTTTGAGAAAAAATATGTGCATCGCACAATAACATACATATTTTCAGCTAAAAGTATGGCATAATTTGGTTTATTTTCATTTTCTCGGAAACTAGTAGGCCTAGAATTAAGATTTTTGGTTTAAAATGTTCGTAATGAATGCCTCTACAAATCTTGTTATGGTCAAAACCACGCCAGACTTACCGTTTTTAAGAAAAAATATGTGCATCGCACAATAACATACATATTTTCAGCTAAAAGTATGGCATAATTTGGTTTATTTTCATTTTCTCGGAAACTAGTAGGCCTAGAATTAAGATTTTTGGTTTAAAATGTTCGTAATGAATGCCTCTACAAATCTTGTTATGGTCAAAACCACGCCAGACTTACCGTTTTTGAGAAAAAATATGTGCATCGCACAATAACATACATATTTTCAGCTAAAAGTATGGCATAATTTGGTTTATTTTCATTTTCTCGGAAACTAGTAGGCCTAGAATTAAGATTTTTGGTTTAAAATGTTCGTAATGAATGCCTCTACAAATCTTGTTATGGTCAAAACCACGCCAGACTTGCCGTTTTTGAGAAAAAATATGTGCATCGCACAATAACATACATATTTTTACATATTTTCAGCTAAAAGTATGGCATAATTTGGTTTATTTTCATTTTCTCGGAAACTAGTAGGCCTAGAATTAAGATTTTTGGTTTAAAATGTTCGTAATGAATGCCTCTACAAATCTTGTTATGGTCAAAACCACGCCAGACTTACCGTTTTTGAGAAAAAATATGTGCATCGCACAATAACATACATATTTTCAGCTAAAAGTATGGCATAATTTGGTTTATTTTCATTTTCTCGGAAACTAGTAGGCCTAGAATTAAGATTTTTGGTTTAAAATGTTCGTAATGAATGCCTCTACAAATCTTGTTATGGTCAAAACCACGCCAGACTTACCGTTTTTGAGAAAAAATATGTGCATCGCACAATAACATACATATTTTCAGCTAAAAGTATGGCATAATTTGGTTTATTTTCATTTTCTCGGAAACTAGTAGGCCTAGAATTAAGATTTTTGGTTTAAAATGTTCGTAATGAATGCCTCTACAAATCTTGTTATGGTCAAAACCACGCCAGACTTACCGTTTTTGAGAAAAAATATGTGCATCGCACAATAACATACATATTTTCAGCTAAAAGTATGGCATAATTTGGTTTATTTTCATTTTCTCGGAAACTAGTAGGCCTAGAATTAAGATTTTTGGTTTAAAATGTTCGTAATGAATGCCTCTACAAATCTTGTTATGGTCAAAACCACGCCAGACTTACCGTTTTTGAGAAAAAATATGTGCATCGCACAATAACATACATATTTTCAGCTAAAAGTATGGCATAATTTGGCTTATTTTCATTTTCTCGGAAACTAGTAGGCCTAGAATTAAGATTTTTGGTTTAAAATGTTCGTAATGAATGCCTCTACAAATCTTGTTATGGTCAAAACCACGCCAGACTTACCGTTTTTGAGAAAAAATATGTGCATCGCACAATAACATACATATTTTTACATATTTTCAGCTAAAAGTATGGCATAATTTGGTTTATTTTCATTTTCTCGGAAACTAGTAGGCCTAGAATTAAGATTTTTGGTTTAAAATGTTCGTAATGAATGCCTCTACAAATCTTGTTATGGTCAAAACCACGCCAGACTTACCGTTTTTGAGAAAAAATATGTGCATCGCACAATAACATACATATTTTCAGCTAAAAGTATGGCATAATTTGGTTTATTTTCATTTTCTCGGAAACTAGTAGGCCTAGAATTAAGATTTTTGGTTTAAAATGTTCGTAATGAATGCCTCTACAAATCTTGTTATGGTCAAAACCACGCCAGACTTACCGTTTTTGAGAAAAAATATGTGCATCGCACAATAACATACATATTTTTACATATTTTCAGCTAAAAGTATGGCATAATTTGGTTTATTTTCATTTTCTCGGAAACTAGTAGGCCTAGAATTAAGATTTTTGGTTTAAAATGTTCGTAATGAATGCCTCTACAAATCTTGTTATGGTCAAAACCACGCCAGACTTACCGTTTTTGAGAAAAAATATGTGCATCGCACAATAACATACATATTTTCAGCTAAAAGTATGGCATAATTTGGTTTATTTTCATTTTCTCGGAAACTAGTAGGCCTAGAATTAAGATTTTTGGTTTAAAATGTTCGTAATGAATGCCTCTACAAATCTTGTTATGGTCAAAACCACGCCAGACTTACCGTTTTTGAGAAAAAATATGTGCATCGCACAATAACATACATATTTTCAGCTAAAAGTATGGCATAATTTGATTTATTTTCATTTTCTCGGAAACTAGTAGGCCTAGAATTAAGATTTTTGGTTTAAAATGTTCGTAATGAATGCCTCTACAAATCTTGTTATGGTCAAAACCACGCCAGACTTACCGTTTTTGAGAAAAAATATGTGCATCGCACAATAACATACATATTTTTACATATTTTCAGCTAAAAGTATGGCATAATTTGGTTTATTTTCATTTTCTCGGAAACTAGTAGGCCTAGAATTAAGATTTTTGGTTTAAAATGTTCGTAATGAATGCCTCTACAAATCTTGTTATGGTCAAAACCACGCCAGACTTACCGTTTTTGAGAAAAAATATGTGCATCGCACAATAACATACATATTTTCAGCTAAAAGTATGGCATAATTTGGTTTATGGTTTTGACCACGCCAGACTTACCGTTTTTGAGAAAAAATATGTGCATCGCACAATAACATACATATTTTCAGCTAAAAGTATGGCATAATTTGGTTTATTTTCATTTTCTCGGAAACTAGTAGGCCTAGAATTAAGATTTTTGGTTTAAAATGTTCGTAATGAATGCCTCTACAAATCTTGTTATGGTCAAAACCACGCCAGACTTACCGTTTTTGAGAAAAAATATGTGCATCGCACAATAACATACATATTTTCAGCTAAAAGTATGGCATAATTTGGTTTATTTTCATTTTCTCGGAAACTAGTAGGCCTAGAATTAAGATTTTTGGTTTAAAATGTTCGTAATGAATGCCTCTACAAATCTTGTTATGGTCAAAACCACGCTAGACTTACCGTTTTTGAGAAAAAATATGTGCATCGCACAATAACATACATATTTTCAGCTAAAAGTATGGCATAATTTGGTTTATTTTCATTTTCTCGGAAACTAGTAGGCCTAGAATTAAGATTTTTGGTTTAAAATGTTCGTAATGAATGCCTCTACAAATCTTGTTATGGTCAAAACCACGCCAGACTTACCGTTTTTGAGAAAAAATATGTGCATCGCACAATAACATACATATTTTCAGCTAAAAGTATGGCATAATTTGGTTTATTTTCATTTTCTCGGAAACTAGTAGGCCTAGAATTAAGATTTTTGGTTTAAAATGTTCGTAATGAATGCCTCTACAAATCTTGTTATGGTCAAAACCACGCCAGACTTACCGTTTTTGAGAAAAAATATGTGCATCGCACAATAACATACATATTTTTACATATTTTCAGCTAAAAGTATGGCATAATTTGGTTTATTTTCATTTTCTCGGAAACTAGTAGGCCTAGAATTAAGATTTTTGGTTTAAAATGTTCGTAATGAATGCCTCTACAAATCTTGTTATGGTCAAAACCACGCCAGACTTACCGTTTTTGAGAAAAAATATGTGCATCGCACAATAACATACATATTTTTACATATTTTCAGCTAAAAGTATGGCATAATTTGGTTTATTTTCATTTTCTCGGAAACTAGTAGGCCTAGAATTAAGATTTTTGGTTTAAAATGTTCGTAATGAATGCCTCTACAAATCTTGTTATGGTCAAAACCACGCCAGACTTACCGTTTTTGAGAAAAAATATGTGCATCGCACAATAACATACATATTTTTACATATTTTCAGCTAAAAGTATGGCATAATTTGGTTTATTTTCATTTTCTCGGAAACTAGTAGGCCTAGAATTAAGATTTTTGGTTTAAAATGTTCGTAATGAATGCCTCTACAAATCTTGTTATGGTCAAAACCACGCCAGACTTACCGTTTTTGAGAAAAAATATGTGCATCGCACAATAACATACATATTTTTACATATTTTCAGCTAAAAGTATGGCATAATTTGGTTTATTTTCATTTTCTCGGAAACTAGTAGGCCTAGAATTAAGATTTTTGGTTTAAAATGTTCGTAATGAATGCCTCTACAAATCTTGTTATGGTCAAAACCACGCCAGACTTACCGTTTTTGAGAAAAAATATGTGCATCGCACAATAACATACATATTTTTACATATTTTCAGCTAAAAGTATGGCATAATTTGGTTTATTTTCATTTTCTCGGAAACTAGTAGGCCTAGAATTAAGATTTTTGGTTTAAAATGTTCGTAATGAATGCCTCTACAAATCTTGTTATGGTCAAAACCACGCCAGACTTACCGTTTTTGAGAAAAAATATGTGCATCGCACAATAACATACATATTTTCAGCTAAAAGTATGGCATAATTTGGTTTATTTTCATTTTCTCGGAAACTAGTAGGCCTAGAATTAAGATTTTTGGTTTAAAATGTTCGTAATGAATGCCTCTACAAATCTTGTTATGGTCAAAACCACGCCAGACTTACCGTTTTTGAGAAAAAATATGTGCATCGCACAATAACATACATATTTTCAGCTAAAAGTATGGCATAATTTGGCTTATTTTCATTTTCTCGGAAACTAGTAGGCCTAGAATTAAGATTTTTGGTTTAAAATGTTCGTAATGAATGCCTCTACAAATCTTGTTATGGTCAAAACCACGCCAGACTTACCGTTTTTGAGAAAAAATATGTGCATCGCACAATAACATACATATTTTTACATATTTTCAGCTAAAAGTATGGCATAATTTGGTTTATTTTCATTTTCTCGGAAACTAGTAGGCCTAGAATTAAGATTTTTGGTTTAAAATGTTCGTTATGAATGCCTCTACAAATCTTGTTATGGTCAAAACCACGCCAGACTTACCGTTTTTGAGAAAAAATATGTGCATCGCACAATAACATACATATTTTCAGCTAAAAGTATGGCATAATTTGGTTTATTTTCATTTTCTCGGAAACTAGTAGGCCTAGAATTAAGATTTTTGGTTTAAAATGTTCGTAATGAATGCCTCTACAAATCTTGTTATGGTCAAAACCACGCCAGACTTACCGTTTTTGAGAAAAAATATGTGCATCGCACAATAACATACATATTTTTACATATTTTCAGCTAAAAGTATGGCATAATTTGGTTTATTTTCATTTTCTCGGAAACTAGTAGGCCTAGAATTAAGATTTTTGGTTTAAAATGTTCGTAATGAATGCCTCTACAAATCTTGTTATGGTCAAAACCACGCCAGACTTACCGTTTTTGAGAAAAAATATGTGCATCGCACAATAACATACATATTTTTACATATTTTCAGCTAAAAGTATGGCATAATTTGGTTTATTTTCATTTTCTCGGAAACTAGTAGGCCTAGAATTAAGATTTTTGGTTTAAAATGTTCGTAATGAATGCCTCTACAAATCTTGTTATGGTCAAAACCACGCCAGACTTACCGTTTTTGAGAAAAAATATGTGCATCGCACAATAACATACATATTTTTACATATTTTCAGCTAAAAGTATGGCATAATTTGGTTTATTTTCATTTTCTCGGAAACTAGTAGGCCTAGAATTAAGATTTTTGGTTTAAAATGTTCGTAATGAATGCCTCTACAAATCTTGTTATGGTCAAAACCACGCCAGACTTACCGTTTTTGAGAAAAAATATGTGCATCGCACAATAACATACATATTTTCAGCTAAAAGTATGGCATAATTTGGTTTATTTTCATTTTCTCGGAAACTAGTAGGCCTAGAATTAAGATTTTTGGTTTAAAATGTTCGTAATGAATGCCTCTACAAATCTTGTTATGGTCAAAACCACGCCAGACTTACCGTTTTTGAGAAAAAATATGTGCATCGCACAATAACATACATATTTTCAGCTAAAAGTATGGCATAATTTGGCTTATTTTCATTTTCTCGGAAACTAGTAGGCCTAGAATTAAGATTTTTGGTTTAAAATGTTCGTAATGAATGCCTCTACAAATCTTGTTATGGTCAAAACCACGCCAGACTTACCGTTTTTGAGAAAAAATATGTGCATCGCACAATAACATACATATTTTTACATATTTTCAGCTAAAAGTATGGCATAATTTGGTTTATTTTCATTTTCTCGGAAACTAGTAGGCCTAGAATTAAGATTTTTGGTTTAAAATGTTCGTAATGAATGCCTCTACAAATCTTGTTATGGTCAAAACCACGCCAGACTTACCGTTTTTGAGAAAAAATATGTGCATCGCACAATAACATACATATTTTCAGCTAAAAGTATGGCATAATTTGATTTATTTTCATTTTCTCGGAAACTAGTAGGCCTAGAATTAAGATTTTTGGTTTAAAATGTTCGTAATGAATGCCTCTACAAATCTTGTTATGGTCAAAACCACGCCAGACTTACCGTTTTTGAGAAAAAATATGTGCATCGCACAATAACATACATATTTTTACATATTTTCAGCTAAAAGTATGGCATAATTTGGTTTATTTTCATTTTCTCGGAAACTAGTAGGCCTAGAATTAAGATTTTTGGTTTAAAATGTTCGTAATGAATGCCTCTACAAATCTTGTTATGGTCAAAACCACGCCAGACTTACCGTTTTTGAGAAAAAATATGTGCATCGCACAATAACATACATATTTTCAGCTAAAAGTATGGCATAATTTGGTTTATTTTCATTTTCTCGGAAACTAGTAGGCCTAGAATTAAGATTTTTGGTTTAAAATGTTCGTAATGAATGCCTCTACAAATCTTGTTATGGTCAAAACCACGCCAGACTTACCGTTTTTGAGAAAAAATATGTGCATCGCACAATAACATACATATTTTCAGCTAAAAGTATGGCATAATTTGATTTATTTTCATTTTCTCGGAAACTAGTAGGCCTAGAATTAAGATTTTTGGTTTAAAATGTTCGTAATGAATGCCTCTACAAATCTTGTTATGGTCAAAACCACGCCAGACTTACCGTTTTTGAGAAAAAATATGTGCATCGCACAATAACATACATATTTTTACATATTTTCAGCTAAAAGTATGGCATAATTTGGTTTATTTTCATTTTCTCGGAAACTAGTAGGCCTAGAATTAAGATTTTTGGTTTAAAATGTTCGTAATGAATGCCTCTACAAATCTTGTTATGGTCAAAACCACGCCAGACTTACCGTTTTTGAGAAAAAATATGTGCATCGCACAATAACATACATATTTTCAGCTAAAAGTATGGCATAATTTGGTTTATTTTCATTTTCTCGGAAACTAGTAGGCCTAGAATTAAGATTTTTGGTTTAAAATGTTCGTAATGAATGCCTCTACAAATCTTGTTATGGTCAAAACCACGCCAGACTTACCGTTTTTGAGAAAAAATATGTGCATCGCACAATAACATACATATTTTCAGCTAAAAGTATGGCATAATTTGGTTTATTTTCATTTTCTCGGAAACTAGTAGGCCTAGAATTAAGATTTTTGGTTTAAAATGTTCGTAATGAATGCCTCTACAAATCTTGTTATGGTCAAAACCACGCCAGACTTACCGTTTTTGAGAAAAAATATGTGCATCGCACAATAACATACATATTTTTACATATTTTCAGCTAAAATAACCGTAAGTCTGGCGTGGTTTTGACCATAACAAGATTTGTAGAGGCATTCATTACGAACATTTTAAACCAAAAATCTTAATTCTAGGCCTACTAGTTTCCGAGAAAATGAAAATAAACCAAATTATGCCATACTTTTAGCTGAAAATATGTATGTTATTGTGCGATGCACATATTTTTTCTCAAAAACGGTAAGTCTGGCGTGGTTTTGACCATAACAAGATTTGTAGAGGCATTCATTACGAACATTTTAAACCAAAAATCTTAATTCTAGGCCTACTAGTTTCCGAGAAAATGAAAATAAACCAAATTATGCCATACTTTTAGCTGAAAATATGTAAAAATATGTATGTTATTGTGCGATGCACATATTTTTTCTCAAAAACGGTAAGTCTGGCGTGGTTTTGACCATAACAAGATTTGTAGAGGCATTCATTACGAACATTTTAAACCAAAAATCTTAATTCTAGGCCTACTAGTTTCCGAGAAAATGAAAATAAGCCAAATTATGCCATACTTTTAGCTGAAAATATGTATGTTATTGTGCGATGCACATATTTTTTCTCAAAAACGGTAAGTCTGGCGTGGTTTTGACCATAACAAGATTTGTAGAGGCATTCATTACGAACATTTTAAACCAAAAATCTTAATTCTAGGCCTACTAGTTTCCGAGAAAATGAAAATAAACCAAATTATGCCATACTTTTAGCTGAAAATATGTATGTTATTGTGCGATGCACATATTTTTTCTCAAAAACGGTAAGTCTGGCGTGGTTTTGACCATAACAAGATTTGTAGAGGCATTCATTACGAACATTTTAAACCAAAAATCTTAATTCTAGGCCTACTAGTTTCCGAGAAAATGAAAATAAACCAAATTATGCCATACTTTTAGCTGAAAATATGTAAAAATATGTATGTTATTGTGCGATGCACATATTTTTTCTCAAAAACGGTAAGTCTGGCGTGGTTTTGACCATAACAAGATTTGTAGAGGCATTCATTACGAACATTTTAAACCAAAAATCTTAATTCTAGGCCTACTAGTTTCCGAGAAAATGAAAATAAACCAAATTATGCCATACTTTTAGCTGAAAATATGTAAAAATATGTATGTTATTGTGCGATGCACATATTTTTTCTCAAAAACGGTAAGTCTGGCGTGGTTTTGACCATAACAAGATTTGTAGAGGCATTCATTACGAACATTTTAAACCAAAAATCTTAATTCTAGGCCTACTAGTTTCCGAGAAAATGAAAATAAACCAAATTATGCCATACTTTTAGCTGAAAATATGTAAAAATATGTATGTTATTGTGCGATGCACATATTTTTTCTCAAAAACGGTAAGTCTGGCGTGGTTTTGACCATAACAAGATTTGTAGAGGCATTCATTACGAACATTTTAAACCAAAAATCTTAATTCTAGGCCTACTAGTTTCCGAGAAAATGAAAATAAACCAAATTATGCCATACTTTTAGCTGAAAATATGTATGTTATTGTGCGATGCACATATTTTTTCTCAAAAACGGTAAGTCTGGCGTGGTTTTGACCATAACAAGATTTGTAGAGGCATTCATAACGAACATTTTAAACCAAAAATCTTAATTCTAGGCCTACTAGTTTCCGAGAAAATGAAAATAAACCAAATTATGCCATACTTTTAGCTGAAAATATGTAAAAATATGTATGTTATTGTGCGATGCACATATTTTTTCTCAAAAACGGTAAGTCTGGCGTGGTTTTGACCATAACAAGATTTGTAGAGGCATTCATTACGAACATTTTAAACCAAAAATCTTAATTCTAGGCCTACTAGTTTCCGAGAAAATGAAAATAAGCCAAATTATGCCATACTTTTAGCTGAAAATATGTATGTTATTGTGCGATGCACATATTTTTTCTCAAAAACGGTAAGTCTGGCGTGGTTTTGACCATAACAAGATTTGTAGAGGCATTCATTACGAACATTTTAAACCAAAAATCTTAATTCTAGGCCTACTAGTTTCCGAGAAAATGAAAATAAACCAAATTATGCCATACTTTTAGCTGAAAATATGTATGTTATTGTGCGATGCACATATTTTTTCTCAAAAACGGTAAGTCTGGCGTGGTTTTGACCATAACAAGATTTGTAGAGGCATTCATTACGAACATTTTAAACCAAAAATCTTAATTCTAGGCCTACTAGTTTCCGAGAAAATGAAAATAAACCAAATTATGCCATACTTTTAGCTGAAAATATGTAAAAATATGTATGTTATTGTGCGATGCACATATTTTTTCTCAAAAACGGTAAGTCTGGCGTGGTTTTGACCATAACAAGATTTGTAGAGGCATTCATTACGAACATTTTAAACCAAAAATCTTAATTCTAGGCCTACTAGTTTCCGAGAAAATGAAAATAAACCAAAAAATATGTGCATCGCACAATAACATACATATTTTCAGCTAAAAGTATGGCATAATTTGGTTTATTTTCATTTTCTCGGAAACTAGTAGGCCTAGAATTAAGATTTTTGGTTTAAAATGTTCGTAATGAATGCCTCTACAAATCTTGTTATGGTCAAAACCACGCCAGACTTACCGTTTTTGAGAAAAAATATGTGCATCGCACAATAACATACATATTTTTACATATTTTCAGCTAAAAGTATGGCATAATTTGGTTTATTTTCATTTTCTCGGAAACTAGTAGGCCTAGAATTAAGATTTTTGGTTTAATATGTTCGTAATGAATGCCTCTACAAATCTTGTTATGGTCAAAACCACGCCAGACTTACCGTTTTTGAGAAAAAATATGTGCATCGCACAATAACATACATATTTTTACATATTTTCAGCTAAAAGTATGGCATAATTTGGTTTATTTTCATTTTCTCGGAAACTAGTAGGCCTAGAATTAAGATTTTTGGTTTAAAATGTTCGTAATGAATGCCTCTACAAATCTTGTTATGGTCAAAACCACGCCAGACTTACCGTTTTTGAGAAAAAATATGTGCATCGCACAATAACATACATATTTTCAGCTAAAAGTATGGCATAATTTGGTTTATTTTCATTTTCTCGGAAACTAGTAGGCCTAGAATTAAGATTTTTGGTTTAAAATGTTCGTAATGAATGCCTCTACAAATCTTGTTATGGTCAAAACCACGCCAGACTTACCGTTTTTGAGAAAAAATATGTGCATCGCACAATAACATACATATTTTCAGCTAAAAGTGTGGCATAATTTGGTTTATTTTCATTTTCTCGGAAACTAGTAGGCCTAGAATTAAGATTTTTGGTTTAAAATGTTCGTAATGAATGCCTCTACAAATCTTGTTATGGTCAAAACCACGCCAGACTTACCGTTTTTGAGAAAAAATATGTGCATCGCACAATAACATACATATTTTCAGCTAAAAGTATGGCATAATTTGGTTTATTTTCATTTTCTCGGAAACTAGTAGGCCTAGAATTAAGATTTTTGGTTTAAAATGTTCGTAATGAATGCCTCTACAAATCTTGTTATGGTCAAAACCACGCCAGACTTACCGTTTTTGAGAAAAAATATGTGCATCGCACAATAACATACATATTTTCAGCTAAAAGTATGGCATAATTTGGTTTATTTTCATTTCCTCGGAAACTAGTAGGCCTAGAATTAAGATTTTTGGTTTAAAATGTTCGTAATGAATGCCTCTACAAATCTTGTTATGGTCAAAACCACGCCAGACTTACCGTTTTTGAGAAAAAATATGTGCATCGCACAATAACATACATATTTTCAGCTAAAAGTATGGCATAATTTGGTTTATTTTCATTTTCTCGGAAACTAGTAGGCCTAGAATTAAGATTTTTGGTTTAAAATGTTCGTAATGAATGCCTCTACAAATCTTGTTATGGTCAAAACCACGCCAGACTTACCGTTTTTGAGAAAAAATATGTGCATCGCACAATAACATACATATTTTTACATATTTTCAGCTAAAAGTATGGCATAATTTGGTTTATTTTCATTTTCTCGGAAACTAGTAGGCCTAGAATTGAGATTTTTGGTTTAAAATGTTCGTAATGAATGCCTCTACAAATCTTGTTATGGTCAAAACTACGCCAGACTTACCGTTTTTGAGAAAAAATATGTGCATCGCACAATAACATACATATTTTTACATATTTTCAGCTAAAAGTATGGCATAATTTGGTTTATTTTCATTTTCTCGGAAACTAGTAGGCCTAGAATTAAGATTTTTGGTTTAAAATGTTCGTAATGAATGCCTCTACAAATCTTGTTATGGTCAAAACCACGCCAGACTTACCGTTTTTGAGAAAAAATATGTGCATCGCACAATAACATACATATTTTCAGCTAAAAGTATGGCATAATTTGGTTTATTTTCATTTTCTCGGAAACTAGTAGGCCTAGAATTAAGATTTTTGGTTTAAAATGTTCGTAATGAATGCCTCTACAAATCTTGTTATGGTCAAAACCACGCCAGACTTACCGTTTTTGAGAAAAAATATGTGCATCGCACAATAACATACATATTTTTACATATTTTCAGCTAAAAGTATGGCATAATTTGGTTTATTTTCATTTTCTCGGAAACTAGTAGGCCTAGAATTAAGATTTTTGGTTTAAAATGTTCGTAATGAATGCCTCTACAAATCTTTTTATGGTCAAAACCACGCCAGACTTACCGTTTTTGAGAAAAAATATGTGCATCGCACAATAACATACATATTTTCAGCTAAAAGTATGGCATAATTTGGTTTATTTTCATTTTCTCGGAAACTAGTAGGCCTAGAATTAAGATTTTTGGTTTAAAATATTCGTAATGAATGCCTCTACAAATCTTGTTATGGTCAAAACCACGCCAGACTTACCGTTTTTGAGAAAAAATATGTGCATCGCACAATAACATACATATTTTTACATATTTTCAGCTAAAAGTATGGCATAATTTGGTTTATTTTCATTTTCTCGGAAACTAGTAGGCCTAGAATTAAGATTTTTGGTTTAAAATGTTCGTAATGAATGCCTCTACAAATCTTGTTATGGTCAAAACCACGCCAGACTTACCGTTTTTGAGAAAAAATATGTGCATCGCACAATAACATACATATTTTCAGCTAAAAGTATGGCATAATTTGGTTTATTTTCATTTTCTCGGAAACTAGTAGGCCTAGAATTAAGATTTTTGGTTTAAAATGTTCGTAATGAATGCCTCTACAAATCTTGTTATGGTCAAAACCACGCCAGACTCACCGTTTTTGAGAAAAAATATGTGCATCGCACAATAACATACATATTTTCAGCTAAAAGTATGGCATAATTTGGTTTATTTTCATTTTCTCGGAAACTAGTAGGCCTAGAATTAAGATTTTTGGTTTAAAATGTTCGTAATGAATGCCTCTACAAATCTTGTTATGGTCAAAACCACGCCAGACTTACCGTTTTTGAGAAAAAATATGTGCATCGCACAATAACATACATATTTTTACATATTTTCAGCTAAAAGTATGGCATAATTTGGTTTATTTTCATTTTCTCGGAAACTAGTAGGCCTAGAATTAAGATTTTTGGTTTAAAATGTTCGTAATGAATGCCTCTACAAATCTTGTTATGGTCAAAACCACGCCAGACTTACCGTTTTTGAGAAAAAATATGTGCATCGCACAATAACATACATATTTTTACATATTTTCAGCTAAAAGTATGGCATAATTTGGTTTATTTTCATTTTCTCGGAAACTAGTAGGCCTAGAATTAAGATTTTTGGTTTAAAATGTTCGTAATGAATGCCTCTACAAATCTTGTTATGGTCAAAACCACGCCAGACTTACCGTTTTTGAGAAAAAATATGTGCATCGCACAATAACATACATATTTTTACATATTTTCAGCTAAAAGTATGGCATAATTTGGTTTATTTTCATTTTCTCGGAAACTAGTAGGCCTAGAATTAAGATTTTTGGTTTAAAATGTTCGTAATGAATGCCTCTACAAATCTTGTTATGGTCAAAACCACGCCAGACTTACCGTTTTTGAGAAAAAATATGTGCATCGCACAATAACATACATATTTTCAGCTAAAAGTATGGCATAATTTGGTTTATTTTCATTTTCTCGGAAACTAGTAGGCCTAGAATTAAGATTTTTGGTTTAAAATGTTCGTAATGAATGCCTCTACAAATCTTGTTATGGTCAAAACCACGCCAGACTTACCGTTTTTGAGAAAAAATATGTGCATCGCACAATAACATACATATTTTCAGCTAAAAGTATGGCATAATTTGGTTTATTTTCATTTTCTCGGAAACTAGTAGGCCTAGAATTAAGATTTTTGGTTTAAAATGTTCGTAATGAATGCCTCTACAAATCTTGTTATGGTCAAAACCACGCCAGACTTACCGTTTTTGAGAAAAAATATGTGCATCGCACAATAACATACATATTTTTACATATTTTCAGCTAAAAGTATGGCATAATTTGGTTTATTTTCATTTTCTCGGAAACTAGTAGGCCTAGAATTAAGATTTTTGGTTTAAAATGTTCGTAATGAATGCCTCTACAAATCTTGTTATGGTCAAAACCACGCCAGACTTACCGTTTTTGAGAAAAAATATGTGCATCGCACAATAACATACATATTTTTACATATTTTCAGCTAAAAGTATGGCATAATTTGGTTTATTTTCATTTTCTCGGAAACTAGTAGGCCTAGAATTAAGATTTTTGGTTTAAAATGTTCGTAATGAATGCCTCTACAAATCTTGTTATGGTCAAAACCACGCCAGACTTACCGTTTTTGAGAAAAAATATGTGCATCGCACAATAACATACATATTTTCAGCTAAAAGTATGGCATAATTTGGTTTATTTTCATTTTCTCGGAAACTAGTAGGCCTAGAATTAAGATTTTTGGTTTAAAATGTTCGTAATGAATGCCTCTACAAATCTTGTTATGGTCAAAACCACGCCAGACTTACCGTTTTTGAGAAAAAATATGTGCATCGCACAATAACATACATATTTTCAGCTAAAAGTATGGCATAATTTGGTTTATTTTCATTTTCTCGGAAACTAGTAGGCCTAGAATTAAGATTTTTGGTTTAAAATGTTCGTAATGAATGCCTCTACAAATCTTGTTATGGTCAAAACCACGCCAGACTTACCGTTTTTGAGAAAAAATATGTGCATCGCACAATAACATACATATTTTCAGCTAAAAGTATGGCATAATTTGGTTTATTTTCATTTTCTCGGAAACTAGTAGGCCTAGAATTAAGATTTTTGGTTTAAAATGTTCGTAATGAATGCCTCTACAAATCTTGTTATGGTCAAAACCACGCCAGACTTACCGTTTTTGAGAAAAAATATGTGCATCGCACAATAACCTACATATTTTTACATATTTTCAGCTAAAAGTATGGCATAATTTGGTTTATTTTCATTTTCTCGGAAACTAGTAGGCCTAGAATTAAGATTTTTGGTTTAAAATGTTCGTAATGAATGCCTCTACAAATCTTGTTATGGTCAAAACCACGCCAGACTTACCGTTTTTGAGAAAAAATATGTGCATCGCACAATAACATACATATTTTTACATATTTTCAGCTAAAAGTATGGCATAATTTGGTTTATTTTCATTTTCTCGGAAACTAGTAGGCCTAGAATTAAGATTTTTGGTTTAAAATGTTCGTAATGAATGCCTCTACAAATCTTGTTATGGTCAAAACCACGCCAGACTTACCGTTTTTGAGAAAAAATATGTGCATCGCACAATAACATACATATTTTTACATATTTTCAGCTAAAAGTATGGCATAATTTGGTTTATTTTCATTTTCTCGGAAACTAGTAGGCCTAGAATTAAGATTTTTGGTTTAAAATGTTCGTAATGAATGCCTCTACAAATCTTGTTATGGTCAAAACCACGCCAGACTTACCGTTTTTGAGAAAAAATATGTGCATCGCACAATAACATACATATTTTTACATATTTTCAGCTAAAAGTATGGCATAATTTGGTTTATTTTCATTTTCTCGGAAACTAGTAGGCCTAGAATTAAGATTTTTGGTTTAAAATGTTCGTAATGAATGCCTCTACAAATCTTGTTATGGTCAAAACCACGCCAGACTTACCGTTTTTGAGAAAAAATATGTGCATCGCACAATAACATACATATTTTTACATATTTTCAGCTAAAAGTATGGCATAATTTGGTTTATTTTCATTTTCTCGGAAACTAGTAGGCCTAGAATTAAGATTTTTGGTTTAAAATGTTCGTAATGAATGCCTCTACAAATCTTGTTATGGTCAAAACCACGCCAGACTTACCGTTTTTGAGAAAAAATATGTGCATCGCACAATAACATACATATTTTCAGCTAAAAGTATGGCATAATTTGGTTTATTTTCATTTTCTCGGAAACTAGTAGGCCTAGAATTAAGATTTTTGGTTTAAAATGTTCGTAATGAATGCCTCTACAAATCTTGTTATGGTCAAAACCACGCCTGACTTACCGTTTTTGAGAAAAAATATGTGCATCGCACAATAACATACATATTTTCAGCTAAAAGTATGGCATAATTTGGTTTATTTTCATTTCCTCGGAAACTAGTAGGCCTAGAATTAAGATTTTTGGTTTAAAATGTTCGTAATGAATGCCTCTACAAATCTTGTTATGGTCAAAACCACGCCAGACTTACCGTTTTTGAGAAAAAATATGTGCATCGCACAATAACATACATATTTTCAGCTAAAAGTATGGCATAATTTGGTTTATTTTCATTTTCTCGGAAACTAGTAGGCCTAGAATTAAGATTTTTGGTTTAAAATGTTCGTAATGAATGCCTCTACAAATCTTGTTATGGTCAAAACCACGCCAGACTTACCGTTTTTGAGAAAAAATATGTGCATCGCACAATAACATACATATTTTTACATATTTTCAGCTAAAAGTATGGCATAATTTGGTTTATTTTCATTTTCTCGGAAACTAGTAGGCCTAGAATTAAGATTTTTGGTTTAAAATGTTCGTAATGAATGCCTCTACAAATCTTGTTATGGTCAAAACCACGCCAGACTTACCGTTTTTGAGAAAAAATATGTGCATCGCACAATAACATACATATTTTTACATATTTTCAGCTAAAAGTATGGCATAATTTGGTTTATTTTCATTTTCTCGGAAACTAGTAGGCCTAGAATTAAGATTTTTGGTTTAAAATGTTCGTAATGAATGCCTCTACAAATCTTGTTATGGTCAAAACCACGCCAGACTTACCGTTTTTGAGAAAAAATATGTGCATCGCACAATAACATACATATTTTCAGCTAAAAGTATGGCATAATTTGGTTTATTTTCATTTTCTCGGAAACTAGTAGGCCTAGAATTAAGATTTTTAGTTTAAAATGTTCGTAATGAATGCCTCTACAAATCTTGTTATGGTCAAAACCACGCCAGACTTACCGTTTTTGAGAAAAAATATGTGCATCGCACAATAACATACATATTTTTACATATTTTCAGCTAAAAGTATGGCATAATTTGGTTTATTTTCATTTTCTCGGAAACTAGTAGGCCTAGAATTAAGATTTTTGGTTTAAAATGTTCGTAATGAATGCCTCTACAAATCTTGTTATGGTCAAAACCACGCCAGACTTACCGTTTTTGAGAAAAAATATGTGCATCGCACAATAACATACATATTTTCAGCTAAAAGTATGGCATAATTTGGTTTATTTTCATTTTCTCGGAAACTAGTAGGCCTAGAATTAAGATTTTTGGTTTAAAATGTTCGTAATGAATGCCTCTACAAATCTTGTTATGGTCAAAACCACGCCAGACTTACCGTTTTTGAGAAAAAATATGTGCATCGCACAATAACATACATATTTTTACATATTTTCAGCTAAAAGTATGGCATAATTTGGTTTATTTTCATTTTCTCGGAAACTAGTAGGCCTAGAATTAAGATTTTTGGTTTAAAATGTTCGTAATGAATGCCTCTACAAATCTTGTTATGGTCAAAACCACGCCAGACTTACCGTTTTTGAGAAAAAATATGTGCATCGCACAATAACATACATATTTTTACATATTTTCAGCTAAAAGTATGGCATAATTTGGTTTATTTTCATTTTCTCGGAAACTAGTTGGCCTAGAATTAAGATTTTTGGTTTAAAATGTTCGTAATGAATGCCTCTACAAATCTTGTTATGGTCAAAACCACGCCAGACTTACCGTTTTTGAGAAAAAATATGTGCATCGCACAATAACATACATATTTTTACATATTTTCAGCTAAAAGTATGGCATAATTTGGTTTATTTTCATTTTCTCGGAAACTAGTAGGCCTAGAATTAAGATTTTTGGTTTAAAATGTTCGTAATGAATGCCTCTACAAATCTTGTTATGGTCAAAACCACGCCAGACTTACCGTTTTTGAGAAAAAATATGTGCATCGCACAATAACATACATATTTTCAGCTAAAAGTATGGCATAATTTGGTTTATTTTCATTTTCTCGGAAACTAGTAGGCCTAGAATTAAGATTTTTGGTTTAAAATGTTCGTAATGAATGCCTCTACAAATCTTGTTATGGTCAAAACCACGCCAGACTTACCGTTTTTGAGAAAAAATATGTGCATCGCACAATAACCTACATATTTTTACATATTTTCAGCTAAAAGTATGGCATAATTTGGTTTATTTTCATTTTCTCGGAAACTAGTAGGCCTAGAATTAAGATTTTTGGTTTAAAATGTTCGTAATGAATGCCTCTACAAATCTTGTTATGGTCAAAACCACGCCAGACTTACCGTTTTTGAGAAAAAATATGTGCATCGCACAATAACATACATATTTTTACATATTTTCAGCTAAAAGTATGGCATAATTTGGTTTATTTTCATTTTCTCGGAAACTAGTAGGCCTAGAATTAAGATTTTTGGTTTAAAATGTTCGTAATGAATGCCTCTACAAATCTTGTTATGGTCAAAACCACGCCAGACTTACCGTTTTTGAGAAAAAATATGTGCATCGCACAATAACATACATATTTTCAGCTAAAAGTATGGCATAATTTGGTTTATTTTCATTTTCTCGGAAACTAGTAGGCCTAGAATTAAGATTTTTGGTTTAAAATGTTCGTAATGAATGCCTCTACAAATCTTGTTATGGTCAAAACCACGCCAGACTTACCGTTTTTGAGAAAAAATATGTGCATCGCACAATAACCTACATATTTTTACATATTTTCAGCTAAAAGTATGGCATAATTTGGTTTATTTTCATTTTCTCGGAAACTAGTAGGCCTAGAATTAAGATTTTTGGTTTAAAATGTTCGTAATGAATGCCTCTACAAATCTTGTTATGGTCAAAACCACGCCAGACTTACCGTTTTTGAGAAAAAATATGTGCATCGCACAATAACATACATATTTTTACATATTTTCAGCTAAAAGTATGGCATAATTTGGTTTATTTTCATTTTCTCGGAAACTAGTAGGCCTAGAATTAAGATTTTTGGTTTAAAATGTTCGTAATGAATGCCTCTACAAATCTTGTTATGGTCAAAACCACGCCAGACTTACCGTTTTTGAGAAAAAATATGTGCATCGCACAATAACATACATATTTTCAGCTAAAAGTATGGCATAATTTGGTTTATTTTCATTTTCTCGGAAACTAGTAGGCCTAGAATTAAGATTTTTGGTTTAAAATGTTCGTAATGAATGCCTCTACAAATCTTGTTATGGTCAAAATTACGCCAGACTTACCGTTTTTGAGAAAAAATATGTGCATCGCACAATAACATACATATTTTTACATATTTTCAGCTAAAAGTATGGCATAATTTGGTTTATTTTCATTTTCTCGGAAACTAGTAGGCCTAGAATTAAGATTTTTGGTTTAAAATGTTCGTAATGAATGCCTCTACAAATCTTGTTATGGTCAAAACCACGCCAGACTTACCGTTTTTGAGAAAAAATATGTGCATCGCACAATAACATACATATTTTCAGCTAAAAGTTCGTTCGTAATGTATGCCTCTACAAATCTTGTTACTTACCGTTTTTGAGAAAAAATATGTGCATCGCACAATAACATTCATATTTTTACATATTTTCAGCTAAAAGTATGGCATAATTTGGTTTATTTTCATTTTCTCGGAAACTAGTAGGCCTAGAATTAAGATTTTTGGTTTAAAATGTTCGTAATGAATGCCTCTACAAATCTTGTTATGGTCAAAACCACGCCAGACTTACCGTTTTTGAGAAAAAATATGTGCATCGCACAATAACATACATATTTTTACATATTTTCAGCTAAAAGTATGGCATAATTTGGTTTATTTTCATTTTCTCGGAAACTAGTAGGCCTAGAATTAAGATTTTTGGTTTAAAATGTTCGTAATGAATGCCTCTACAAATCTTGTTATGGTCAAAACCACGCCAGACTTACCGTTTTTGAGAAAAAATATGTGCATCGCACAATAACATACATATTTTTACATATTTTCAGCTAAAAGTATGGCATAATTTGGTTTATTTTCATTTTCTCGGAAACTAGTAGGCCTAGAATTAAGATTTTTGGTTTAAAATGTTCGTAATGAATGCCTCTACAAATCTTGTTATGGTCAAAACCACGCCAGACTTACCGTTTTTGAGAAAAAATATGTGCATCGCACAATAACATACATATTTTCAGCTAAAAGTATGGCATAATTTGGTTTATTTTCATTTTCTCGGAAACTAGTAGGCCTAGAATTAAGATTTTTGGTTTAAAATGTTCGTAATGAATGCCTCTACAAATCTTGTTTTGGTCAAAACCACGCCAGACTTACCGTTTTTGAGAAAAAATATGTGCATCGCACAATAACATACATATTTTCAGCTAAAAGTATGGCATAATTTGGTTTATTTTCATTTTCTCGGAAACTAGTAGGCCTAGAATTAAGATTTTTGGTTTAAAATGTTCGTAATGAATGCCTCTACAAATCTTGTTATGGTCAAAACCACGCCAGACTTACCGTTTTTGAGAAAAAATATGTGCATCGCACAATAACATACATATTTTTACATATTTTCAGCTAAAAGTATGGCATAATTTGGTTTATTTTCATTTTCTCGGAAACTAGTAGGCCTAGAATTAAGATTTTTGGTTTAAAATGTTCGTAATGAATGCCTCTACAAATCTTGTTATGGTCAAAACCACGCCAGACTTACCGTTTTTGAGAAAAAATATGTGCATCGCACAATAACATACATATTTTTACATATTTTCAGCTAAAAGTATGGCATAATTTGGTTTATTTTCATTTTCTCGGAAACTAGTAGGCCTAGAATTAAGATTTTTGGTTTAAAATGTTCGTAATGAATGCCTCTACAAATCTTGTTATGGTCAAAACCACGCCAGACTTACCGTTTTTGAGAAAAAATATGTACATCGCACAATAACATACATATTTTTACATATTTTCAGCTAAAAGTATGGCATAATTTGGTTTATTTTCATTTTCTCGGAAACTAGTAGGCCTAGAATTAAGATTTTTGGTTTAAAATGTTCGTAATGAATGCCTCTACAAATCTTGTTATGGTCAAAACCACGCCAGACTTACCGTTTTTGAGAAAAAATATGTGCATCGCACAATAACATACATATTTTTACATATTTTCAGCTAAAAGTATGGCATAATTTGGTTTATTTTCATTTTCTCGGAAACTAGTAGGCCTAGAACTAAGATTTTTGGTTTAAAATGTTCGTAATGAATGCCTCTACAAATCTTGTTATGGTCAAAACCACGCCAGACTTACCGTTTTTGAGAAAAAATATGTGCATCGCACAATAACATACATATTTTTACATATTTTCAGCTAAAAGTATGGCATAATTTGGTTTATTTTCATTTTCTCGGAAACTAGTAGGCCTAGAATTAAGATTTTTGGTTTAAAATGTTCGTAATGAATGCCTCTACAAATCTTGTTATGGTCAAAACCACGCCAGACTTACCGTTTTTGAGAAAAAATATGTGCATCGCACAATAACATACATATTTTTACATATTTTCAGCTAAAAGTATGGCATAATTTGGTTTATTTTCATTTTCTCGGAAACTAGTAGGCCTAGAATTAAGATTTTTGGTTTAAAATGTTCGTAATGAATGCCTCTACAAATCTTGTTATGGTCAAAACAACGCCAGACTTACCGTTTTTGAGAAAAAATATGTGCATCGCACAATAACATACATATTTTCAGCTAAAAGTATGGCATAATTTGGTTTATTTTCATTTTCTCGGAAACTAGTAGGCCTAGAATTAAGATTTTTGGTTTAAAATGTTCGTAATGAATGCCTCTACAAATCTTGTTATGGTCAAAACCACGCCAGACTTACCGTTTTTGAGAAAAAATATGTGCATCGCACAATAACATACATATTTTTACATATTTTCAGCTAAAAGTATGGCATAATTTGGTTTATTTTCATTTTCTCGGAAACTAGTAGGCCTAGAATTAAGATTTTTGGTTTAAAATGTTCGTAATGAATGCCTCTACAAATCTTGTTATGGTCAAAACCACGCCAGACTTACCGTTTTTGAGAAAAAATATGTGCATCGCACAATAACATACATATTTTCAGCTAAAAGTTCGTTCGTAATGTATGCCTCTACAAATCTTGTTACTTACCGTTTTTGAGAAAAAATATGTGCATCGCACAATAACATTCATATTTTTACATATTTTCAGCTAAAAGTATGGCATAATTTGGTTTATTTTCATTTTCTCGGAAACTAGTAGGCCTAGAATTAAGATTTTTGGTTTAAAATGTTCGTAATGAATGCCTCTACAAATCTTGTTATGGTCAAAACCACGCCAGACTTACCGTTTTTGAGAAAAAATATGTGCATCGCACAATAACATACATATTTTTACATATTTTCAGCTAAAAGTATGGCATAATTTGGTTTATTTTCATTTTCTCGGAAACTAGTAGGCCTAGAATTAAGATTTTTGGTTTAAAATGTTCGTAATGAATGCCTCTACAAATGTTGTTATGGTCAAAACCACGCCAGACTTACCGTTTTTGAGAAAAAATATGTGCATCGCACAATAACATACATATTTTTACATATTTTCAGCTAAAAGTATGGCATAATTTGGTTTATTTTCATTTTCTCGGAAACTAGTAGGCCTAGAACTAAGATTTTTGGTTTAAAATGTTCGTAATGAATGCCTCTACAAATCTTGTTACGGTCAAAACCACGCCAGACTTACCGTTTTTGAGAAAAAATATGTGCATCGCACAATAACATACATATTTTTACATATTTTCAGCTAAAAGTATGGCATAATTTGGTTTATTTTCATTTTCTCGGAAACTAGTAGGCCTAGAATTAAGATTTTTGGTTTAAAATGTTCGTAATGAATGCCTCTACAAATCTTGTTATGGTCAAAACCACGCCAGACTTACCGTTTTTGAGAAAAAATATGTGCATCGCACAATAACATACATATTTTTACATATTTTCAGCTAAAAGTATGGCATAATTTGGTTTATTTTCATTTTCTCGGAAACTAGTAGGCCTAGAATTAAGATTTTTGGTTTAAAATGTTCGTAATGAATGCCTCTACAAATCTTGTTATGGTCAAAACCACGCCAGACTTACCGTTTTTGAGAAAAAATATGTGCATCGCACAATAACATACATATTTTTACATATTTTCAGCTAAAAGTATGGCATAATTTGGTTTATTTTCATTTTCTCGGAAACTAGTAGGCCTAGAATTAAGATTTTTGGTTTAAAATGTTCGTAGTGAATGCCTCTACAAATCTTGTTATGGTCAAAACCACGCCAGACTTACCGTTTTTGAGAAAAAATATGTGCATCGCACAATAACATACATATTTTCAGCTAAAAGTATGGCATAATTTGGTTTATTTTCATTTTCTCGGAAACTAGTAGGCCTAGAATTAAGATTTTTGGTTTAAAATGTTCGTAATGAATGCCTCTACAAATCTTGTTATGGTCAAAACCACGCCAGACTTACCGTTTTTGAGAAAAAATATGTGCATCGCACAATAACATACATATTTTCAGCTAAAAGTATGGCATAATTTGGTTTATTTTCATTTTCTCGGAAACTAGTAGGCCTAGAATTAAGATTTTTGGTTTAAAATGTTCGTAATGAATGCCTCTACAAATCTTGTTATGGTCAAAACCACGCCAGACTTACCGTTTTTGAGAAAAAATATGTGCATCGCACAATAACATACATATTTTTACATATTTTCAGCTAAAAGTATGGCATAATTTGGTTTATTTTCATTTTCTCGGAAACTAGTAGGCCTAGAATTAAGATTTTTGGTTTAAAATGTTCGTAATGAATGCCTCTACAAATCTTGTTATGGTCAAAACCACGCCAGACTTACCGTTTTTGAGAAAAAATATGTGCATCGCACAATAACATACATATTTTCAGCTAAAAGTATGGCATAATTTGGTTTATTTTCATTTTCTCGGAAACTAGTAGGCCTAGAATTAAGATTTTTGGTTTAAAATGTTCGTAATGAATGCCTCTACAAATCTTGTTATGGTCAAAACCACGCCAGACTTACCGTTTTTGAGAAAAAATATGTGCATCGCACAATAACATACATATTTTTACATATTTTCAGCTAAAAGTATGGCATAATTTGGTTTATTTTCATTTTCTCGGAAACTAGTAGGCCTAGAATTAAGATTTTTGGTTTAAAATGTTCGTAATGAATGCCTCTACAAATCTTGTTATGGTCAAAACCACGCCAGACTTACCGTTTTTGAGAAAAAATATGTGCATCGCACAATAACATACATATTTTCAGCTAAAAGTATGGCATAATTTGGTTTATTTTCATTTTCTCGGAAACTAGTAGGCCTAGAATTAAGATTTTTGGTTTAAAATGTTCGTAATGAATGCCTCTACAAATCTTGTTATGGTCAAAACCACGCCAGACTTACCGTTTTTGAGAAAAAATATGTGCATCGCACAATAACATACATATTTTCAGCTAAAAGTATGGCATAATTTGGTTTATTTTCATTTTCTCGGAAACTAGTAGGCCTAGAATTAAGATTTTTGGTTTAAAATGTTCGTAATGAATGCCTCTACAAATCTTGTTATGGTCAAAACCACGCCAGACTTACCGTTTTTGAGAAAAAATATGTGCATCGCACAATAACATACATATTTTTACATATTTTCAGCTAAAAGTATGGCATAATTTGGTTTATTTTCATTTTCTCGGAAACTAGTAGGCCTAGAATTAAGATTTTTGGTTTAAAATGTTCGTAATGAATGCCTCTACAAATCTTGTTATGGTCAAAACCACGCCAGACTTACCGTTTTTGAGAAAAAATATGTGCATCGCACAATAACATACATATTTTTACATATTTTCAGCTAAAAGTATGGCATAATTTGGTTTATTTTCATTTTCTCGGAAACTAGTAGGCCTAGAATTAAGATTTTTGGTTTAAAATGTTCGTAATGAATGCCTCTACAAATGTTGTTATGGTCAAAACCACGCCAGACTTACCGTTTTTGAGAAAAAATATGTGCATCGCACAATAACATACATATTTTTACATATTTTCAGCTAAAAGTATGGCATAATTTGGTTTATTTTCATTTTCTCGGAAACTAGTAGGCCTAGAACTAAGATTTTTGGTTTAAAATGTTCGTAATGAATGCCTCTACAAATCTTGTTACGGTCAAAACCACGCCAGACTTACCGTTTTTGAGAAAAAATATGTGCATCGCACAATAACATACATATTTTTACATATTTTCAGCTAAAAGTATGGCATAATTTGGTTTATTTTCATTTTCTCGGAAACTAGTAGGCCTAGAATTAAGATTTTTGGTTTAAAATGTTCGTAATGAATGCCTCTACAAATCTTGTTATGGTCAAAACCACGCCAGACTTACCGTTTTTGAGAAAAAATATGTGCATCGCACAATAACATACATATTTTTACATATTTTCAGCTAAAAGTATGGCATAATTTGGTTTATTTTCATTTTCTCGGAAACTAGTAGGCCTAGAATTAAGATTTTTGGTTTAAAATGTTCGTAATGAATGCCTCTACAAATCTTGTTATGGTCAAAACCACGCCAGACTTACCGTTTTTGAGAAAAAATATGTGCATCGCACAATAACATACATATTTTTACATATTTTCAGCTAAAAGTATGGCATAATTTGGTTTATTTTCATTTTCTCGGAAACTAGTAGGCCTAGAATTAAGATTTTTGGTTTAAAATGTTCGTAGTGAATGCCTCTACAAATCTTGTTATGGTCAAAACCACGCCAGACTTACCGTTTTTGAGAAAAAATATGTGCATCGCACAATAACATACATATTTTCAGCTAAAAGTATGGCATAATTTGGTTTATTTTCATTTTCTCGGAAACTAGTAGGCCTAGAATTAAGATTTTTGGTTTAAAATGTTCGTAATGAATGCCTCTACAAATCTTGTTATGGTCAAAACCACGCCAGACTTACCGTTTTTGAGAAAAAATATGTGCATCGCACAATAACATACATATTTTCAGCTAAAAGTATGGCATAATTTGGTTTATTTTCATTTTCTCGGAAACTAGTAGGCCTAGAATTAAGATTTTTGGTTTAAAATGTTCGTAATGAATGCCTCTACAAATCTTGTTATGGTCAAAACCACGCCAGACTTACCGTTTTTGAGAAAAAATATGTGCATCGCACAATAACATACATATTTTTACATATTTTCAGCTAAAAGTATGGCATAATTTGGTTTATTTTCATTTTCTCGGAAACTAGTAGGCCTAGAATTAAGATTTTTGGTTTAAAATGTTCGTAATGAATGCCTCTACAAATCTTGTTATGGTCAAAACCACGCCAGACTTACCGTTTTTGAGAAAAAATATGTGCATCGCACAATAACATACATATTTTCAGCTAAAAGTATGGCATAATTTGGTTTATTTTCATTTTCTCGGAAACTAGTAGGCCTAGAATTAAGATTTTTGGTTTAAAATGTTCGTAATGAATGCCTCTACAAATCTTGTTATGGTCAAAACCACGCCAGACTTACCGTTTTTGAGAAAAAATATGTGCATCGCACAATAACATACATATTTTTACATATTTTCAGCTAAAAGTATGGCATAATTTGGTTTATTTTCATTTTCTCGGAAACTAGTAGGCCTAGAATTAAGATTTTTGGTTTAAAATGTTCGTAATGAATGCCTCTACAAATCTTGTTATGGTCAAAACCACGCCAGACTTACCGTTTTTGAGAAAAAATATGTGCATCGCACAATAACATACATATTTTCAGCTAAAAGTATGGCATAATTTGGTTTATTTTCATTTTCTCGGAAACTAGTAGGCCTAGAATTAAGATTTTTGGTTTAAAATGTTCGTAATGAATGCCTCTACAAATCTTGTTATGGTCAAAACCACGCCAGACTTACCGTTTTTGAGAAAAAATATGTGCATCGCACAATAACATACATATTTTCAGCTAAAAGTATGGCATAATTTGGTTTATTTTCATTTTCTCGGAAACTAGTAGGCCTAGAATTAAGATTTTTGGTTTAAAATGTTCGTAATGAATGCCTCTACAAATCTTGTTATGGTCAAAACCACGCCAGACTTACCGTTTTTGAGAAAAAATATG
This sequence comes from Myathropa florea, assembly GCA_930367185.1. NCBI lineage: Eukaryota > Metazoa > Arthropoda > Insecta > Diptera > Syrphidae > Myathropa > Myathropa florea. The sequence continues at coordinate 128,121 of CAKNEX010000026.1, read as the reverse complement.
TGCATCGCACAATAACATACATATTTTTACATATTTTCAGCTAAAAGTATGGCATAATTTGGTTTATTTTCATTTTCTCGGAAACTAGTAGGCCTAGAATTAAGATTTTTGGTTTAAAATGTTCGTAATGAATGCCTCTACAAATCTTGTTATGGTCAAAACCACGCCAGACTTACCGTTTTTGAGAAAAAATATGTGCATCGCACAATAACATACATATTTTCAGCTAAAAGTATGGCATAATTTGGTTTATTTTCATTTTCTCGGAAACTAGTAGGCCTAGAATTAAGATTTTTGGTTTAAAATGTTCGTAATGAATGCCTCTACAAATCTTGTTATGGTCAAAACCACGCCAGACTTACCGTTTTTGAGAAAAAATATGTGCATCGCACAATAACATACATATTTTTACATATTTTCAGCTAAAAGTATGGCATAATTTGGTTTATTTTCATTTTCTCGGAAACTAGTATACCTAGAATTAAGATTTTTGGTTTAAAATGTTCGTAATGAATGCCTCTACAAATCTTGTTATGGTCAAAACCACGCCAGACTTACCGTTTTTGAGAAAAAATATGTGCATCGCACAATAACATACATATTTTTACATATTTTCAGCTAAAAGTATGGCATAATTTGGTTTATTTTCATTTTCGCGGAAACTAGTAGGCCTAGAATTAAGATTTTTGGTTTAAAATGTTCGTAATGAATGCCTCTACAAATCTTGTTATGGTCAAAACCATGCCAGACTTACCGTTTTTGAGAAAAAATATGTGCATCGCACAATAACATACATATTTTCAGCTAAAAGTATGGCATAATTTGGTTTATTTTCATTTTCTCGGAAACTAGTAGGCCTAGAATTAAGATTTTTGGTTTAAAATGTTCGTAATGAATGCCTCTACAAATCTTGTTATGGTCAAAACCACGCCAGACTTACCGTTTTTGAGAAAAAATATGTGCATCGCACAATAACATACATATTTTTACATATTTTCAGCTAAAAGTATGGCATAATTTGGTTTATTTTCATTTTCTCGGAAACTAGTAGGCCTAGAATTAAGATTTTTGGTTTAAAATGTTCGTAATGAATGCCTCTACAAATCTTGTTATGGTCAAAACCACGCCAGACTTACCGTTTTTGAGAAAAAATATGTGCATCGCACAATAACATACATATTTTCAGCTAAAAGTATGGCATAATTTGGTTTATTTTCATTTTCTCGGAAACTAGTAGGCCTAGAATTAAGATTTTTGGTTTAAAATGTTCGTAATGAATGCCTCTACAAATCTTGTTATGGTCAAAACCACGCCAGACTTACCGTTTTTGAGAAAAAATATGTGCATCGCACAATAACATACATATTTTTACATATTTTCAGCTAAAAGTATGGCATAATTTGGTTTATTTTCATTTTCTCGGAAACTAGTAGGCCTAGAATTAAGATTTTTGGTTTAAAATGTTCGTAATGAATGCCTCTACAAATCTTGTTATGGTCAAAACCACGCCAGACTTACCGTTTTTGAGAAAAAATATGTGAAAAAATAATGTTCGTAATGAATGCCTCTACAAATCTTGTTATGGTCAAAACCACGCCAGACTTACCGTTTTTGAGAAAAAATATGTGCATCGCACAATAACATACATATTTTCAGCTAAAAGTATGGCATAATTTGGTTTATTTTCATTTTCTCGGAAACTAGTAGGCCTAGAAGTAAGATTTTTGGTTTAAAATGTTCGTAATGAATGCCTCTACAAATCTTGTTATGGTCAAAACCACGCCAGACTTACCGTTTTTGAGAAAAAATATGTGCATCGCACAATAACATACATATTTTTACATATTTTCAGCTAAAAGTATGGCATAATTTGGTTTATTTTCATTTTCTCGGAAACTAGTAGGCCTAGAATTAAGATTTTTGGTTTAAAATGTTCGTAATGAATGCCTCTACAAATCTTGTTATGGTCAAAACCACGCCAGACTTACCGTTTTTGAGAAAAAATATGTGCATCGCACAATAACATACATATTTTCAGCTAAAAGTATGGCATAATTTGGTTTATTTTCATTTTCTCGGAAACTAGTAGGCCTAGAATTAAGATTTTTGGTTTAAAATGTTCGTAATGAATGCCTCTACAAATCTTGTTATGGTCAAAACCACGCCAGACTTACCGTTTTTGAGAAAAAATATGTGCATCGCACAATAACATACATATTTTTACATATTTTCAGCTAAAAGTATGGCATAATTTGGTTTATTTTCATTTTCTCGGAAACTAGTAGGCCTAGAATTAAGATTTTTGATTTAAAATGTTCGTAATGAATGCCTCTACAAATCTTGTTATGGTCAAAACCACGCCAGACTTACCGTTTTTGAGAAAAAATATGTGCATCGCACAATAACATACATATTTTCAGCTAAAAGTATGGCATAATTTGGTTTATTTTCATTTTCTCGGAAACTAGTAGGCCTAGAATTAAGATTTTTGGTTAAAAATGTTCGTAATGAATGCCTCTACAAATCTTGTTATGGTCAAAACCACGCCAGACTTACCGTTTTTGAGAAAAAATATGTGCATCGCACAATAACATACATATTTTTACATATTTTCAGCTAAAAGTATGGCATAATTTGGTTTATTTTCATTTTCTCGGAAACTAGTAGGCCTAGAATTAAGATTTTTGGTTTAAAATGTTCGTAATGAATGCCTCTACAAATCTTGTTATGGTCAAAACCACGCCAGACTTACCGTTTTTGAGAAAAAATATGTGCATCGCACAATAACATACATATTTTCAGCTAAAAGTATGGCATAATTTGGTTTATTTTCATTTTCTCGGAAACTAGTAGGCCTAGAATTAAGATTTTTGGTTTAAAATGTTCGTAATGAATGCCTCTACAAATCTTGTTATGGTCAAAACCACGCCAGACTTACCGTTTTTGAGAAAAAATATGTGCATCGCACAATAACATACATATTTTCAGCTAAAAGTATGGCATAATTTGGTTTATTTTCATTTTCTCGGAAACTAGTAGGCCTAGAATTAAGATTTTTGGTTTAAAATGTTCGTAATGAATGCCTCTACAAATCTTGTTATGGTCAAAACCACGCCAGACTTACCGTTTTTGAGAAAAAATATGTGCATCGCACAATAACATACATATTTTTACATATTTTCAGCTAAAAGTATGGCATAATTTGGTTTATTTTCATTTTCTCGGAAACTAGTAGGCCTAGAATTAAGATTTTTGGTTTAAAATGTTCGTAATGAATGCCTCTACAAATCTTGTTATGGTCAAAACCACGCCAGACTTACCGTTTTTGAGAAAAAATATGTGCATCGCACAATAACATACATATTTTTACATATTTTCAGCTAAAAGTATGGCATAATTTGGTTTATTTTCATTTTCTCGGAAACTAGTAGGCCTAGAACTAAGATTTTTGGTTTAAAATGTTCGTAATGAATGCCTCTACAAATCTTGTTATGGTCAAAACCACGCCAGACTTACCGTTTTTGAGAAAAAATATGTGCATCGCACAATAACATACATATTTTCAGCTAAAAGTATGGCATAATTTGGTTTATTTTCATTTTCTCGGAAACTAGTAGGCCTAGAATTAAGATTTTTGGTTTAAAATGTTCGTAATGAATGCCTCTACAAATCTTGTTATGGTCAAAACCACGCCAGACTTACCGTTTTTGAGAAAAAATATGTGCATCGCACAATAACATACATATTTTTACATATTTTCAGCTAAAAGTATGGCATAATTTGGTTTATTTTCATTTTCTCGGAAACTAGTAGGCCTAGAATTAAGATTTTTGGTTTAAAATGTTCGTAATGAATGCCTCTACAAATCTTGTTATGGTCAAAACCACGCCAGACTTACCGTTTTTGAGAAAAAATATGTGCATCGCACAATAACATACATATTTTCAGCTAAAAGTATGGCATAATTTGGTTTATTTTCATTTTCTCGGAAACTAGTAGGCCTAGAATTAAGATTTTTGGTTTAAAATGTTCGTAATGAATGCCTCTACAAATCTTGTTATGGTCAAAACCACGCCAGACTTACCGTTTTTGAGAAAAAATATGTGCATCGCACAATAACATACATATTTTCAGCTAAAAGTATGGCATAATTTGGTTTATTTTCATTTTCTCGGAAACTAGTAGGCCTAGAATTAAGATTTTTGGTTTAAAATGTTCGTAATGAATGCCTCTACAAATCTTGTTATGGTCAAAACCACGCCAGACTTACCGTTTTTGAGAAAAAATATGTGCATCGCACAATAACATACATATTTTTACATATTTTCAGCTAAAAGTATGGCATAATTTGGTTTATTTTCATTTTCTCGGAAACTAGTAGGCCTAGAATTAAGATTTTTGGTTTAAAATGTTCGTAATGAATGCCTCTACAAATCTTGTTATGGTCAAAACCACGCCAGACTTACCGTTTTTGAGAAAAAATATGTGCATCGCACAATAACATACATATTTTCAGCTAAAAGTATGGCATAATTTGGTTTATTTTCATTTTCTCGGAAACTAGTAGGAATAGAATTAAGATTTTCGGTTTAAAATGTTCGTAATGAATGCCTCTACAAATCTTGTTATGGTCAAAACCACGCCAGACTTACCGTTTTTGAGAAAAAATATGTGCATCGCACAATAACATACATATTTTCAGCTAAAAGTATGGCATAATTTGGTTTATTTTCATTTTCTCGGAAACTAGTAGGCCTAGAATTAAGATTTTTGGTTTAAAATGTTCGTAATGAATGCCTCTACAAATCTTGTTATGGTCAAAACCACGCCAGACTTACCGTTTTTGAGAAAAAATATGTGCATCGCACAATAACATACATATTTTTACATATTTTCAGCTAAAAGTATGGCATAATTTGGTTTATTTTCATTTTCTCGGAAACTAGTAGGCCTAGAATTAAGATTTTTGGTTTAAAATGTTCGTAATGAATGCCTCTACAAATCTTGTTATGGTCAAAACCACGCCAGACTTACCGTTTTTGAGAAAAAATATGTGCATCGCACAATAACATACATATTTTCAGCTAAAAGTATGGCATAATTTGGTTTATTTTCATTTTCTCGGAAACTAGTAGGCCTAGAATTAAGATTTTTGGTTAAAAATGTTCGTAATGAATGCCTCTACAAATCTTGTTATGGTCAAAACCACGCCAGACTTACCGTTTTTGAGAAAAAATATGTGCATCGCACAATAACATACATATTTTTACATATTTTCAGCTAAAAGTATGGCATAATTTGGTTTATTTTCATTTTCTCGGAAACTAGTAGGCCTAGAATTAAGATTTTTGGTTTAAAATGTTCGTAATGAATGCCTCTACAAATCTTGTTATGGTCAAAACCACGCCAGACTTACCGTTTTTGAGAAAAAATATGTGCATCGCACAATAACATACATATTTTTACATATTTTCAGCTAAAAGTATGGCATAATTTGGTTTATTTTCATTTTCTCGGAAACTAGTAGGCCTAGAATTAAGATTTTTGGTTTAAAATGTTCGTAATGAATGCCTCTACAAATCTTGTTATGGTCAAAACCACGCCAGACTTACCGTTTTTGAGAAAAAATATGTGCATCGCACAATAACATACATATTTTTACATATTTTCAGCTAAAAGTATGGCATAATTTGGTTTATTTTCATTTTCTCGGAAACTAGTAGGCCTAGAATTAAGATTTTTGGTTTAAAATGTTCGTAATGAATGCCTCTACAAATCTTGTTATGGTCAAAACCACGCCAGACTTACCGTTTTTGAGAAAAAATATGTGCATCGCACAATAACATACATATTTTCAGCTAAAAGTATGGCATAATTTGGTTTATTTTCATTTTCTCGGAAACTAGTAGGCCTAGAATTAAGATTTTTGGTTTAAAATGTTCGTAATGAATGCCTCTACAAATCTTGTTATGGTCAAAACCACGCCAGACTTACCGTTTTTGAGAAAAAATATGTGCATCGCACAATAACATACATATTTTCAGCTAAAAGTATGGCATAATTTGGTTTATTTTCATTTTCTCGGAAACTAGTAGGCCTAGAATTAAGATTTTTGGTCTAAAATGTTCGTAATGAATGCCTCTACAAAACTTGTTATGGTCAAAACCACGCCAGACTTACCGTTTTTGAGAAAAAATATGTGCATCGCACAATAACATACATATTTTTACATATTTTCAGCTAAAAGTATGGCATAATTTGGTTTATTTTCATTTTCTCGGAAACTAGTAGGCCTAGAATTAAGATTTTTGGTTTAAAATGTTCGTAATGAATGCCTCTACAAATCTTGTTATGGTCAAAACCACGCCAGACTTACCGTTTTTGAGAAAAAATATGTGCATCGCACAATAACATACATATTTTCAGCTAAAAGTATGGCATAATTTGGTTTATTTTCATTTTCTCGGAAACTAGTAGGCCTAGAATTAAGATTTTTGGTTTAAAATGTTCGTAATGAATGCCTCTACAAATCTTGTTATGGTCAAAACCACGCCAGACTTACCGTTTTTGAGAAAAAATATGTGCATCGCACAATAACATACATATTTTCAGCTAAAAGTATGGCATAATTTGGTTTATTTTCATTTTCTCGGAAACTAGTAGGCCTAGAATTAAGATTTTTGGTTTAAAATGTTCGTAATGAATGCCTCTACAAATCTTGTTATGGTCAAAACCACGCCAGACTTACCGTTTTTGAGAAAAAATATGTGCATCGCACAATAACATACATATAGCTAAAAGTATGGCATAATTTGGTTTATTTTCATTTTCTCGGAAACTAGTAGGCCTAGAATTAAGATTTTTGGTTTAAAATGTTCGTAATGAATGCCTCTACAAATCTTGTTATGGTCAAAACCACGCCAGACTTACCGTTTTTGAGAAAAAATATGTGCATCGCACAATAACATACATATTTTCAGCTAAAAGTATGGCATAATTTGGTTTATTTTCATTTTCTCGGAAACTAGTAGGCCTAGAATTAAGATTTTTGGTTTAAAATGTTCGTAATGAATGCCTCTACAAATCTTGTTATGGTCAAAACCACGCCAGACTTACCGTTTTTGAGAAAAAATATGTGCATCGCACAATAACATACATATTTTTACATATTTTCAGCTAAAAGTATGGCATAATTTGGTTTATTTTCATTTTCTCGGAAACTAGTAGGCCTAGAATTAAGATTTTTGGTTTAAAATGTTCGTAATGAATGCCTCTACAAATCTTGTTATGGTCAAAACCACGCCAGACTTACCGTTTTTGAGAAAAAATATGTGCATCGCACAATAACATACATATTTTCAGCTAAAAGTATGGCATAATTTGGTTTATTTTCATTTTCTCGGAAACTAGTAGGCCTAGAATTAAGATTTTTGGTTTAAAATGTTCGTAATGAATGCCTCTACAAATCTTGTTATGGTCAAAACCACGCCAGACTTACCGTTTTTGAGAAAAAATATGTGCATTGCACAATAACATACATATTTTCAGCTAAAAGTATGGCATAATTTGGTTTATTTTCATTTTCTCGGAAACTAGTAGGCCTAGAATTAAGATTTTTGGTTTAAAATGTTCGTAATGAATGCCTCTACAAATCTTGTTATGGTCAAAACCACGCCAGACTTACCGTTTTTGAGAAAAAATATGTGCATCGCACAATAACATACATATTTTCAGCTAAAAGTATGGCATAATTTGGTTTATTTTCATTTTCTCGGAAACTAGTAGGCCTAGAATTAAGATTTTTGGTTTAAAATGTTCGTAATGAATGCCTCTACAAATCTTGTTATGGTCAAAACCACGCCAGACTTACCGTTTTTGAGAAAAAATATGTGCATCGCACAATAACATACATATTTTTACATATTTTCAGCTAAAAGTATGGCATAATTTGGTTTATTTTCATTTTCTCGGAAACTAGTAGGCCTAGAATTAAGATTTTTGGTTTAAAATGTTCGTAATGAATGCCTCTACAAATCTTGTTATGGTCAAAACCACGCCAGACTTACCGTTTTTGAGAAAAAATATGTGCATCGCACAATAACATACATATTTTCAGCTAAAAGTATGGCATAATTTGGTTTATTTTCATTTTCTCGGAAACTAGTAGGCCTAGAATTAAGATTTTTGGTTTAAAATGTTCGTAATGAATGCCTCTACAAATCTTGTTATGGTCAAAACCACGCCAGACTTACCGTTTTTGAGAAAAAATATGTGCATTGCACAATAACATACATATTTTCAGCTAAAAGTATGGCATAATTTGGTTTATTTTCATTTTCTCGGAAACTAGTAGGCCTAGAATTAAGATTTTTGGTTTAAAATGTTCGTAATGAATGCCTCTACAAATCTTGTTATGGTCAAAACCACGCCAGACTTACCGTTTTTGAGAAAAAATATGTGCATCGCACAATAACATACATATTTTTACATATTTTCAGCTAAAAGTATGGCATAATTTGGTTTATTTTCATTTTCTCGGAAACTAGTAGGCCTAGAATTAAGTTTTTTGGTTTAAAATGTTCGTAATGAATGCCTCTACAAATCTTGTTATGGTCAAAACCACGCCAGACTTACCGTTTTTGAGAAAAAATATGTGCATCGCACAATAACATACATATTTTCAGCTAAAAGTATGGCATAATTTGGTTTATTTTCATTTTCTCGGAAACTAGTAGGCCTAGAATTAAGATTTTTGGTTTAAAATGTTCGTAATGAATGCCTCTACAAATCTTGTTATGGTCAAAACCACGCCAGACTTACAGTTTTTGAGAAAAAATATGTGCATCGCACAATAACATACATATTTTTACATATTTTCAGCTAAAAGTATGGCATAATTTGGTTTATTTTCATTTTCTCGGAAACTAGTAGGCCTAGAATTAAGATTTTTGGTTTAAAATGTTCGTAATGAATGCCTCTACAAATCTTGTTATGGTCAAAACCACGCCAGACTTACCGTTTTTGAGAAAAAATATGTGCATTGCACAATAACATACATATTTTTACATATTTTCAGCTAAAAGTATGGCATAATTTGGTTTATTTTCATTTTCTCGGAAACTAGTAGGCCTAGAATTAAGATTTTTGGTTTAAAATGTTCGTAATGAATGCCTCTACAAATCTTGTTATGGTCAAAACCACGCCAGACTTACCGTTTTTGAGAAAAAATATGTGCATCGCACAATAACATACATATTTTCAGCTAAAAGTATGGCATAATTTGGTTTATTTTCATTTTCTCGGAAACTAGTAGGCCTAGAATTAAGATTTTTGGTTTAAAATGTTCGTAAAGAATGCCTCTACAAATCTTGTTATGGTCAAAACCACGCCAGACTTACCGTTTTTGAGAAAAAATATGTGCATCGCACAATAACATACATATTTTCAGCTAAAAGTATGGCATAATTTGGTTTATTTTCATTTTCTCGGAAACTAGTAGGCCTAGAATTAAGATTTTTGGTTTAAAATGTTCGTAATGAATGCCTCTACAAATCTTGTTATGGTCAAAACCACGCCAGACTTACCGTTTTTGAGAAAAAATATGTGCATCGCACAATAACATACATATTTTTACATATTTTCAGCTAAAAGTATGGCATAATTTGGTTTATTTTCATTTTCTCGGAAACTAGTAGGCCTAGAATTAAGATTTTTGGTTTAAAATGTTCGTAATGAATGCCTCTACAAATCTTGTTATGGTCAAAACAACGCCAGACTTACCGTTTTTGAGAAAAAATATGTGCATCGCACAATAACATACATATTTTCAGCTAAAAGTATGGCATAATTTGGTTTATTTTCATTTTCTCGGAAACTAGTAGGCCTAGAATTAAGATTTTTGGTTTAAAATGTTCGTAATGAATGCCTCTACAAATCTTGTTATGGTCAAAACCACGCCAGACTTACCGTTTTTGAGAAAAAATATGTGCATCGCACAATAACATACATATTTTTACATATTTTCAGCTAAAAGTATGGCATAATTTGGTTTATTTTCATTTTCTCGGAAACTAGTAGGCCTAGAATTAAGATTTTTGGTTTAAAATGTTCGTAATGAATGCCTCTACAAATCTTGTTATGGTCAAAACCACGCCAGACTTACCGTTTTTGAGAAAAAATATGTGCATCGCACAATAACATACATATTTTCAGCTAAAAGTATGGCATAATTTGGTTTATTTTCATTTTCTCGGAAACTAGTAGGCCTAGAATTAAGATTTTTGGTTTAAAATGTTCGTAATGAATGCCTCTACAAATCTTGTTATGGTCAAAACCACGCCAGACTTACCGTTTTTGAGAAAAAATATGTGCATCGCACAATAACATACATATTTTTACATATTTTCAGCTAAAAGTATGGCATAATTTGGTTTATTTTCATTTTCTCGGAAACTAGTAGGCCTAGAATTAAGATTTTTGGTTTAAAATGTTCGTAATGAATGCCTCTACAAATCTTGTTATGGTCAAAACCACGCCAGACTTACCGTTTTTGAGAAAAAATATGTGCATCGCACAATAACATACATATTTTTACATATTTTCAGCTAAAAGTATGGCATAATTTGGTTTATTTTCATTTTCTCGGAAACTAGTAGGCCTAGAATTAAGATTTTTGGTTTAAAATGTTCGTAATGAATGCCTCTACAAATCTTGTTATGGTCAAAACCACGCCAGACTTACCGTTTTTGAGAAAAAATATGTGCATCGCACAATAACATACATATTTTCAGCTAAAAGTATGGCATAATTTGGTTTATTTTCATTTTCTCGGAAACTAGTAGGCCTAGAATTAAGATTTTTGGTTTAAAATGTTCGTAATGAATGCCTCTACAAATCTTGTTATGGTCAAAACCACGCCAGACTTACCGTTTTTGAGAAAAAATATGTGCATCGCACAATAACATACATATTTTTACATATTTTCAGCTAAAAGTATGGCATAATTTGGTTTATTTTCATTTTCTCGGAAACTAGTAGGCCTAGAATTAAGATTTTTGGTTTAAAATGTTCGTAATGAATGCCTCTACAAATCTTGTTATGGTCAAAACCACGCCAGACTTACCGTTTTTGAGAAAAAATATGTGCATCGCACAATAACATACATATTTTTACATATTTTCAGCTAAAAGTATGGCATAATTTGGTTTATTTTCATTTTCTCGGAAACTAGTAGGCCTAGAATTAAGATTTTTGGTTTAAAATGTTCGTAATGAATGCCTCTACAAATCTTGTTATGGTCAAAACCACGCCAGACTTACCGTTTTTGAGAAAAAATATGTGCATCGCACAATAACATACATATTTTTACATATTTTCAGCTAAAAGTATGGCATAATTTGGTTTATTTTCATTTTCTCGGAAACTAGTAGGCCTAGAATTAAGATTTTTGGTTTAAAATGTTCGTAATGAATGCCTCTACAAATCTTGTTATGGTCAAAACCACGCCAGACTTACTGTTTTTGAGAAAAAATATGTGCATCGCACAATAACATACATATTTTCAGCTAAAAGTATGGCATAATTTGGTTTATTTTCATTTTCTCGGAAACTAGTAGGCCTAGAATTAAGATTTTTTGTTTAAAATGTTCGTAATGAATGCCTCTACAAATCTTGTTATGGTCAAAACCACGCCAGACTTACCGTTTTTGAGAAAAAATATGTGCATCGCACAATAACATACATATTTTTACATATTTTCAGCTAAAAGTATGGCATAATTTGGTTTATTTTCATTTTCTCGGAAACTAGTAGGCCTAGAATTAAGATTTTTGGTTTAAAATGTTCGTAATGAATGCCTCTACAAATCTTGTTATGGTCAAAACCACGCCAGACTTACCGTTTTTGAGAAAAAATATGTGCATCGCACAATAACATACATATTTTCAGCTAAAAGTATGGCATAATTTGGTTTATTTTCATTTTCTCGGAAACTAGTAGGCCTAGAATTAAGATTTTTGGTTTAAAATGTTCGTAATGAATGCCTCTACAAATCTTGTTATGGTCAAAACCACGCCAGACTTACCGTTTTTGAGAAAAAATATGTGCATCGCACAATAACATACATATTTTCAGCTAAAAGTATGGCATAATTTGGTTTATTTTCATTTTCTCGGAAACTAGTAGGCCTAGAATTAAGATTTTTGGTTTAAAATGTTCGTAATGAATGCCTCTACAAATCTTGTTATGGTCAAAACCACGCCAGATTTACCGTTTTTGAGAAAAAATATGTGCATCGCACAATAACATACATATTTTCAGCTAAAAGTATGGCATAATTTGGTTTATTTTCATTTTCTCGGAAACTAGTAGGCCTAGAATTAAGATTTTTGGTTTAAAATGTTCGTAATGAATGCCTCTACAAATCTTGTTATGGTCAAAACCACGCCAGACTTACCGTTTTTGAGAAAAAATATGTGCATCGCACAATAACATACATATTTTTACATATTTTCAGCTAAAAGTATGGCATAATTTGGTTTATTTTCATTTTCTCGGAAACTAGTAGGCCTAGAATTAAGATTTTTGGTTTAAAATGTTCGTAATGAATGCCTCTACAAATCTTGTTATGGTCAAAACCACGCCAGACTTACCGTTTTTGAGAAAAAATATGTGCATCGCACAATAACATACATATTTTTACATATTTTCAGCTAAAAGTATGGCATAATTTGGTTTATTTTCATTTTCTCGGAAACTAGTAGGCCTAGAATTAAGATTTTTGGTTTAAAATGTTCGTAATGAATGCCTCTACAAATCTTATTATTGTCAAAACCACGCCAGACTTACCGTTTTTGAGAAAAAATATGTGCATCGCACAATAACATACATATTTTTACATATTTTCAGCTAAAAGTATGGCATAATTTGGTTTATTTTCATTTTCTCGGAAACTAGTAGGCCTAGAATTAAGATTTTTGGTTTAAAATGTTCGTAATGAATGCCTCTACAAATCTTGTTATGGTCAAAACTACGCCAGACTTACCGTTTTTGAGAAAAAATATGTGCATCGCACAATAACATACATATTTTTACATATTTTCAGCTAAAAGTATGGCATAATTTGGTTTATTTTCATTTTCTCGGAAACTAGTAGGCCTAGAATTAAGATTTTTGGTTTAAAATGTTCGTAATGAATGCCTCTACAAATCTTGTTATGGTCAAAACCACGCCAGACTTACCGTTTTTGAGAAAAAATATGTGCATCGCACAATAACATACATATTTTTACATATTTTCAGCTAAAAGTATGGCATAATTTGGTTTATTTTAATTTTCTCGGAAACTAGTAGGCCTAGAATTAAGATTTTTGGTTTAAAATGTTCGTAATGAATGCCTCTACAAATCTTGTTATGGTCAAAACCACGCCAGACTTACCGTTTTTGAGAAAAAATATGTGCATCGCACAATAACATACATATTTTCAGCTAAAAGTATGGCATAATTTGGTTTATTTTCATTTTCTCGGAAACTAGTAGGCCTAGAATTAAGATTTTTGGTTTAAAATGTTCGTAATGAATGCCTCTACAAATCTTGTTATGGTCAAAACCACGCCAGACTTACCGTTTTTGAGAAAAAATATGTGCATCGCACAATAACATACATATTTTTACATATTTTCAGCTAAAAGTATGGCATAATTTGGTTTATTTTCATTTTCTCGGAAACTAGTAGGACTAAAACTAAGATTTTTGGTTTAAAATGTTCGTAATGAATGCCTCTACAAATCTTGTTATGGTCAAAACCACGCCAGACTTACCGTTTTTGAGAAAAAATATGTGCATCGCACAATAACATACATATTTTTACATATTTTCAGCTAAAAGTATGGCATAATTTGGTTTATTTTCATTTTCTCGGAAACTAGTAGGCCTAGAATTAAGATTTTTGGTTTAAAATGTTCGTAATGAATGCCTCTACAAATCTTATTATTGTCAAAACCACGCCAGACTTACCGTTTTTGAGAAAAAATATGTGCATCGCACAATAACATACATATTTTTACATATTTTCAGCTAAAAGTATGGCATAATTTGGTTTATTTTCATTTTCTCGGAAACTAGTAGGCCTAGAATTAAGATTTTTGGTTTAAAATGTTCGTAATGAATGCCTCTACAAATCTTGTTATGGTCAAAACTACGCCAGACTTACCGTTTTTGAGAAAAAATATGTGCATCGCACAATAACATACATATTTTTACATATTTTCAGCTAAAAGTATGGCATAATTTGGTTTATTTTCATTTTCTCGGAAACTAGTAGGCCTAGAATTAAGATTTTTGGTTTCAAATGTTCGTAATGAATGCCTCTACAAATCTTGTTATGGTCAAAACCACGCCAGACTTACCGTTTTTGAGAAAAAATATGTGCATCGCACAATAACATACATATTTTTACATATTTTCAGCTAAAAGTATGGCATAATTTGGTTTATTTTCATTTTCTCGGAAACTAGTAGGCCTAGAATTAAGATTTTTGGTTTAAAATGTTCGTAATGAATGCCTCTACAAATCTTGTTATGGTCAAAACCACGCCAGACTTACCGTTTTTGAGAAAAAATATGTGCATCGCACAATAACATACATATTTTTACATATTTTCAGCTAAAAGTATGGCATAATTTGGTTTATTTTCATTTTCTCGGAAACTAGTAGGCCTAGAATTAAGATTTTTGGTTTAAAATGTTCGTAATGAATGCCTCTACAAATCTTGTTATGGTCAAAACCACGCCAGACTTACCGTTTTTGAGAAAAAATATGTGCATCGCACAATAACATACATATTTTTACATATTTTCAGCTAAAAGTATGGCATAATTTGGTTTATTTTCATTTTCTCGGAAACTAGTAGGCCTAGAATTAAGATTTTTGGTTTAAAATGTTCGTAATGAATGCCTCTACAAATCTTGTTATGGTCAAAACCACGCCAGACTTACCGTTTTTGAGAAAAAATATGTGCATCGCACAATAACATACATATTTTTACATATTTTCAGCTAAAAGTATGGCATAATTTGGTTTATTTTCATTTTCTCGGAAACTAGTAGGCCTAGAATTAAGATTTTTGGTTTAAAATGTTCGTAATGAATGCCTCTACAAATCTTGTTATGGTCAAAACCACGCCAGACTTACTGTTTTTGAGAAAAAATATGTGCATCGCACAATAACATACATATTTTCAGCTAAAAGTATGGCATAATTTGGTTTATTTTCATTTTCTCGGAAACTAGTAGGCCTAGAATTAAGATTTTTTGTTTAAAATGTTCGTAATGAATGCCTCTACAAATCTTGTTATGGTCAAAACCACGCCAGACTTACCGTTTTTGAGAAAAAATATGTGCATCGCACAATAACATACATATTTTTACATATTTTCAGCTAAAAGTATGGCATAATTTGGTTTATTTTCATTTTCTCGGAAACTAGTAGGCCTAGAATTAAGATTTTTGGTTTAAAATGTTCGTAATGAATGCCTCTACAAATCTTGTTATGGTCAAAACCACGCCAGACTTACCGTTTTTGAGAAAAAATATGTGCATCGCACAATAACATACATATTTTCAGCTAAAAGTATGGCATAATTTGGTTTATTTTCATTTTCTCGGAAACTAGTAGGCCTAGAATTAAGATTTTTGGTTTAAAATGTTCGTAATGAATGCCTCTACAAATCTTGTTATGGTCAAAACCACGCCAGACTTACCGTTTTTGAGAAAAAATATGTGCATCGCACAATAACATACATATTTTCAGCTAAAAGTATGGCATAATTTGGTTTATTTTCATTTTCTCGGAAACTAGTAGGCCTAGAATTAAGATTTTTGGTTTAAAATGTTCGTAATGAATGCCTCTACAAATCTTGTTATGGTCAAAACCACGCCAGATTTACCGTTTTTGAGAAAAAATATGTGCATCGCACAATAACATACATATTTTCAGCTAAAAGTATGGCATAATTTGGTTTATTTTCATTTTCTCGGAAACTAGTAGGCCTAGAATTAAGATTTTTGGTTTAAAATGTTCGTAATGAATGCCTCTACAAATCTTGTTATGGTCAAAACCACGCCAGACTTACCGTTTTTGAGAAAAAATATGTGCATCGCACAATAACATACATATTTTTACATATTTTCAGCTAAAAGTATGGCATAATTTGGTTTATTTTCATTTTCTCGGAAACTAGTAGGCCTAGAATTAAGATTTTTGGTTTAAAATGTTCGTAATGAATGCCTCTACAAATCTTGTTATGGTCAAAACCACGCCAGACTTACCGTTTTTGAGAAAAAATATGTGCATCGCACAATAACATACATATTTTTACATATTTTCAGCTAAAAGTATGGCATAATTTGGTTTATTTTCATTTTCTCGGAAACTAGTAGGCCTAGAATTAAGATTTTTGGTTTAAAATGTTCGTAATGAATGCCTCTACAAATCTTATTATTGTCAAAACCACGCCAGACTTACCGTTTTTGAGAAAAAATATGTGCATCGCACAATAACATACATATTTTTACATATTTTCAGCTAAAAGTATGGCATAATTTGGTTTATTTTCATTTTCTCGGAAACTAGTAGGCCTAGAATTAAGATTTTTGGTTTAAAATGTTCGTAATGAATGCCTCTACAAATCTTGTTATGGTCAAAACTACGCCAGACTTACCGTTTTTGAGAAAAAATATGTGCATCGCACAATAACATACATATTTTTACATATTTTCAGCTAAAAGTATGGCATAATTTGGTTTATTTTCATTTTCTCGGAAACTAGTAGGCCTAGAATTAAGATTTTTGGTTTAAAATGTTCGTAATGAATGCCTCTACAAATCTTGTTATGGTCAAAACCACGCCAGACTTACCGTTTTTGAGAAAAAATATGTGCATCGCACAATAACATACATATTTTTACATATTTTCAGCTAAAAGTATGGCATAATTTGGTTTATTTTAATTTTCTCGGAAACTAGTAGGCCTAGAATTAAGATTTTTGGTTTAAAATGTTCGTAATGAATGCCTCTACAAATCTTGTTATGGTCAAAACCACGCCAGACTTACCGTTTTTGAGAAAAAATATGTGCATCGCACAATAACATACATATTTTCAGCTAAAAGTATGGCATAATTTGGTTTATTTTCATTTTCTCGGAAACTAGTAGGCCTAGAATTAAGATTTTTGGTTTAAAATGTTCGTAATGAATGCCTCTACAAATCTTGTTATGGTCAAAACCACGCCAGACTTACCGTTTTTGAGAAAAAATATGTGCATCGCACAATAACATACATATTTTTACATATTTTCAGCTAAAAGTATGGCATAATTTGGTTTATTTTCATTTTCTCGGAAACTAGTAGGACTAAAACTAAGATTTTTGGTTTAAAATGTTCGTAATGAATGCCTCTACAAATCTTGTTATGGTCAAAACCACGCCAGACTTACCGTTTTTGAGAAAAAATATGTGCATCGCACAATAACATACATATTTTTACATATTTTCAGCTAAAAGTATGGCATAATTTGGTTTATTTTCATTTTCTCGGAAACTAGTAGGCCTAGAATTAAGATTTTTGGTTTAAAATGTTCGTAATGAATGCCTCTACAAATCTTATTATTGTCAAAACCACGCCAGACTTACCGTTTTTGAGAAAAAATATGTGCATCGCACAATAACATACATATTTTTACATATTTTCAGCTAAAAGTATGGCATAATTTGGTTTATTTTCATTTTCTCGGAAACTAGTAGGCCTAGAATTAAGATTTTTGGTTTAAAATGTTCGTAATGAATGCCTCTACAAATCTTGTTATGGTCAAAACTACGCCAGACTTACCGTTTTTGAGAAAAAATATGTGCATCGCACAATAACATACATATTTTTACATATTTTCAGCTAAAAGTATGGCATAATTTGGTTTATTTTCATTTTCTCGGAAACTAGTAGGCCTAGAATTAAGATTTTTGGTTTCAAATGTTCGTAATGAATGCCTCTACAAATCTTGTTATGGTCAAAACCACGCCAGACTTACCGTTTTTGAGAAAAAATATGTGCATCGCACAATACCATACATATTTTCAGCTAAAAGTATGGCATAATTTGGTTTATTTTCATTTTCTCGGAAACTAGTAGGCCTAGAATTAAGATTTTTGGTTAAAAATGTTCGTAATGAATGCCTCTACAAATCTTGTTATGGTCAAAACCACGCCAGACTTACCGTTTTTGAGAAAAAATATGTGCATCGCACAATAACATACATATTTTTACATATTTTCAGCTAAAAGTATGGCATAATTTGGTTTATTTTCATTTTCTCGGAAACTAGTAGGCCTAGAATTAAGATTTTTGGTTTAAAATGTTCGTAATGAATGCCTCTACAAATCTTGTTATGGTCAAAACCACGCCAGACTTACCGTTTTTGAGAAAAAATATGTGCATCGCACAATAACATACATATTTTTACATATTTTCAGCTAAAAGTATGGCATAATTTGGTTTATTTTCATTTTCTCGGAAACTAGTAGGCCTAGAATTAAGATTTTTGGTTTAAAATGTTCGTAATGAATGCCTCTACAAATCTTGTTATGGTCAAAACCACGCCAGACTTACCGTTTTTGAGAAAAAATATGTGCATCGCACAATAACATACATATTTTTACATATTTTCAGCTAAAAGTATGGCATAATTTGGTTTATTTTCATTTTCTCGGAAACTAGTAGGCCTAGAATTAAGATTTTTGGTTTAAAATGTTCGTAATGAATGCCTCTACAAATCTTGTTATGGTCAAAACCACGCCAGACTTACCGTTTTTGAGAAAAAATATGTGCATCGCACAATAACATACATATTTTTACATATTTTCAGCTAAAAGTATGGCATAATTTGGTTTATTTTCATTTTCTCGGAAACTAGTAGGCCTAGAATTAAGATTTTTGGTTTAAAATGTTCGTAATGAATGCCTCTACAAATCTTGTTATGGTCAAAACCACGCCAGACTTACCGTTTTTGAGAAAAAATATGTGCATCGCACAATAACATACATATTTTTACATATTTTCAGCTAAAAGTATGGCATAATTTGGTTTATTTTCATTTTCTCGGAAACTAGTAGGCCTAGAATTAAGATTTTTGGTTTAAAATGTTCGTAATGAATGCCTCTACAAATCTTGTTATGGTCAAAACCACGCCAGACTTACCGTTTTTGAGAAAAAATATGTGCATCGCACAATAACATACATATTTTCAGCTAAAAGTATGGCATAATTTGGTTTATTTTCATTTTCTCGGAAACTAGTAGGCCTAGAATTAAGATTTTTGGTTTAAAATGTTCGTAATGAATGCCTCTACAAATCTTGTTATGGTCAAAACCACGCCAGACTTACCGTTTTTGAGAAAAAATATGTGCATCGCACAATAACATACATATTTTCAGCTAAAAGTATGGCATAATTTGGTTTATTTTCATTTTCTCGGAAACTAGTAGGCCTAGAATTAAGATTTTTGGTTTAAAATGTTCGTAATGAATGCCTCTACAAATCTTGTTATGGTCAAAACCACGCCAGACTTACCGTTTTTGAGAAAAAATATGTGCATCGCACAAAAACATACATATTTTTACATATTTTCAGCTAAAAGTATGGCATAATTTGGTTTATTTTCATTTTCTCGGAAACTAGAATCAAGATTTTTGGTTTAAAATGTTCGTAATGAATGCCTCTACAAATCTTGTTGTGGTCAAAACCACGCCAGACTTACCGTTTTTGAGAAAAAATATGTGCATCGCACAATAACATACATATTTTTACATATTTTCAGCTAAAAGTATGGCATAATTTGGTTTATTTTCATTTTCTCGGAAACTAGTAGGCCTAGAATTAAGATTTTTGGTTTAAAATGTTCGTAATGAATGCCTCTACAAATCTTGTTATGGTCAAAACCACGCCAGACTTACTGTTTTTGAGAAAAAATATGTGCATCGCACAATAACATACATATTTTCAGCTAAAAGTATGGCATAATTTGGTTTATTTTCATTTTCTCGGAAACTAGTAGGCCTAGAATTAAGATTTTTGGTTTAAAATGTTCGTAATGAATGCCTCTACAAATCTTGTTATGGTCAAAACCACGCCAGACTTACCGTTTTTGAGAAAAAATATGTGCATCGCACAATAACATACATATTTTTACATATTTTCAGCTAAAAGTATGGCATAATTTGGTTTATTTTCATTTTCTCGGAAACTAGTAGGCCTAGAATTAAGATTTTTGGTTTAAAATGTTCGTAATGAATGCCTCTACAAATCTTGTTATGGTCAAAACCACGCCAGACTTACCGTTTTTGAGAAAAAATATGTGCATCGCACAATAACATACATATTTTTACATATTTTCAGCTAAAAGTATGGCATAATTTGGTTTATTTTCATTTTCTCGGAAACTAGTAGGCCTAGAATTAAGATTTTTGGTTTAAAATGTTCGTAATGAATGCCTCTACAAATCTTGTTATGGTCAAAACCACGCCAGACTTACCGTTTTTGAGAAAAAATATGTGCATCGCACAATAACATACATATTTTTACATATTTTCAGCTAAAAGTATGGCATAATTTGGTTTATTTTCATTTTCTCGGAAACTAGTAGGCCTAGAATTAAGATTTTTGGTTTAAAATGTTCGTAATGAATGCCTCTACAAATCTTGTTATGGTCAAAACCACGCCAGACTTACCGTTTTTGAGAAAAAATATGTGCATCGCACAATAACATACATATTTTTACATATTTTCAGCTAAAAGTATGGCATAATTTGGTTTATTTTCATTTTCTCGGAAACTAGTAGGCCTAGAATTAAGATTTTTGGTTTAAAATGTTCGTAATGAATGCCTCTACAAATCTTGTTATGGTCAAAACCACGCCAGACTTACCGTTTTTGAGAAAAAATATGTGCATCGCACAATAACATACATATTTTTACATATTTTCAGCTAAAAGTATGGCATAATTTGGTTTATTTTCATTTTCTCGGAAACTAGTAGGCCTAGAATTAAGATTTTTGGTTTAAAATGTTCGTAATGAATGCCTCTACAAATCTTGTTATGGTCAAAACCACGCCAGACTTACCGTTTTTGAGAAAAAATATGTGCATCGCACAATAACATACATATTTGTACATATTTTCAGCTAAAAGTATGGCATAATTTGGTTTATTTTCATTTTCTCGGAAACTAGTAGGCCTAGAATTAAGATTTTTGATTTAAAATGTTCGTAATGAATGCCTCTACAAATCTTGTTATGGTCAAAACCACGCCAGACTTACCGTTTTTGAGAAAAAATATGTGCATCGCACAATAACATACATATTTTCAGCTAAAAGTATGGCATAATTTGGTTTATTTTCATTTTCTCGGAAACTAGTAGGCCTAGAATTAAGATTTTTGGTTTAAAATGTTCGTAATGAATGCCTCTACAAATCTTGTTATGGTCAAAACCACGCCAGACTTACCGTTTTTGAGAAAAAATATGTGCATCGCACAATAACATACATATTTTTACATATTTTCAGCTAAAAGTGTGGCATAATTTGGTTTATTTTCATTTTCTCGGAAACTAGTAGGCCTAGAATTAAGATTTTTGGTTTAAAATGTTCGTAATGAATGCCTCTACAAATCTTGTTATGGTCAAAACCACGCCAGACTTACCGTTTTTGAGAAAAAATATGTGCATCGCACAATAACATACATATTTTCAGCTAAAAGTATGGCATAATTTGGTTTATTTTCATTTTCTCGGAAACTAGTAGGCCTAGAATTAAGATTTTTGGTTTAAAATGTTCGTAATGAATGCCTCTACAAATCTTGTTATGGTCAAAACCACGCCAGACTTACCGTTTTTGAGAAAAAATATGTGCATCGCACAATAACATACATATTTTTACATATTTTCAGCTAAAAGTATGGCATAATTTGGTTTATTTTCATTTTCTCGGAAACTAGTAGGCCTAGAATTAAGATTTTTGGTTTAAAATGTTCGTAATGAATGCCTCTACAAATCTTGTTATGGTCAAAACCACGCCAGACTTACCGTTTTTGAGAAAAAATATGTGCATCGCACAATAACATACATATTTTTACATATTTTCAGCTAAAAGTATGGCATAATTTGGTTTATTTTCATTTTCTCGGAAACTAGTAGGCCTAGAATTAAGATTTTTGGTTTAAAATGTTCGTAATGAATGCCTCTACAAATCTTGTTATGGTCAAAACCACGCCAGACTTACCGTTTTTGAGAAAAAATATGTGCATCGCACAATAACATACATATTTTCAGCTAAAAGTATGGCATAATTTGGTTTATTTTCATTTTCTCGGAAACTAGTAGGCCTAGAATTAAGATTTTTGGTTTAAAATGTTCGTAATGAATGCCTCTACAAATCTTGTTATGGTCAAAACCACGCCAGACTTACCGTTTTTGAGAAAAAATATGTGCATCGCACAATAACATACATATTTTCAGCTAAAAGTATGGCATAATTTGGTTTATTTTCATTTTCTCGGAAACTAGTAGGCCTAGAATTAAGATTTTTGGTTTAAAATGTTCGTAATGAATGCCTCTACAAATCTTGTTATGGTCAAAACCACGCCAGACTTACCGTTTTTGAGAAAAAATATGTGCATCGCACAATAACATACATATTTTTACATATTTTCAGCTAAAAGTATGGCATAATTTGGTTTATTTTCATTTTCTCGGAAACTAGTAGGCCTAGAATTAAGATTTTTGGTTTAAAATGTTCGTAATGAATGCCTCTGCAAATCTTGTTATGGTCAAAACCACGCCAGACTTACCGTTTTTGAGAAAAAATATGTGCATCGCACAATAACATACATATTTTCAGCTAAAAGTATGGCATAATTTGGTTTATTTTCATTTTCTCGGAAACTAGTAGGCCTAGAATTAAGATTTTTGGTTTAAAATGTTCGTAATGAATGCCTCTACAAATCTTGTTATGGTCAAAACCACGCCAGACTTACCGTTTTTGAGAAAAAATATGTGCATCGCACAATAACATACATATTTTTACATATTTTCAGCTAAAAGTATGGCATAATTTGGTTTATTTTCATTTTCTCGGAAACTAGTAGGCCTAGAATTAAGATTTTTGGTTTAAAATGTTCGTAATGAATGCCTCTACAAATCTTGTTATGGTCAAAACCACGCCAGACTTACCGTTTTTGAGAAAAAATATGTGCATCGCACAATAACATACATATTTTCAGCTAAAAGTATGGCATAATTTGGTTTATTTTCATTTTCTCGGAAACTAGTAGGCCTAGAATTAAGATTTTTGGTTTAAAATGTTCGTAATGAATGCCTCTACAAATCTTGTTATGGTCAAAACCACGCCAGACTTACCGTTTTTGAGAAAAAATATGTGCATCGCACAATAACATACATATTTTCAGCTAAAAGTATGGCATAATTTGGTTTATTTTCATTTTCTCGGAAACTAGTAGGCCTAGAATTAAGATTTTTGGTTTAAAATGTTCGTAATGAATGCCTCTACAAATCTTGTTATGGTCAAAACCACGCCAGACTTACCGTTTTTGAGAAAAAATATGTGCATCGCACAATAACATACATATTTTTACATATTTTCAGCTAAAAGTATGGCATAATTTGGTTTATTTTCATTTTCTCGGAAACTAGTAGGCCTAGAATTAAGATTTTTGGTTTAAAATGTTCGTAATGAATGCCTCTGCAAATCTTGTTATGGTCAAAACCACGCCAGACTTACCGTTTTTGAGAAAAAATATGTGCATCGCACAATAACATACATATTTTCAGCTAAAAGTATGGCATAATTTGGTTTATTTTCATTTTCTCGGAAACTAGTAGGCCTAGAATTAAGATTTTTGGTTTAAAATGTTCGTAATGAATGCCTCTACAAATCTTGTTATGGTCAAAACCACGCCAGACTTACCGTTTTTGAGAAAAAATATGTGCATCGCACAATAACATACATATTTTTACATATTTTCAGCTAAAAGTATGGCATAATTTGGTTTATTTTCATTTTCTCGGAAACTAGTAGGCCTAGAATTAAGATTTTTGGTTTAAAATGTTCGTAATGAATGCCTCTACAAATCTTGTTATGGTCAAAACCACGCCAGACTTACCGTTTTTGAGAAAAAATATGTGCATCGCACAATAACATACATATTTTTACATATTTTCAGCTAAAAGTATGGCATAATTTGGTTTATTTTCATTTTCTCGGAAACTAGTAGGCCTAGAATTAAGATTTTTGGTTTAAAATGTTCGTAATGAATGCCTCTACAAATCTTGTTATGGTCAAAACCACGCCAGACTTACCGTTTTTGAGAAAAAATATGTGCATCGCACAATAACATACATATTTTCAGCTAAAAGTATGGCATAATTTGGTTTATTTTCATTTTCTCGGAAACTAGTAGGCCTAGAATTAAGATTTTTGGTTTAAAATGTTCGTAATGAATGCCTCTACAAATCTTGTTATGGTCAAAACCACGCCAGACTTACCGTTTTTGAGAAAAAATATGTGCATCGCACAATAACATACATATTTTTACATATTTTCAGCTAAAAGTATGGCATAATTTGGTTTATTTTCATTTTCTCGGAAACTAGTAGGCCTAGAATTAAGATTTTTGGTTTAAAATGTTCGTAATGAATGCCTCTACAAATCTTGTTATGGTCAAAACCACGCCAGACTTACCGTTTTTGAGAAAAAATATGTGCATCGCACAATAACATACATATTTTTACATATTTTCAGCTAAAAGTATGGCATAATTTGGTTTATTTTCATTTTCTCGGAAACTAGTAGGCCTAGAATTAAGATTTTTGGTTTAAAATGTTCGTAATGAATGCCTCTACAAATCTTGTTATGGTCAAAACCACGCCAGACTTACCGTTTTTGAGAAAAAATATGTGCATCGCACAATAACATACATATTTTCAGCTAAAAGTATGGCATAATTTGGTTTATTTTCATTTTCTCGGAAACTAGTAGGCCTAGAATTAAGATTTTTGGTTTAAAATGTTCGTAATGAATGCCTCTACAAATCTTGTTATGGTCAAAACCACGCCAGACTTACCGTTTTTGAGAAAAAATATGTGCATCGCACAATAACATACATATTTTTACATATTTTCAGCTAAAAGTATGGCATAATTTGGTTTATTTTCATTTTCTCGGAAACTAGTAGGCCTAGAATTAAGATTTTTGGTTTAAAATGTTCGTAATGAATGCCTCTACAAATCTTGTTATGGTCAAAACCACGCCAGACTTACCGTTTTTGAGAAAAAATATGTGCATCGCACAATAACATACATATTTTCAGCTAAAAGTATGGCATAATTTGGTTTATTTTCATTTTCTCGGAAACTAGTAGGCCTAGAATTAAGATTTTTGGTTTAAAATGTTCGTAATGAATGCCTCTACAAATCTTGTTATGGTCAAAACCACGCCAGACTTACCGTTTTTGAGAAAAAATATGTGCATCGCACAATAACATACATATTTTCAGCTAAAAGTATGGCATAATTTGGTTTATTTTCATTTTCTCGGAAACTAGTAGGCCTAGAATTAAGATTTTTGGTTTAAAATGTTCGTAATGAATGCCTCTACAAATCTTGTTATGGTCAAAACCACGCCAGACTTACCGTTTTTGAGAAAAAATATGTGCATCGCACAATAACATACATATTTTCAGCTAAAAGTATGGCATAATTTGGTTTATTTTCATTTTCTCGGAAACTAGTAGGCCTAGAATTAAGATTTTTGGTTTAAAATGTTCGTAATGAATGCCTCTACAAATCTTGTTATGGTCAAAACCACGCCAGACTTACCGTTTTTGAGAAAAAAATATGTGCATCGCACAATAACATACATATTTTTACATATTTTCAGCTAAAAGTATGGCATAATTTGGTTTATTTTCATTTTCTCGGAAACTAGTAGGCCTAGAATTAAGATTTTTGGTTTAAAATGTTCGTAATGAATGCCTCTACAAATCTTGTTATGGTCAAAACCACGCCAGACTTACCGTTTTTGAGAAAAAATATGTGCATCGCACAATAACATACATATTTTCAGCTAAAAGTATGGCATAATTTGGTTTATTTTCATTTTCTCGGAAACTAGTAGGCCTAGAATTAAGATTTTTGGTTTAAAATGTTCGTAATGAATGCCTCTACAAATCTTGTTATGGTCAAAACCACGCCAGACTTACCGTTTTTGAGAAAAAATATGTGCATCGCACAATAACATACATATTTTTACATATTTTCAGCTAAAAGTATGGCATAATTTGGTTTATTTTCATTTTCTCGGAAACTAGTAGGCCTAGAATTAAGATTTTTGGTTTAAAATGTTCGTAATGAATGCCTCTACAAATCTTGTTATGGTCAAAACCACGCCAGACTTACCGTTTTTGAGAAAAAATATGTGCATCGCACAATAACATACATATTTTCAGCTAAAAGTATGGCATAATTTGGTTTATTTTCATTTTCTCGGAAACTAGTAGGCCTAGAATTAAGATTTTTGGTTTAAAATGTTCGTAATGAATGCCTCTACAAATCTTGTTATGGTCAAAACCACGCCAGACTTACCGTTTTTGAGAAAAAATATGTGCATCGCACAATAACATACATATTTTCAGCTAAAAGTATGGCATAATTTGGTTTATTTTCATTTTCTCGGAAACTAGTAGGCCTAGAATTAAGATTTTTGGTTTAAAATGTTCGTAATGAATGCCTCTACAAATCTTGTTATGGTCAAAACCACGCCAGACTTACCGTTTTTGAGAAAAAATATGTGCATCGCACAATAACATACATATTTTCAGCTAAAAGTATGGCATAATTTGGTTTATTTTCATTTTCTCGGAAACTAGTAGGCCTAGAATTAAGATTTTTGGTTTAAAATGTTCGTAATGAATGCCTCTACAAATCTTGTTATGGTCAAAACCACGCCAGACTTACCGTTTTTGAGAAAAAATATGTGCATCGCACAATAACATACATATTTTTACATATTTTCAGCTAAAAGTATGGCATAATTTGGTTTATTTTCATTTTCTCGGAAACTAGTAGGCCTAGAATTAAGATTTTTGGTTTAAAATGTTCGTAATGAATGCCTCTACAAATCTTGTTATGGTCAAAACCACGCCAGACTTACCGTTTTTGAGAAAAAATATGTGCATCGCACAATAACATACATATTTTCAGCTAAAAGTATGGCATAATTTGGTTTATTTTCATTTTCTCGGAAACTAGTAGGCCTAGAATTAAGATTTTTGGTTTAAAATGTTCGTAATGAATGCCTCTACAAATCTTGTTATGGTCAAAACCACGCCAGACTTACCGTTTTTGAGAAAAAACATGTGCATCGCACAATAACATACATATTTTTACATATTTTCAGCTAAAAGTATGGCATAATTTGGTTTATTTTCATTTTCTCGGAAACTAGTAGGCCTAGAATTAAGATTTTTGGTTTAAAATGTTCGTAATGAATGCCTCTACAAATCTTGTTATGGTCAAAACCACGCCAGACTTACCGTTTTTGAGAAAAAATATGTGCATCGCACAATAACATACATATTTTCAGCTAAAAGTATGGCATAATTTGGTTTATTTTCATTTTCTCGGAAACTAGTAGGCCTAGAATTAAGATTTTTGGTTTAAAATGTTCGTAATGAATGCCTCTACAAATCTTGTTATGGTCAAAACCACGCCAGACTTACCGTTTTTGAGAAAAAATATGTGCATCGCACAATAACATACATATTTTTACATATTTTCAGCTAAAAGTATGGCATAATTTGGTTTATTTTCATTTTCTCGGAAACTAGTAGGCCTAGAATTAAGATTTTTGGTTTAAAATGTTCGTAATGAATGCCTCTACAAATCTTGTTATGGTCAAAACCACGCCAGACTTACCGTTTTTGAGAAAAAATATGTGCATCGCACAATAACATACATATTTTCAGCTAAAAGTATGGCATAATTTGGTTTATTTTCATTTTCTCGGAAACTAGTAGGCCTAGAATTAAGATTTTTGGTTTAAAATGTTCGTAATGAATGCCTCTACAAATCTTGTTATGGTCAAAACCACGCCAGACTTACCGTTTTTGAGAAAAAATATGTGCATCGCACAATAACATACATATTTTCAGCTAAAAGTATGGCATAATTTGGTTTATTTTCATTTTCTCGGAAACTAGTAGGCCTAGAATTAAGATTTTTGGTTTAAAATGTTCGTAATGAATGCCTCTACAAATCTTGTTATGGTCAAAACCACGCCAGACTTACCGTTTTTGAGAAAAAATATGTGCATCGCACAATAACATACATATTTTTACATATTTTCAGCTAAAAGTATGGCATAATTTGGTTTATTTTCATTTTCTCGGAAACTAGTAGGCCTAGAATTAAGATTTTTGGTTTAAAATGTTCGTAATGAATGCCTCTACAAATCTTGTTATGGTCAAAACCACGCCAGACTTACCGTTTTTGAGAAAAAATATGTGCATCGCACAATAACATACATATTTTTACATATTTTCAGCTAAAAGTATGGCATAATTTGGTTTATTTTCATTTTCTCGGAAACTAGTAGGCCTAGAATTAAGATTTTTGGTTTAAAATGTTCGTAATGAATGCCTCTACAAATCTTGTTATGGTCAAAATCACGCCAGACTTACCGTTTTTGAGAAAAAATATGTGCATCGCACAATAACATACATATTTTTACATATTTTCAGCTAAAAGTATGGCATAATTTGGTTTATTTTCATTTTCTCGGAAACTAGTAGGCCTAGAATTAAGATTTTTGGTTTAAAATGTTCGTAATGAATGCCTCTACAAATCTTGTTATGGTCAAAACCACGCCAGACTTACCGTTTTTGAGAAAAAATATGTGCATCGCACAATAACATACATATTTTCAGCTAAAAGTATGGCATAATTTGGTTTATTTTCATTTTCTCGGAAACTAGTAGGCCTAGAATTAAGATTTTTGGTTTAAAATGTTCGTAATGAATGCCTCTACAAATCTTGTTATGGTCAAAACCACGCCAGACTTACCGTTTTTGAGAAAAAATATGTGCATCGCACAATAACATACATATTTTCAGCTAAAAGTATGGCATAATTTGGTTTATTTTCATTTTCTCGGAAACTAGTAGGCCTAGAATTAAGATTTTTGGTTTAAAATGTTCGTAATGAATGCCTCTACAAATCTTGTTATGGTCAAAACCACGCCAGACTTACCGTTTTTGAGAAAAAATATGTGCATCGCACAATAACATACATATTTTCAGCTAAAAGTATGGCATAATTTGGTTTATTTTCATTTTCTCGGAAACTAGTAGGCCTAGAATTAAGATTTTTGGTTTAAAATGTTCGTAATGAATGCCTCTACAAATCTTGTTATGGTCAAAACCACGCCAGACTTACCGTTTTTGAGAAAAAATATGTGCATCGCACAATAACATACATATTTTCAGCTAAAAGTATGGCATAATTTGGTTTATTTTCATTTTCTCGGAAACTAGTAGGCCTAGAATTAAGATTTTTGGTTTAAAATGTTCGTAATGAATGCCTCTACAAATCTTGTTATGGTCAAAACCACGCCAGACTTACTGTTTTTGAGAAAAAATATGTGCATCGCACAATAACATACATATTTTCAGCTAAAAGTATGGCATAATTTGGTTTATTTTCATTTTCTCGGAAACTAGTAGGCCTAGAATTAAGATTTTTGGTTTAAAATGTTCGTAATGAATGCCTCTACAAATCTTGTTATGGTCAAAACCACGCCAGACTTACCGTTTTTGAGAAAAAATATGTGCATCGCACAATAACATACATATTTTTACATATTTTCAGCTAAAAGTATGGCATAATTTGGTTTATTTTCATTTTCTCGGAAACTAGTAGGCCTAGAATTAAGATTTTTGGTTTAAAATGTTCGTAATGAATGCCTCTACAAATCTTGTTATGGTCAAAACCACGCCAGACTTACCGTTTTTGAGAAAAAATATGTGCATCGCACAATAACATACATATTTTTACATATTTTCAGCTAAAAGTATGGCATAATTTGGTTTATTTTCATTTTCTCGGAAACTAGTAGGCCTAGAATTAAGATTTTTGGTTTAAAATGTTCGTAATGAATGCCTCTACAAATCTTGTTATGGTCAAAACCACGCCAGACTTACCGTTTTTGAGAAAAAATATGTGCATCGCACAATAACATACATATTTTTACATATTTTCAGCTAAAAGTATGGCATAATTTGGTTTATTTTCATTTTCTCGGAAACTAGTAGGCCTAGAGCTAAGATTTTTGGTTTGAAATGTTCGTAATGAATGCCTCTACAAATCTTGTTATGGTCAAAACCACGCCAGACTTACCGTTTTTGAGAAAAAATATGTGCATCGCACAATAACATACATATTTTTACATATTTTCAGCTAAAAGTATGGCATAATTTGGTTTATTTTCATTTTCTCGGAAACTAGTAGGCCTAGAATTAAGATTTTTGGTTTAAAATGTTCGTAATGAATGCCTCTACAAATCTTGTTATGGTCAAAACCACGCCAGACTTACCGTTTTTGAGAAAAAATATGTGCATCGCACAATAACATACATATTTTTACATATTTTCAGCTAAAAGTATGGCATAATTTGGTTTATTTTCATTTTCTCGGAAACTAGTAGGCCTAGAATTAAGATTTTTGATTTAAAATGTTCGTAATGAATGCCTCTACAAATCTTGTTATGGTCAAAACCACGCCAGACTTACCGTTTTTGAGAAAAAATATGTGCATCGCACAATAACATACATATTTTCAGCTAAAAGTATGGCATAATTTGAGTTATTTTCATTTTCTCGGAAACTAGTAGGCCTAGAATTAAGATTTTTGGTTTAAAATGTTCGTAATGAATGCCTCTACAAATCTTGTTATGGTCAAAACCACGCCAGACTTACCGTTTTTGAGAAAAAATATGTGCATCGCACAATAACATACATATTTTTACATATTTTCAGCTAAAAGTATGGCATAATTTGGTTTATTTTCATTTTCTCGGAAACTAGTAGGCCTAGAATTAAGATTTTTGGTTTAAAATGTTCGTAATGAATGCCTCTACAAATCTTGTTATGGTCAAAACCACGCCAGACTTACCGTTTTTGAGAAAAAATATGTGCATCGCACAATAACATACATATTTTTACATATTTTCAGCTAAAAGTATGGCATAATTTGGTTTATTTTCATTTTCTCGGAAACTAGTAGGCCTAGAATTAGGATTTTTGGTTTAAAATGTTCGTAATGAATGCCTCTACAAATCTTGTTATGGTCAAAACCACGCCAGACTTACCGTTTTTGAGAAAAAATATGTGCATCGCACAATAACATACATATTTTTACATATTTTCAGCTAAAAGTATGGCATAATTTGGTTTATTTTCATTTTCTCGGAAACTAGTAGGCCTAGAATTAAGATTTTTGGTTTAAAATGTTCGTAATGAATGCCTCTACAAATCTTGTTATGGTCAAAACCACGCCAGACTTACCGTTTTTGAGAAAAAATATGTGCATCGCACAATAACATACATATTTTCAGCTAAAAGTATGGCATAATTTGGTTTATTTTCATTTTCTCGGAAACTAGTAGGCCTAGAATTAAGATTTTTGGTTTAAAATGTTCGTAATGAATGCCTCTACAAATCTTGTTATGGTCAAAACCACGCCAGACTTACCGTTTTTGAGAAAAAATATGTGCATCGCACAATAACATACATATTTTCAGCTAAAAGTATGGCATAATTTGGTTTATTTTCATTTTCTCGGAAACTGGTAGGCCTAGAATTAAGATTTTTGGTTTAAAATGTTCGTAATGAATGCCTCTACAAATCTTGTTATGGTCAAAACCACGCCAGACTTACCGTTTTTGAGAAAAAATATGTGCATCGCACAATAACATACATATTTTCAGCTAAAAGTATGGCATAATTT
Organism: Myathropa florea; assembly: GCA_930367185.1. Classification (NCBI taxonomy): domain Eukaryota; kingdom Metazoa; phylum Arthropoda; class Insecta; order Diptera; family Syrphidae; genus Myathropa; species Myathropa florea. Next base: position 96,003 of record CAKNEX010000026.1, on the reverse strand, counting down.
GGTTTATTTTCATTTTCTCGGAAACTAGTAGGCCTAGAATTAAGATTTTTGGTTTAAAATGTTCGTAATGAATGCCTCTACAAATCTTGTTATGGTCAAAACCACGCCAGACTTACCGTTTTTGAGAAAAAATATGTGCATCGCACAATAACATACATATTTTCAGCTAAAAGTATGGCATAATTTGGTTTATTTTCATTTTCTCGGAAACTAGTAGGCCTAGAATTAAGATTTTTGGTTTAAAATGTTCGTAATGAATGCCTCTACAAATCTTGTTATGGTCAAAACCACGCCAGACTTACCGTTTTTGAGAAAAAATATGTGCATCGCACAATAACATACATATTTTCAGCTAAAAGTATGGCATAATTTGGTTTATTTTCATTTTCTCGGAAACTAGTAGGCCTAGAATTAAGATTTTTGGTTTAAAATGTTCGTAATGAATGCCTCTACAAATCTTGTTATGGTCAAAACCACGCCAGACTTACCGTTTTTGAGAAAAAATATGTGCATCGCACAATAACATACATATTTTTACATATTTTCAGCTAAAAGTATGGCATAATTTGGTTTATTTTCATTTTCTCGGAAACTAGTAGGCCTAGAATTAAGATTTTTGGTTTAAAATGTTCGTAATGAATGCCTCTACAAATCTTGTTATGGTCAAAACCACGCCAGACTTACCGTTTTTGAGAAAAAATATGTGCATCGCACAATAACATACATATTTTCAGCTAAAAGTATGGCATAATTTGGTTTATTTTCATTTTCTCGGAAACTAGTAGGCCTAGAATTAAGATTTTTGGTTTAAAATGTTCGTAATGAATGCCTCTACAAATCTTGTTATGGTCAAAACCACGCCAGACTTACCGTTTTTGAGAAAAAATATGTGCATCGCACAATAACATACATATTTTCAGCTAAAAGTATGGCATAATTTGGTTTATTTTCATTTTCTCGGAAACTAGTAGGCCTAGAATTAAGATTTTTGGTTTAAAATGTTCGTAATGAATGCCTCTACAAATCTTGTTATGGTCAAAACCACGCCAGACTTACCGTTTTTGAGAAAAAATATGTGCATCGCACAATAACATACATATTTTTACATATTTTCAGCTAAAAGTATGGCATAATTTGGTTTATTTTCATTTTCTCGGAAACTAGTAGGCCTAGAATTAAGATTTTTGGTTTAAAATGTTCGTAATGAATGCCTCTACAAATCTTGTTATGGTCAAAACCACGCCAGACTTACCGTTTTTGAGAAAAAATATGTGCATCGCACAATAACATACATATTTTCAGCTAAAAGTATGGCATAATTTGGTTTATTTTCATTTTCTCGGAAACTAGTAGGCCTAGAATTAAGATTTTTGGTTTAAAATGTTCGTAATGAATGCCTCTACAAATCTTGTTATGGTCAAAACCACGCCAGACTTACCGTTTTTGAGAAAAAATATGTGCATCGCACAATAACATACATATTTTCAGCTAAAAGTATGGCATAATTTGGTTTATTTTCATTTTCTCGGAAACTAGTAGGCCTAGAATTAAGATTTTTGGTTTAAAATGTTCGTAATGAATGCCTCTACAAATCTTGTTATGGTCAAAACCACGCCAGACTTACCGTTTTTGAGAAAAAATATGTGCATCGCACAATAACATACATATTTTCAGCTAAAAGTATGGCATAATTTGGTTTATTTTCATTTTCTCGGAAACTAGTAGGCCTAGAATTAAGATTTTTGGTTTAAAATGTTCGTAATGAATGCCTCTACAAATCTTGTTATGGTCAAAACCACGCCAGACTTACCGTTTTTGAGAAAAAATATGTGCATCGCACAATAACATACATATTTTTACATATTTTCAGCTAAAAGTATGGCATAATTTGGTTTATTTTCATTTTCTCGGAAACTAGTAGGCCTAGAATTAAGATTTTTGGTTTAAAATGTTCGTAATGAATGCCTCTACAAATCTTGTTATGGTCAAAACCACGCCAGACTTACCGTTTTTGAGAAAAAATATGTGCATCGCACAATAACATACATATTTTCAGCTAAAAGTATGGCATAATTTGGTTTATTTTCATTTTCTCGGAAACTAGTAGGCCTAGAATTAAGATTTTTGGTTAAAAATGTTCGTAATGAATGCCTCTACAAATCTTGTTATGGTCAAAACCACGCCAGACTTACCGTTTTTGAGAAAAAATATGTGCATCGCACAATAACATACATATTTTTACATATTTTCAGCTAAAAGTATGGCATAATTTGGTTTATTTTCATTTTCTCGGAAACTAGTAGGCCTAGAATTAAGATTTTTGGTTTAAAATGTTCGTAATGAATGCCTCTACAAATCTTGTTATGGTCAAAACCACGCCAGACTTACCGTTTTTGAGAAAAAATATGTGCATCGCACAATAACATACATATTTTCAGCTAAAAGTATGGCATAATTTGGTTTATTTTCATTTTCTCGGAAACTAGTAGGCCTAGAATTAAGATTTTTGGTTTAAAATGTTCGTAATGAATGCCTCTACAAATCTTGTTATGGTCAAAACCACGCCAGACTTACCGTTTTTGAGAAAAAACATGTGCATCGCACAATAACATACATATTTTTACATATTTTCAGCTAAAAGTATGGCATAATTTGGTTTATTTTCATTTTCTCGGAAACTAGTAGGCCTAGAATTAAGATTTTTGGTTTAAAATGTTCGTAATGAATGCCTCTACAAATCTTGTTATGGTCAAAACCACGCCAGACTTACCGTTTTTGAGAAAAAATATGTGCATCGCACAATAACATACATATTTTCAGCTAAAAGTATGGCATAATTTGGTTTATTTTCATTTTCTCGGAAACTAGTAGGCCTAGAATTAAGATTTTTGGTTTAAAATGTTCGTAATGAATGCCTCTACAAATCTTGTTATGGTCAAAACCACGCCAGACTTATCGTTTTTGAGAAAAAATATGTGCATCGCACAATAACATACATATTTTTACATATTTTCAGCTAAAAGTATGGCATAATTTGGTTTATTTTCATTTTCTCGGAAACTAGTAGGCCTAGAATTAAGATTTTTGGTTTAAAATGTTCGTAATGAATGCCTCTACAAATCTTGTTATGGTCAAAACCACGCCAGACTTACCGTTTTTGAGAAAAAATATGTGCATCGCACAATAACATACATATTTTCAGCTAAAAGTATGGCATAATTTGGTTTATTTTCATTTTCTCGGAAACTAGTAGGCCTAGAATTAAGATTTTTGGTTTAAAATGTTCGTAATGAATGCCTCTACAAATCTTGTTATGGTCAAAACCACGCCAGACTTACCGTTTTTGAGAAAAAATATGTGCATCGCACAATAACATACATATTTTTACATATTTTCAGCTAAAAGTATGGCATAATTTGGTTTATTTTCATTTTCTATTAAGATTTTTGGTTTAAAATGTTCGTAATGAATGCCTCTACAAATCTTGTTATGGTCAAAACCACGCCAGACTTACCGTTTTTGAGAAAAAATATGTGCATCGCACAATAACATACATATTTTCAGCTAAAAGTATGGCATAATTTGGTTTATTTTCATTTTCTCGGAAACTAGTAGGCCTAGAATTAAGATTTTTGGTTTAAAATGTTCGTAATGAATGCCTCTACAAATCTTGTTATGGTCAAAACCACGCCAGACTTACCGTTTTTGATAAAAAATATGTGCATCGCACAATAACATACATATTTTCAGCTAAAAGTATGGCATAATTTGGTTTATTTTCATTTTCTCGGAAACTAGTAGGCCTAGAATTAAGATTTTTGGTTTAAAATGTTCGTAATGAATGCCTCTACAAATCTTGTTATGGTCAAAACCACGCCAGACTTACCGTTTTTGAGGAAAAATATGTGCATCGCACAATAACATACATATTTTTACATATTTTCAGCTAAAAGTATGGCATAATTTGGTTTATTTTCATTTTCTCGGAAACTAGTAGGCCTAGAATTAAGATTTTTGGTTTAAAATGTTCGTAATGAATGCCTCTACAAATCTTGTTATGGTCAAAACCACGCCAGACTTACCGTTTTTGAGAAAAAATATGTGCATCGCACAATAACATACATATTTTCAGCTAAAAGTATGGCATAATTTGGTTTATTTTCATTTTCTCGGAAACTAGTAGGCCTAGAATTAAGATTTTTGGTTTAAAATGTTCGTAATGAATGCCTCTACAAATCTTGTTATGGTCAAAACCACGCCAGACTTACCGTTTTTGAGAAAAAATATGTGCATCGCACAATAACATACATATTTTCAGCTAAAAGTATGGCATAATTTGGTTTATTTTCATTTTCTCTGAAACTTGTAGGCCTAGAATTAAGATTTTTGGTTTAAAATGTTCGTAATGAATGCCTCTACAAATCTTGTTATGTTCAAAACCACGCCAGACTTACCGTTTTTGAGAAAAAATATGTGCATCGCACAATAACATACATATTTTCAGCTAAAAGTATGGCATAATTTGGTTTATTTTCATTTTCTCGGAAACTAGTAGGCCTAGAATTAAGATTTTTGGTTTAAAATGTTCGTAATGAATGCCTCTACAAATCTTGTTATGGTCAAAACCACGCCAGACTTACCGTTTTTGAGAAAAAATATGTGCATCGCACAATAACATACATATTTTCAGCTAAAAGTATGGCATAATTTGGTTTATTTTCATTTTCTCGGAAACTAGTAGGCCTAGAATTAAGATTTTTGGTTTAAAATGTTCGTAATGAATGCCTCTACAAATCTTGCTATGGTCAAAACCACGCCAGACTTACCGTTTTTGAGAAAAAATATGTGCATCGCACAATAACATACATATTTTCAGCTAAAAGTATGGCATAATTTGGTTTATTTTCATTTTCTCGGAAACTAGTAGGCCTAGAATTAAGATTTTTGGTTTAAAATGTTCGTAATGAATGCCTCTACAAATCTTGTTATGGTCAAAACCACGCCAGACTTACCGTTTTTGAGAAAAAATATGTGCATCGCACAATAACATACATATTTTTACATATTTTCAGCTAAAAGTATGGCATAATTTGGTTTATTTTCATTTTCTCGGAAACTAGTAGGCCTAGAATTAAGATTTTTGGTTTAAAATGTTCGTAATGAATGCCTCTACAAATCTTGTTATGGTCAAAACAACGCCAGACTTACCGTTTTTGAGAAAAAATATGTGCATCGCACAATAACATACATATTTTCAGCTAAAAGTATGGCATAATTTGGTTTATTTTCATTTTCTCGGAAACTAGTAGGCCTAGAATTAAGATTTTTGGTTTAAAATGTTCGTAATGAATGCCTCTACAAATCTTGTTATGGTCAAAACCACGCCAGACTTACCGTTTTTGAGAAAAAATATGTGCATCGCACAATAACATACATATTTTTACATATTTTCAGCTAAAAGTATGGCATAATTTGGTTTATTTTCATTTTCTCGGAAACTAGTAGGCCTAGAATTAAGATTTTTGGTTTAAAATGTTCGTAATGAATGCCTCTACAAATCTTGTTATGGTCAAAACCACGCCAGACTTACCGTTTTTGAGAAAAAATATGTGCATCGCACAATAACATACATATTTTCAGCTAAAAGTATGGCATAATTTGGTTTATTTTCATTTTCTCGGAAACTAGTAGGCCTAGAATTAAGATTTTTGGTTTAAAATGTTCGTAATGAATGCCTCTACAAATCTTGTTATGGTCAAAACCACGCCAGACTTACCGTTTTTGAGAAAAAATATGTGCATCGCACAATAACATACATATTTTCAGCTAAAAGTATGGCATAATTTGGTTTATTTTCATTTTCTCGGAAACTAGTAGGCCTAGAATTAAGATTTTTGGTTTAAAATGTTCGTAATGAATGCCTCTACAAATCTTGTTATGGTCAAAACCACGCCAGACTTACCGTTTTTGAGAAAAAATATGTGCATCGCACAATAACATACATATTTTCAGCTAAAAGTATGGCATAATTTGGTTTATTTTCATTTTCTCGGAAACTAGTAGGCCTAGAATTAAGATTTTTGGTTTAAAATGTTCGTAATGAATGCCTCTACAAATCTTGTTATGGTCAAAACCACGCCAGACTTACCGTTTTTGAGAAAAAATATGTGCATCGCACAATAACATACATATTTTCAGCTAAAAGTATGGCATAATTTGGTTTATTTTCATTTTCTCGGAAACTAGTAGGCCTAGAATTAAGATTTTTGGTTTAAAATGTTCGTAATGAATGCCTCTACAAATCTTGTTATGGTCAAAACCACGCCAGACTTACCGTTTTTGAGAAAAAATATGTGCATCGCACAATAACATACATATTTTCAGCTAAAAGTATGGCATAATTTGGTTTATTTTCATTTTCTCGGAAACTAGTAGGCCTAGAATTAAGATTTTTGGTTTAAAATGTTCGTAATGAATGCCTCTACAAATCTTGTTATGGTCAAAACCACGCCAGACTTACCGTTTTTGAGAAAAAATATGTGCATCGCACAATAACATACATATTTTTACATATTTTCAGCTAAAAGTATGGCATAATTTGGTTTATTTTCATTTTCTCGGAAACTAGTAGGCCTAGAATTAAGATTTTTGGTTTAAAATGTTCGTAATGAATGCCTCTACAAATCTTGTTATGGTCAAAACCACGCCAGACTTACCGTTTTTGAGAAAAAGTATGTGCATCGCACAATAACATACATATTTTCAGCTAAAAGTATGGCATAATTTGGTTTATTTTCATTTTCTCGGAAACTAGTAGGCCTAGAATTAAGATTTTTGGTTTAAAATGTTCGTAATGAATGCCTCTACAAATCTTGTTATGGTCAAAACCACGCCAGACTTACTGTTTTTGAGAAAAAATATGTGCATCGCACAATAACATACATATTTTCAGATAAAAGTATGGCATAATTTGGTTTATTTTCATTTTCTCGGAAACTAGTAGGCCTAGAATTAAGATTTTTGGTTTAAAATGTTCGTAATGAATGCCTCTACAAATCTTGTTATGGTCAAAACCACGCCAGACTTACCGTTTTTGAGAAAAAATATGTGCATCGCACAATAACATACATATTTTTACATATTTTCAGCTAAAAGTATGGCATAATTTGGTTTATTTTCATTTTCTCGGAAACTAGTAAGCCTAGAATTAAGATTTTTGGTTTAAAATGTTCGTAATGAATGCCTCTACAAATCTTGTTATGGTCAAAACCACGCCAGACTTACCGTTTTTGAGAAAAAATATGTGCATCGCACAATAACATACATATTTTTACATATTTTCAGCTAAAAGTATGGCATAATTTGGTTTATTTTCATTTTCTCGGAAACTAGTAGGCCTAGAATTAAGATTTTTGGTTTAAAATGTTCGTAATGAATGCCTCTACAAATCTTGTTATGGTCAAAACCACGCCAGACTTACCGTTTTTGAGAAAAAATATGTGCATCGCACAATAACATACATATTTTCAGCTAAAAGTATGGCATAATTTGGTTTATTTTCATTTTCTCGGAAACTAGTAGGCCTAGAATTAAGATTTTTGGTTTAAAATGTTCGTAATGAATGCCTCTACAAATCTTGTTATGGTCAAAACCACGCCAGACTTACCGTTTTTGAGAAAAAATATGTGCATCGCACAATAACATACATATTTTTACATATTTTCAGCTAAAAGTATGGCATAATTTGGTTTATTTTCATTTTCTCGGAAACTAGTAGGCCTAGAATTAAGATTTTTGGTTTAAAATGTTCGTAATGAATGCCTCTACAAATCTTGTTATGGTCAAAACCACGCCAGACTTACCGTTTTTGAGAAAAAGTATGTGCATCGCACAATAACATACATATTTTCAGCTAAAAGTATGGCATAATTTGGTTTATTTTCATTTTCTCGGAAACTAGTAGGCCTAGAATTAAGATTTTTGGTTTAAAATGTTCGTAATGAATGCCTCTACAAATCTTGTTATGGTCAAAACCACGCCAGACTTACTGTTTTTGAGAAAAAATATGTGCATCGCACAATAACATACATATTTTCAGCTAAAAGTATGGCATAATTTGGTTTATTTTCATTTTCTCGGAAACTAGTAGGCCTAGAATTAAGATTTTTGGTTTAAAATGTTCGTAATGAATGCCTCTACAAATCTTGTTATGGTCAAAACCACGCCAGACTTACCGTTTTTGAGAAAAAATATGTGCATCGCACAATAACATACATATTTTCAGCTAAAAGTATGGCATAATTTGGTTTATTTTCATTTTCTCGGAAACTAGTAGGCCTAGAATTAAGATTTTTGGTTTAAAATGTTCGTAATGAATGCCTCTACAAATCTTGTTATGGTCAAAACCACGCCAGACTTACCGTTTTTGAGAAAAAATATGTGCATCGCACAATAACATACATATTTTTACATATTTTCAGCTAAAAGTATGGCATAATTTGGTTTATTTTCATTTTCTCGGAAACTAGTAGGCCTAGAATTAAGATTTTTGGTTTAAAATGTTCGTAATGAATGCCTCTACAAATCTTGTTATGGTCAAAACCACGCCAGACTTACCGTTTTTGAGAAAAAATATGTGCATCGCACAATAACATACATATTTTCAGCTAAAAGTATGGCATAATTTGGTTTATTTTCATTTTCTCGGAAACTAGTAGGCCTAGAGCTAAGATTTTTGGTTTAAAATTTTCGTAATGAATGCCTCTACAAATCTTGTTATGGTCAAAACCACGCCAGACTTACCGTTTTTGAGAAAAAATATGTGCATCGCACAATAACATACATATTTTCAGCTAAAAGTATGGCATAATTTGGTTTATTTTCATTTTCTCGGAAACTAGTAGGCCTAGAATTAAGATTTTTGGTTTATAATGTTCGTAATGAATGCCTCTACAAATCTTGTTATGGTCAAAACCACGCCAGACTTACCGTTTTTGAGAAAAAATATGTGCATCGCACAATAACATACATATTTTTACATATTTTCAGCTAAAAGTATGGCATAATTTGGTTTATTTTCATTTTCTCGGAAACTAGTAGGCCTAGAATTAAGATTTTTGGTTTAAAATGTTCGTAATGAATGCCTCTACAAATCTTGTTATGGTCAAAACCACGCCAGACTTACCGTTTTTGAGAAAAAATATGTGCATCGCACAATAACATACATATTTTTACATATTTTCAGCTAAAAGTATGGCATAATTTGGTTTATTTTCATTTTCTCGGAAACTAGTAGGCCTAGAATTAAGATTTTTGGTTTAAAATGTTCGTAATGAATGCCTCTACAAATCTTGTTATGGTCAAAACCACGCCAGACTTACCGTTTTTGAGAAAAAATATGTGCATCGCACAATAACATACATATTTTTACATATTTTCAGCTAAAAGTATGGCATAATTTGGTTTATTTTCATTTTCTCGGAAACTAGTAGGCCTAGAATTAAGATTTTTGGTTTAAAATGTTCGTAATGAATGCCTCTACAAATCTTGTTATGGTCAAAACCACGCCAGACTTACCGTTTTTGAGAAAAAATATGTGCATCGCACAATAACATACATATTTTTACATATTTTCAGCTAAAAGTATGGCATAATTTGGTTTATTTTCATTTTCTCGGAAACTAGTAGGCCTAGAATTAAGATTTTTGGTTTAAAATGTTCGTAATGAATGCCTCTACAAATCTTGTTATGGTCAAAACCACGCCAGACTTACCGTTTTTGAGAAAAAATATGTGCATCGCACAATAACATACATATTTTCAGCTAAAAGTATGGCATAATTTGGTTTATTTTCATTTTCTCGGAAACTAGTAGGCCTAGAGCTAAGATTTTTGGTTTAAAATTTTCGTAATGAATGCCTCTACAAATCTTGTTATGGTCAAAACCACGCCAGACTTACCGTTTTTGAGAAAAAATATGTGCATCGCACAATAACATACATATTTTTACATATTTTCAGCTAAAAGTATGGCATAATTTGGTTTATTTTCATTTTCTCGGAAACTAGTAGGCCTAGAATTAAGATTTTTGGTTTAAAATGTTCGTAATGAATGCCTCTACAAATCTTGTTATGGTCAAAACCACGCCAGACTTACCGTTTTTGAGAAAAAGTATGTGCATCGCACAATAACATACATATTTTCAGCTAAAAGTATGGCATAATTTGGTTTATTTTCATTTTCTCGGAAACTAGTAGGCCTAGAATTAAGATTTTTGGTTTAAAATGTTCGTAATGAATGCCTCTACAAATCTTGTTATGGTCAAAACCACGCCAGACTTACTGTTTTTGAGAAAAAATATGTGCATCGCACAATAACATACATATTTTCAGCTAAAAGTATGGCATAATTTGGTTTATTTTCATTTTCTCGGAAACTAGTAGGCCTAGAATTAAGATTTTTGGTTTAAAATGTTCGTAATGAATGCCTCTACAAATCTTGTTATGGTCAAAACCACGCCAGACTTACCGTTTTTGAGAAAAAATATGTGCATCGCACAATAACATACATATTTTTACATATTTTCAGCTAAAAGTATGGCATAATTTGGTTTATTTTCATTTTCTCGGAAACTAGTAGGCCTAGAATTAAGATTTTTGGTTTAAAATGTTCGTAATGAATGCCTCTACAAATCTTGTTATGGTCAAAACCACGCCAGACTTACCGTTTTTGAGAAAAAATATGTGCATCGCACAATAACATACATATTTTTACATATTTTCAGCTAAAAGTATGGCATAATTTGGTTTATTTTCATTTTCTCGGAAACTAGTAGGCCTAGAATTAAGATTTTTGGTTTAAAATGTTCGTAATGAATGCCTCTACAAATCTTGTTATGGTCAAAACCACGCCAGACTTACCGTTTTTGAGAAAAAATATGTGCATCGCACAATAACATACATATTTTCAGCTAAAAGTATGGCATAATTTGGTTTATTTTCATTTTCTCGGAAACTAGTAGGCCTAGAGCTAAGATTTTTGGTTTAAAATTTTCGTAATGAATGCCTCTACAAATCTTGTTATGGTCAAAACCACGCCAGACTTACCGTTTTTGAGAAAAAATATGTGCATCGCACAATAACATACATATTTTCAGCTAAAAGTATGGCATAATTTGGTTTATTTTCATTTTCTCGGAAACTAGTAGGCCTAGAATTAAGATTTTTGGTTTAAAATGTTCGTAATGAATGCCTCTATAAATCTTGTTATGGTCAAAACCACGCCAGACTTACCGTTTTTGAGAAAAAATATGTGCATCGCACAATAACATACATATTTTTACATATTTTCAGCTAAAAGTATGGCATAATTTGGTTTATTTTCATTTTCTCGGAAACTAGTAGGCCTAGAATTAAGATTTTTGGTTTATAATGTTCGTAATGAATGCCTCTACAAATCTTGTTATGGTCAAAACCACGCCAGACTTACCGTTTTTGAGAAAAAATATGTGCATCGCACAATAACATACATATTTTTACATATTTTCAGCTAAAAGTATGGCATAATTTGGTTTATTTTCATTTTCTCGGAAACTAGTAGGCCTAGAATTAAGATTTTTGGTTTAAAATGTTCGTAATGAATGCCTCTACAAATCTTGTTATGGTCAAAACCACGCCAGACTTACCGTTTTTGAGAAAAAATATGTGCATCGCACAATAACATACATATTTTTACATATTTTCAGCTAAAAGTATGGCATAATTTGGTTTATTTTCATTTTCTCGGAAACTAGTAGGCCTAGAATTAAGATTTTTGGTTTAAAATGTTCGTAATGAATGCCTCTACAAATCTTGTTATGGTCAAAACCACGCCAGACTTACCGTTTTTGAGAAAAAATATGTGCATCGCACAATAACATACATATTTTTACATATTTTCAGCTAAAAGTATGGCATAATTTGGTTTATTTTCATTTTCTCGGAAACTAGTAGGCCTAGAGCTAAGATTTTTGGTTTAAAATTTTCGTAATGAATGCCTCTACAAATCTTGTTATGGTCAAAACCACGCCAGACTTACCGTTTTTGAGAAAAAATATGTGCATCGCACAATAACATACATATTTTCAGCTAAAAGTATGGCATAATTTGGTTTATTTTCATTTTCTCGGAAACTAGTAGGCCTAGAATTAAGATTTTTGGTTTAAAATGTTCGTAATGAATGCCTCTATAAATCTTGTTATGGTCAAAACCACGCCAGACTTACCGTTTTTGAGAAAAAATATGTGCATCGCACAATAACATACATATTTTTACATATTTTCAGCTAAAAGTATGGCATAATTTGGTTTATTTTCATTTTCTCGGAAACTAGTAGGCCTAGAATTAAGATTTTTGGTTTATAATGTTCGTAATGAATGCCTCTACAAATCTTGTTATGGTCAAAACCACGCCAGACTTACCGTTTTTGAGAAAAAATATGTGCATCGCACAATAACATACATATTTTTACATATTTTCAGCTAAAAGTATGGCATAATTTGGTTTATTTTCATTTTCTCGGAAACTAGTAGGCCTAGAATTAAGATTTTTGGTTTAAAATGTTCGTAATGAATGCCTCTACAAATCTTGTTATGGTCAAAACCACGCCAGACTTACCGTTTTTGAGAAAAAATATGTGCATCGCACAATAACATACATATTTTTACATATTTTCAGCTAAAAGTATGGCATAATTTGGTTTATTTTCATTTTCTCGGAAACTAGTAGGCCTAGAATTAAGATTTTTGGTTTAAAATGTTCGTAATGAATGCCTCTACAAATCTTGTTATGGTCAAAACCACGCCAGACTTACCGTTTTTGAGAAAAAATATGTGCATCGCACAATAACATACATATTTTCAGCTAAAAGTATGGCATAATTTGGTTTATTTTCATTTTCTCGGAAACTAGTAGGCCTAGAATTAAGATTTTTGGTTTAAAATGTTCGTAATGAATGCCTCTACAAATCTTGTTATGGTCAAAACCACGCCAGACTTACCGTTTTTGAGAAAAAATATGTGCATCGCACAATAACATACATATTTTCAGCTAAAAGTATGGCATAATTTGGTTTATTTTCATTTTCTCGGAAACTAGTAGGCCTAGAATTAAGATTTTTGGTTTAAAATGTTCGTAATGAATGCCTCTACAAATCTTGTTATGGTCAAAACCACGCCAGACTTACCGTTTTTGAGAAAAAATATGTGCATCGCACAATAACATACATATTTTCAGCTAAAAGTATGGCATAATTTGGTTTATTTTCATTTTCTCGGAAACTAGTAGGCCTAGAATTAAGATTTTTGGTTTAAAATGTTCGTAATGAATGCCTCTACAAATCTTGTTATGGTCAAAACCACGCCAGACTTACCGTTTTTGAGAAAAAATATGTGCATCGCACAATAACATACATATTTTTACATATTTTCAGCTAAAAGTATGGCATAATTTGGTTTATTTTCATTTTCTCGGAAACTAGTAGGCCTAGAATTAAGATTTTTGGTTTAAAATGTTCGTAATGAATGCCTCTACAAATCTTGTTATGGTCAAAACCACGCCAGACTTACCGTTTTTGAGAAAAAATATGTGCATCGCACAATAACATACATATTTTTACATATTTTCAGCTAAAAGTATGGCATAATTTGGTTTATTTTCATTTTCTCGGAAACTAGTAGGCCTAGAATTAAGATTTTTGGTTTAAAATGTTCGTAATGAATGCCTCTACAAATCTTGTTATGGTCAAAACCACGCCAGACTTACCGTTTTTGAGAAAAAATATGTGCATCGCACAATAACATACATATTTTTACATATTTTCAGCTAAAAGTATGGCATAATTTGGTTTATTTTCATTTTCTCGGAAACTAGTAGGCCTAGAATTAAGATTTTTGGTTTAAAATGTTCGTAATGAATGCCTCTACAAATCTTGTTATGGTCAAAACCACGCCAGACTTACCGTTTTTGAGAAAAAATATGTGCATCGCACAATAACATACATATTTTTACATATTTTCAGCTAAAAGTATGGCATAATTTGGTTTATTTTCATTTTCTCGGAAACTAGTAGGCCTAGAATTAAGATTTTTGGTTTAAAATGTTCGTAATGAATGCCTCTACAAATCTTGTTATGGTCAAAACCACGCCAGACTTACCGTTTTTGAGGAAAAATATGTGCATCGCACAATAACATACATATTTTTACATATTTTCAGCTAAAAGTATGGCATAATTTGGTTTATTTTCATTTTCTCGGAAACTAGTAGGCCTAGAATTAAGATTTTTGGTTTAAAATGTTCGTAATGAATGCCTCTACAAATCTTGTTATGGTCAAAACCACGCCAGACTTACCGTTTTTGAGAAAAAATATGTGCATCGCACAATAACATACATATTTTCAGCTAAAAGTATGGCATAATTTGGTTTATTTTCATTTTCTCGGAAACTAGTAGGCCTAGAATTAAGATTTTTGGTTTAAAATGTTCGTAATGAATGCCTCTACAAATCTTGTTATGGTCAAAACCACGCCAGACTTACCGTTTTTGAGAAAAAATATGTGCATCGCACAATAACATACATATTTTTACATATTTTCAGCTAAAAGTATGGCATAATTTGGTTTATTTTCATTTTCTCGGAAACTAGTAGGCCTAGAATTAAGATTTTTGGTTTAAAATGTTCGTAATGAATGCCTCTACAAATCTTGTTATGGTCAAAACCACGCCAGACTTACCGTTTTTGAGAAAAAATATGTGCATCGCACAATAACATACATATTTTCAGCTAAAAGTATGGCATAATTTGGTTTATTTTCATTTTCTCGGAAACTAGTAGGCCTAGAATTAAGATTTTTGGTTTAAAATGTTCGTAATGAATGCCTCTACAAATCTTGTTATGGTCAAAACCACGCCAGACTTACCGTTTTTGAGAAAAAATATGTGCATCGCACAATAACATACATATTTTCAGCTAAAAGTATGGCATAATTTGGTTTATTTTCATTTTCTCGGAAACTAGTAGGCCTAGAATTAAGATTTTTGGTTTAAAATGTTCGTAATGAATGCCTCTACAAATCTTGTTATGGTCAAAACCACGCCAGACTTACCGTTTTTGAGAAAAAATATGTGCATCGCACAATAACATACATATTTTCAGCTAAAAGTATGGCATAATTTGGTTTATTTTCATTTTCTCGGAAACTAGTAGGCCTAGAATTAAGATTTTTGGTTTAAAATGTTCGTAATGAATGCCTCTACAAATCTTGTTATGGTCAAAACCACGCCAGACTTACCGTTTTTGAGAAAAAATATGTGCATCGCACAATAACATACATATTTTTACATATTTTCAGCTAAAAGTATGGCATAATTTGGTTTATTTTCATTTTCTCGGAAACTAGTAGGCCTAGAATTAAGATTTTTGGTTTAAAATGTTCGTAATGAATGCCTCTACAAATCTTGTTATGGTCAAAACCACGCCAGACTTACCGTTTTTGAGAAAAAATATGTGCATCGCACAATAACATACATATTTTTACATATTTTCAGCTAAAAGTATGGCATAATTTGGTTTATTTTCATTTTCTCGGAAACTAGTAGGCCTAGAATTAAGATTTTTGGTTTAAAATGTTCGTAATGAATGCCTCTACAAATCTTGTTATGGTCAAAACCACGCCAGACTTACCGTTTTTGAGAAAAAATATGTGCATCGCACAATAACATACATATTTTCAGCTAAAAGTATGGCATAATTTGGTTTATTTTCATTTTCTCGGAAACTAGTAGGCCTAGAATTAAGATTTTTGGTTTAAAATGTTCGTAATGAATGCCTCTACAAATCTTGTTATGGTCAAAACCACGCCAGACTTACCGTTTTTGAGAAAAAATATGTGCATCGCACAATAACATACATATTTTTACATATTTTCAGCTAAAAGTATGGCATAATTTGGTTTATTTTCATTTTCTCGGAAACTAGTAGGCCTAGAATTAAGATTTTTGGTTTAAAATGTTCGTAATGAATGCCTCTACAAATCTTGTTATGGTCAAAACCACGCCAGACTTACCGTTTTTGAGAAAAAATATGTGCATCGCACAATAACATACATATTTTCAGCTAAAAGTATGGCATAATTTGGTTTATTTTCATTTTCTCGGAAACTAGTAGGCCTAGAATTAAGATTTTTGGTTTAAAATGTTCGTAATGAATGCCTCTACAAATCTTGTTATGGTCAAAACCACGCCAGACTTACCGTTTTTGAGAAAAAATATGTGCATCGCACAATAACATACATATTTTCAGCTAAAAGTATGGCATAATTTGGTTTATTTTCATTTTCTCGGAAACTAGTAGGCCTAGAATTAAGATTTTTGGTTTAAAATGTTCGTAATGAATGCCTCTACAAATCTTGTTATGGTCAAAACCACGCCAGACTTACCGTTTTTGAGAAAAAATATGTGCATCGCACAATAACATACATATTTTTACATATTTTCAGCTAAAAGTATGGCATAATTTGGTTTATTTTCATTTTCTCGGAAACTAGTAGGTCTAGAATTAAGATTTTTGGTTTAAAATGTTCGTAATGAATGCCTCTACAAATCTTGTTATGGTCAAAACCACGCCAGACTTACCGTTTTTGAGAAAAAATATGTGCATCGCACAATAACATACATATTTTCAGCTAAAAGTATGGCATAATTTGGTTTATTTTCATTTTCTCGGAAACTAGTAGGCCTAGAATTAAGATTTTTGGTTTAAAATGTTCGTAATGAATGCCTCTACAAATCTTGTTACGGTCAAAACCACGCCAGACTTACCGTTTTTGAGAAAAAATATGTGCATCGCACAATAACATACATATTTTCAGCTAAAAGTATGGCATATTTTGGTTTATTTTCATTTTCTCGGAAACTAGTAGGCCTAGAATTAAGATTTTTGGTTTAAAATGTTCGTAATGAATGCCTCTACAAATCTTGTTATGGTCAAAACCACGCCAGACTTACCGTTTTTGAGAAAAAATATGTGCATCGCACAATAACATACATATTTTCAGCTAAAAGTATGGCATAATTTGGTTTATTTTCATTTTCTCGGAAACTAGTAGGCCTAGAATTAAGATTTTTGGTTTAAAATGTTCGTAATGAATGCCTCTACAAATCTTGTTATGGTCAAAACCACGCCAGACTTACCGTTTTTGAGAAAAAATATGTGCATCGCACAATAACATACATATTTTCAGCTAAAAGTATGGCATAATTTGGTTTATTTTCATTTTCTCGGAAACTAGTAGGCCTAGAATTAAGATTTTTGGTTTAAAATGTTCGTAATGAATGCCTCTACAAATCTTGTTATGGTCAAAACCACGCCAGACTTACCGTTTTTGAGAAAAAATATGTGCATCGCACAATAACATACATATTTTTACATATTTTCAGCTAAAAGTATGGCATAATTTGGTTTATTTTCATTTTCTCGGAAACTAGTAGGCCTAGAATTAAGATTTTAGGTTTAAAATGTTCGTAATGAATGCCTCTACAAATCTTGTTATGGTCAAAACCACGCCAGACTTACCGTTTTTGAGAAAAAATATGTGCATCGCACAATAACATACATATTTTCAGCTAAAAGTATGGCATAATTTGGTTTATTTTCATTTTCTCGGAAACTAGTAGGCCTAGAATTAAGATTTTTGGTTTAAAATGTTCGTAATGAATGCCTCTACAAATCTTGTTATGGTCAAAACCACGCCAGACTTACCGTTTTTGAGAAAAAATATGTGCATCGCACAATAACATACATATTTTCAGCTAAAAGTATGGCATAATTTGGTTTATTTTCATTTTCTCGGAAACTAGTAGGCCTAGAATTAAGATTTTTGGTTTAAAATGTTCGTAATGAATGCCTCTACAAATCTTGTTATGGTCAAAACCACGCCAGACTTACCGTTTTTGAGAAAAAATATGTGCATCGCACAATAACATACATATTTTCAGCTAAAAGTATGGCATAATTTGGTTTATTTTCATTTTCTCGGAAACTAGTAGGCCTAGAATTAAGATTTTTGGTTTAAAATGTTCGTAATGAATGCCTCTACAAATCTTGTTATGGTCAAAACCACGCCAGACTTACCGTTTTTGAGAAAAAATATGTGCATCGCACAATAACATACATATTTTCAGCTAAAAGTATGGCATAATTTGGTTTATTTTCATTTTCTCGGAAACTAGTAGGCCTAGAATTAAGATTTTTGGTTTAAAATGTTCGTAATGAATGCCTCTACAAATCTTGTTATGGTCAAAACCACGCCAGACTTACCGTTTTTGAGAAAAAATATGTGCATCGCACAATAACATACATATTTTCAGCTAAAAGTATGGCATAATTTGGTTTATTTTCATTTTCTCGGAAACTAGTAGGCCTAGAATTAAGATTTTTGGTTTAAAATGTTCGCAATGAATGCCTCTACAAATCTTGTTATGGTCAAAACCACGCCAGACTTACCGTTTTTGAGAAAAAATATGTGCATCGCACAATAACATACATATTTTTACATATTTTCAGCTAAAAGTATGGCATAATTTGGTTTATTTTCATTTTCTCGGAAACTAGTAGGCCTAGAATTAAGATTTTTGGTTTAAAATGTTCGTAATGAATGCCTCTACAAATCTTGTTATGGTCAAAACCACGCCAGACTTACCGTTTTTGAGAAAAAATATGTGCATCGCACAATAACATACATATTTTCAGCTAAAAGTATGGCATAATTTGGTTTATTTTCATTTTCTCGGAAACTAGTAGGCCTAGAATTAAGATTTTTGGTTTAAAATGTTCGTAATGAATGCCTCTACAAATCTTGTTATGGTCAAAACCACGCCAGATATACCGTTTTTGAGAAAAAATATGTGCATCGCACAATAACATACATATTTTCAGCTAAAAGTATGGCATAATTTGGTTTATTTTCATTTTCTCGGAAACTAGTAGGCCTAGAATTAAGATTTTTGGTTTAAAATGTTCGTAATGAATGCCTCTACAAATCTTGTTATGGTCAAAACCACGCCAGACTTACCGTTTTTGAGAAAAAATATGTGCATCGCACAATAACATACATATTTTTACATATTTTCAGCTAAAAGTATGGCATAATTTGGTTTATTTTCATTTTCTCGGAAACTAGTAGGCCTAGAATTAAGATTTTTGGTTTAAAATGTTCGTAATGAATGCCTCTACAAATCTTGTTATGGTCAAAACCACGCCAGACTTACCGTTTTTGAGAAAAAATATGTGCATCGCACAATAACATACATATTTTTACATATTTTCAGCTAAAAGTATGGCATAATTTGGTTTATTTTCATTTTCTCGGAAACTAGTAGGCCTAGAATTAAGATTTTTGGTTTAAAATGTTCGTAATGAATGCCTCTACAAATCTTGTTATGGTCAAAACCACGCCAGACTTACCGTTTTTGAGAAAAAATATGTGCATCGCACAATAACATACATATTTTTACATATTTTCAGCTAAAAGTATGGCATAATTTGGTTTATTTTCATTTTCTCGGAAACTAGTAGGCCTAGAATTAAGATTTTTGGTTTAAAATGTTCGTAATGAATGCCTCTACAAATCTTGTTATGGTCAAAACCACGCCAGACTTACCGTTTTTGAGAAAAAATATGTGCATCGCACAATAACATACATATTTTCAGCTAAAAGTATGGCATAATTTGGTTTATTTTCATTTTCTCGGAAACTAGTAGGCCTAGAATTAAGATTTTTGGTTTAAAATGTTCGTAATGAATGCCTCTACAAATCTTGTTATGGTCAAAACCACGCCAGACTTACCGTTTTTGAGAAAAAATATGTGCATCGC
The DNA here is from genome assembly GCA_930367185.1 of Myathropa florea. Lineage (NCBI taxonomy): Eukaryota > Metazoa > Arthropoda > Insecta > Diptera > Syrphidae > Myathropa > Myathropa florea. Next base: position 76,095 of record CAKNEX010000026.1, on the reverse strand, counting down.
ACAATAACATACATATTTTTACATATTTTCAGCTAAAAGTATGGCATAATTTGGTTTATTTTCATTTTCTCGGAAACTAGTAGGCCTAGAATTAAGATTTTTGGTTTAAAATGTTCGTAATGAATGCCTCTACAAATCTTGTTATGGTCAAAACCACGCCAGACTTACCGTTTTTGAGAAAAAATATGTGCATCGCACAATAACATACATATTTTCAGCTAAAAGTATGGCATAATTTGGTTTATTTTCATTTTCTCGGAAACTAGTAGGCCTAGAATTAAGATTTTTGGTTTAAAATGTTCGTAATGAATGCCTCTACAAATCTTGTTATGGTCAAAACCACGCCAGACTTACCGTTTTTGAGAAAAAATATGTGCATCGCACAATAACATACATATTTTTACATATTTTCAGCTAAAAGTATGGCATAATTTGGTTTATTTTCATTTTCTCGGAAACTAGTAGGCCTAGAATTAAGATTTTTGGTTTAAAATGTTCGTAATGAATGCCTCTACAAATCTTGTTATGGTCAAAACCACGCCAGACTTACCGTTTTTGAGAAAAAATATGTGCATCGCACAATAACATACATATTTTTACATATTTTCAGCTAAAAGTATGGCATAATTTGGTTTATTTTCATTTTCTCGGAAACTAGTAGGCCTAGAATTAAGATTTTTGGTTTAAAATGTTCGTAATGAATGCCTCTACAAATCTTGTTATGGTCAAAACCACGCCAGACTTACCGTTTTTGAGAAAAAATATGTGCATCGCACAATAACATACATATTTTCAGCTAAAAGTATGGCATAATTTGGTTTATTTTCATTTTCTCGGAAACTAGTAGGCCTAGAATTAAGATTTTTGGTTTAAAATGTTCGTAATGAATGCCTCTACAAATCTTGTTATGGTCAAAACCACGCCAGACTTACCGTTTTTGAGAAAAAATATGTGCATCGCACAATAACATACATATTTTCAGCTAAAAGTATGGCATAATTTGGTTTATTTTCATTTTCTCGGAAACTAGTAGGCCTAGAATTAAGATTTTTGGTTTAAAATGTTCGTAATGAATGCCTCTACAAATCTTGTTATGGTCAAAACCACGCCAAACTTACCGTTTTTGAGAAAAAATATGTGCATCGCACAATAACATACATATTTTTACATATTTTCAGCTAAAAGTATGGCATAATTTGGTTTATTTTCATTTTCTCGGAAACTAGTAGGCCTAGAATTAAGATTTTTGGTTTAAAATGTTCGTAATGAATGCCTCTACAAATCTTGTTATGGTCAAAACCACGCCAGACTTACCGTTTTTGAGAAAAAATATGTGCATCGCACAATAACATACATATTTTCAGCTAAAAGTATGGCATAATTTGGTTTATTTTCATTTTCTCGGAAACTAGTAGGCCTAGAATTAAGATTTTTGGTTTAAAATGTTCGTAATGAATGCCTCTACAAATCTTGTTATGGTCAAAACCACGCCAGACTTACCGTTTTTGAGAAAAAATATGTGCATCGCACAATAACATACATATTTTCAGCTAAAAGTATGGCATAATTTGGTTTATTTTCATTTTCTCGGAAACTAGTAGGCCTAGAATTAAGATTTTTGGTTTAAAATGTTCGTAATGAATGCCTCTACAAATCTTGTTATGGTCAAAACCACGCCAGACTTACCGTTTTTGAGAAAAAATATGTGCATCGCACAATAACATACATATTTTCAGCTAAAAGTATGGCATAATTTGGTTTATTTTCATTTTCTCGGAAACTAGTAGGCCTAGAATTAAGATTTTTGGTTTAAAATGTTCGTAATGAATGCCTCTACAAATCTTGTTATGGTCAAAACCACGCCAGACTTACCGTTTTTGAGAAAAAATATGTGCATCGCACAATAACATACATATTTTTACATATTTTCAGCTAAAAGTATGGCATAATTTGGTTTATTTTCATTTTCTCGGAAACTAGTAGGCCTAGAATTAAGATTTTTGGTTTAAAATGTTCGTAATGAATGCCTCTACAAATCTTGTTATGGTCAAAACCACGCCAGACTAACCGTTTTTGAGAAAAAATATGTGCATCGCACAATAACATACATATTTTCAGCTAAAAGTATGGCATAATTTGGTTTATTTTCATTTTCTCGGAAACTAGTAGGCCTAGAATTAAGATTTTTGGTTTAAAATGTTCGTAATGAATGCCTCTACAAATCTTGTTATGGTCAAAACCACGTCAGACTTACCGTTTTTGAGAAAAAATATGTGCATCGCACAATAACATACATGTTTTCAGCTAAAAGTATGGCATAATTTGGTTTATTTTCATTTTCTCGGAAACTAGTAGGCCTAGAATTAAGATTTTTGGTTAAAAATGTTCGTAATGAATGCCTCTACAAATCTTGTTATGGTCAAAACCACGCCAGACTTACCGTTTTTGAGAAAAAATATGTGCATCGCACAATAACATACATATTTTTACATATTTTCAGCTAAAAGTATGGCATAATTTGGTTTATTTTCATTTTCTCGGAAACTAGTAGGCCTAGAATTAAGATTTTTGGTTTAAAATGTTCGTAATGAATGCCTCTACAAATCTTGTTATGGTCAAAACCACGCCAGACTTACCGTTTTTAAGAAAAAATATGTGCATCGCACAATAACATACATATTTTTACATATTTTCAGCTAAAAGTATGGCATAATTTGGTTTATTTTCATTTTCTCGGAAACTAGTAGGCCTAGAATTAAGATTTTTGGTTTAAAATGTTCGTAATGAATGCCTCTACAAATCTTGTTATGGTCAAAACCACGCCAGACTTACCGTTTTTGAGAAAAAATATGTGCATCGCACAATAACATACATATTTTCAGCTAAAAGTATGGCATAATTTGGTTTATTTTCATTTTCTCGGAAACTAGTAGGCCTAGAATTAAGATTTTTGGTTTAAAATGTTCGTAATGAATGCCTCTACAAATCTTGTTATGGTCAAAACCACGCCAGACTTACCGCTTTTGAGAAAAAATATGTGCATCGCACAATAACATACATATTTTCAGCTAAAAGTATGGCATAATTTGGTTTATTTTCATTTTCTCGGAAACTAGTAGGCCTAGAATTAAGATTTTTGGTTTAAAATGTTCGTAATGAATGCCTCTACAAATCTTGTTATGGTCAAAACCACGCCAGACTTACCGTTTTTGAGAAAAAATATGTGCATCGCACAATAACATACATATTTTCAGCTAAAAGTATGGCATAATTTGGTTTATTTTCATTTTCTCGGAAACTAGTAGGCCTAGAATTAAGATTTTTGGTTTAAAATGTTCGTAATGAATGCCTCTACAAATCTTGTTAAGGTCAAAACCACGCCAGACTTACCGTTTTTGAGAAAAAATATGTGATTCGCACAATAACATACATATTTTTACATATTTTCAGCTAAAAGTATGGCATAATTTGGTTTATTTTCATTTTCTCGGAATCTAGTAGGCCTAGAATTAAGATTTTTGGTTTAAAATGTTCGTAATGAATGCCTCTACAAATCTTGTTATGGTCAAAACCACGCCAGACTTACCGTTTTTGAGAAAAAATATGTGCATCGCACAATAACATACATATTTTCAGCTAAAAGTATGGCATAATTTGGTTTATTTTCATTTTCTCGGAAACTAGTAGGCCTAGAATTAAGATTTTTGGTTTAAAATGTTCGTAATGAATGCCTCTACAAATCTTGTTATGGTCAAAACCACGCCAGACTTACCGTTTTTGAGAAAAAATATGTGCATCGCACAATAACATACATGTTTTCAGCTAAAAGTATGGCATAATTTGGTTTATTTTCATTTTCTCGGAAACTAGTAGGCCTAGAATTAAGATTTTTGGTTAAAAATGTTCGTAATGAATGCCTCTACAAATCTTGTTATGGTCAAAACCACGCCAGACTTACCGTTTTTGAGAAAAAATATGTGCATCGCACAATAACATACATATTTTTACATATTTTCAGCTAAAAGTATGGCATAATTTGGTTTATTTTCATTTTCTCGGAAACTAGTAGGCCTAGAATTAAGATTTTTGGTTTAAAATGTTCGTAATGAATGCCTCTACAAATCTTGTTATGGTCAAAACCACGCCAGACTTACCGTTTTTAAGAAAAAATATGTGCATCGCACAATAACATACATATTTTTACATATTTTCAGCTAAAAGTATGGCATAATTTGGTTTATTTTCATTTTCTCGGAAACTAGTAGGCCTAGAATTAAGATTTTTGGTTTAAAATGTTCGTAATGAATGCCTCTACAAATCTTGTTATGGTCAAAACCACGCCAGACTTACCGTTTTTGAGAAAAAATATGTGCATCGCACAATAACATACATATTTTCAGCTAAAAGTATGGCATAATTTGGTTTATTTTCATTTTCTCGGAAACTAGTAGGCCTAGAATTAAGATTTTTGGTTTAAAATGTTCGTAATGAATGCCTCTACAAATCTTGTTATGGTCAAAACCACGCCAGACTTACCGCTTTTGAGAAAAAATATGTGCATCGCACAATAACATACATATTTTCAGCTAAAAGTATGGCATAATTTGGTTTATTTTCATTTTCTCGGAAACTAGTAGGCCTAGAATTAAGATTTTTGGTTTAAAATGTTCGTAATGAATGCCTCTACAAATCTTGTTATGGTCAAAACCACGCCAGACTTACCGTTTTTGAGAAAAAATATGTGCATCGCACAATAACATACATATTTTCAGCTAAAAGTATGGCATAATTTGGTTTATTTTCATTTTCTCGGAAACTAGTAGGCCTAGAATTAAGATTTTTGGTTTAAAATGTTCGTAATGAATGCCTCTACAAATCTTGTTAAGGTCAAAACCACGCCAGACTTACCGTTTTTGAGAAAAAATATGTGCATCGCACAATAACATACATATTTTTACATATTTTCAGCTAAAAGTATGGCATAATTTGGTTTATTTTCATTTTCTCGGAAACTAGTAGGCCTAGAATTAAGATTTTTGGTTTAAAATGTTCGTAATGAATGCCTCTACAAATCTTGTTATGGTCAAAACCACGCCAGACTTACCGTTTTTGAGAAAAAATATGTGCATCGCACAATAACATACATATTTTCAGCTAAAAGTATGGCATAATTTGGTTTATTTTCATTTTCTCGGAAACTAGTAGGCCTAGAATTAAGATTTTTGGTTTAAAATGTTCGTAATGAATGCCTCTACAAATCTTGTTATGGTCAAAACCACGCCAGACTTACCGTTTTTGAGAAAAAATATGTGCATCGCACAATAACATACATATTTTCAGCTAAAAGTATGGCATAATTTGGTTTATTTTCATTTTCTCGGAAACTAGTAGGCCTAGAATTAAGATTTTTGGTTTAAAATGTTCGTAATGAATGCCTCTACAAATCTTGTTATGGTCAAAACCACGCCAGACTTACCGTTTTTGAGAAAAAATATGTGCATCGCACAATAACATACATATTTTTACATATTTTCAGCTAAAAGTATGGCATAATTTGGTTTATTTTCATTTTCTCGGAAACTAGTAGGCCTAGAATTAAGATTTTTGGTTTAAAATGTTCGTAATGAATGCCTCTACAAATCTTGTTATGGTCAAAACCACGCCAGACTTACCGTTTTTGAGAAAAAATATGTGCATCGCACAATAACATACATATTTTCAGCTAAAAGTATGGCATAATTTGGTTTATTTTCATTTTCTCGGAAACTAGTAGGCCTAGAATTAAGATTTTTGGTTTAAAATGTTCGTAATGAATGCCTCTACAAATCTTGTTATGGTCAAAACCACGCCAGACTTACCGTTTTTGAGAAAAAATATGTGCATCGCACAATAACATACATATTTTCAGCTAAAAGTATGGCATAATTTGGTTTATTTTCATTTTCTCGGAAACTAGTAGGCCTAGAATTAAGATTTTTGGTTTAAAATGTTCGTAATGAATGCCTCTACAAATCGTTTTTGAGAAAAAATATGTGCATCGCACAATAACATACATATTTTCAGCTAAAAGTATGGCATAATTTGGTTTATTTTCATTTTCTCGGAAACTAGTAGGCCTAGAATTAAGATTTTTGGTTTAAAATGTTCGTAATGAATGCCTCTACAAATCTTGTCATGGTCAAAACCACGCCAGACTTACCGTTTTTGAGAAAAAATATGTGCATCGCACAATAACATACATGTTTTCAGCTAAAAGTATGGCATAATTTGGTTTATTTTCATTTTCTCGGAAACTAGTAGGCCTAGAATTAAGATTTTTGGTTAAAAATGTTCGTAATGAATGCCTCTACAAATCTTGTTATGGTCAAAACCACGCCAGACTTACCGTTTTTGAGAAAAAATATGTGCATCGCACAATAACATACATATTTTTACATATTTTCAGCTAAAAGTATGGCATAATTTGGTTTATTTTCATTTTCTCGGAAACTAGTAGGCCTAGAATTAAGATTTTTGGTTTAAAATGTTCGTAATGAATGCCTCTACAAATCTTGTTATGGTCAAAACCACGCCAGACTTACCGTTTTTAAGAAAAAATATGTGCATCGCACAATAACATACATATTTTTACATATTTTCAGCTAAAAGTATGGCATAATTTGGTTTATTTTCATTTTCTCGGAAACTAGTAGGCCTAGAATTAAGATTTTTGGTTTAAAATGTTCGTAATGAATGCCTCTACAAATCTTGTTATGGTCAAAACCACGCCAGACTTACCGTTTTTGAGAAAAAATATGTGCATCGCACAATAACATACATATTTTCAGCTAAAAGTATGGCATAATTTGGTTTATTTTCATTTTCTCGGAAACTAGTAGGCCTAGAATTAAGATTTTTGGTTTAAAATGTTCGTAATGAATGCCTCTACAAATCTTGTTATGGTCAAAACCACGCCAGACTTACCGTTTTTGAGAAAAAATATGTGCATCGCACAATAACATACATATTTTCAGCTAAAAGTATGGCATAATTTGGTTTATTTTCATTTTCTCGGAAACTAGTAGGCCTTGAATTAAGATTTTTGGTTTAAAATGTTCGTAATGAATGCCTCTACAAATCTTGTTATGGTCAAAACCACGCCAGACTTACCGTTTTTGAGAAAAAATATGTGCATCGCACAATAACATACATATTTTCAGCTAAAAGTATGGCATAATTTGGTTTATTTTCATTTTCTCGGAAACTAGTAGGCCTAGAATTAAGATTTTTGGTTAAAAATGTTCGTAATGAATGCCTCTACAAATCTTGTTATGGTCAAAACCACGCCAGACTTACCGTTTTTGAGAAAAAATATGTGCATCGCACAATAACATACATATTTTTACATATTTTCAGCTAAAAGTATGGCATAATTTGGTTTATTTTCATTTTCTCGGAAACTAGTAGGCCTAGAATTAAGATTTTTGGTTTAAAATGTTCGTAATGAATGCCTCTACAAATCTTGTTATGGTCAAAACCACGCCAGACTTACCGTTTTTAAGAAAAAATATGTGCATCGCACAATAACATACATATTTTTACATATTTTCAGCTAAAAGTATGGCATAATTTGGTTTATTTTCATTTTCTCGGAAACTAGTAGGCCTAGAATTAAGATTTTTGGTTTAAAATGTTCGTAATGAATGCCTCTACAAATCTTGTTATGGTCAAAACCACGCCAGACTTACCGTTTTTGAGAAAAAATATGTGCATCGCACAATAACATACATATTTTCAGCTAAAAGTATGGCATAATTTGGTTTATTTTCATTTTCTCGGAAACTAGTAGGCCTAGAATTAAGATTTTTGGTTTAAAATGTTCGTAATGAATGCCTCTACAAATCTTGTTATGGTCAAAACCACGCCAGACTTACCGCTTTTGAGAAAAAATATGTGCATCGCACAATAACATACATATTTTCAGCTAAAAGTATGGCATAATTTGGTTTATTTTCATTTTCTCGGAAACTAGTAGGCCTAGAATTAAGATTTTTGGTTTAAAATGTTCGTAATGAATGCCTCTACAAATCTTGTTATGGTCAAAACCACGCCAGACTTACCGTTTTTGAGAAAAAATATGTGCATCGCACAATAACATACATATTTTCAGCTAAAAGTATGGCATAATTTGGTTTATTTTCATTTTCTCGGAAACTAGTAGGCCTTGAATTAAGATTTTTGGTTTAAAATGTTCGTAATGAATGCCTCTACAAATCTTGTTATGGTCAAAACCACGCCAGACTTACCGTTTTTGAGAAAAAATATGTGCATCGCACAATAACATACATATTTTCAGCTAAAAGTATGGCATAATTTGGTTTATTTTCATTTTCTCGGAAACTAGTAGGCCTAGAATTAAGATTTTTGGTTTAAAATGTTCGTAATGAATGCCTCTACAAATCTTGTTATGGTCAAAACCACGCCAGACTTACCGTTTTTGAGAAAAAATATGTGCATCGCACAATAACATACATATTTTCAGCTAAAAGTATGGCATAATTTGGTTTATTTTCATTTTCTCGGAAACTAGTAGGCCTAGAATTAAGAGTTTTGGTTTAAAATGTTCGTAATGAATGCCTCTACAAATCTTGTTATGGTCAAAACCACGCCAGACTTACCGTTTTTAAGAAAAAATATGTGCATCGCACAATAACATACATATTTTTACATATTTTCAGCTAAAAGTATGGCATAATTTGGTTTATTTTCATTTTCTCGGAAACTAGTAGGCCTAGAATTAAGATTTTTGGTTTAAAATGTTCGTAATGAATGCCTCTACAAATCTTGTTATGGTCAAAACCACGCCAGACTTACCGTTTTTGAGAAAAAATATGTGCATCGCACAATAACATACATATTTTCAGCTAAAAGTATGGCATAATTTGGTTTATTTTCATTTTCTCGGAAACTAGTAGGCCTAGAATTAAGATTTTTGGTTTAAAATGTTCGTAATGAATGCCTCTACAAATCTTGTTATGGTCAAAACCACGCCAGACTTACCGTTTTTGAGAAAAAATATGTGCATCGCACAATAACATACATATTTTCAGCTAAAAGTATGGCATAATTTGGTTTATTTTCATTTTCTCGGAAACTAGTAGGCCTAGAATTAAGATTTTTGGTTTAAAATGTTCGTAATGAATGCCTCTACAAATCTTGTTATGGTCAAAACCACGCCAGACTTACCGTTTTTGAGAAAAAATATGTGCATCGCACAATAACATACATATTTTCAGCTAAAAGTATGGCATAATTTGGTTTATTTTCATTTTCTCGGAAACTAGTAGGCCTAGAATTAAGATTTTTGGTTTAAAATGTTCGTAATGAATGCCTCTACAAATCTTGTTATGGTCAAAACCACGCCAGACTTACCGTTTTTGAGAAAAAATATGTGCATCGCACAATAACATACATATTTTTACATATTTTCAGCTAAAAGTATGGCATAATTTGGTTTATTTTCATTTTCTCGGAAACTAGTAGGCCTAGAATTAAGATTTTTGGTTTAAAATGTTCGTAATGAATGCCTCTACAAATCTTGTTATGGTCAAAACCACGCCAGACTTACCGTTTTTGAGAAAAAATATGTGCATCGCACAATAACATACATATTTTTACATATTTTCAGCTAAAAGTATGGCATAATTTGGTTTATTTTCATTTTCTCGGAAACTAGTAGGCCTAGAATTAAGATTTTTGGTTTAAAATGTTCGTAATGAATGCCTCTATAAATCTTGTTATGGTCAAAACCACGCCAGACTTACCGTTTTTGAGAAAAAATATGTGCATCGCACAATAACATACATATTTTTACATATTTTCAGCTAAAAGTATGGCATAATTTGGTTTATTTTCATTTTCTCGGAAACTAGTAGGCCTAGAATTAAGATTTTTGGTTTAAAATGTTCGTAATGAATGCCTCTACAAATCTTGTTATGGTCAAAACCACGCCAGACTTACCGTTTTTGAGAAAAATATGTGCATCGCACAATAACATACATATTTTTACATATTTTCAGCTAAAAGTATGGCATAATTTGGTTTATTTTCATTTTCTCGGAAACTAGTAGGCCTAGAATTAAGATTTTTGGTTTAAAATGTTCGTAATGAATGCCTCTACAAATCTTGTTATGGTCAAAACCACGCCAGACTTACCGTTTTTGAGAAAAAATATGTGCATCGCACAATAACATACATATTTTCAGCTAAAAGTATGGCATAATTTGGTTTATTTTCATTTTCTCGGAAACTAGTAGGCCTAGAATTAAGATTTTTGGTTTAAAATGTTCGTAATGAATGCCTCTACAAATCTTGTTATGGTCAAAACCACGCCAGACTTACCGTTTTTGAGAAAAAATATGTGCATCGCACAATAACATACATATTTTCAGCTAAAAGTATGGCATAATTTGGTTTATTTTCATTTTCTCGGAAACTAGTAGGCCTAGAATTAAGATTTTTGGTTTAAAATGTTCGTAATGAATGCCTCTACAAATCTTGTTATGGTCAAAACCACGCCAGACTTACCGTTTTTGAGAAAAAATATGTGCATCGCACAATAACATACATATTTTTACATATTTTCAGCTAAAAGTATGGCATAATTTGGTTTATTTTCATTTTCTCGGAAACTAGTAGGCCTAGAATTAAGATTTTTGGTTTAAAATGTTCGTAATGAATGCCTCTACAAATCTTGTTATGGTCAAAACCAAGCCAGACTTACCGTTTTTGAGAAAAAATATGTGCATCGCACAATAACATACATATTTTCAGCTAAAAGTATGGCATAATTTGGTTTATTTTCATTTTCTCGGAAACTAGTAGGCCTAGAATTAAGATTTTTGGTTTAAAATGTTCGTAATGAATGCCTCTACAAATCTTGTTATGGTCAAAACCACGCCAGACTTACCGTTTTTGAGAAAAAATATGTGCATCGCACAATAACATACATATTTTCAGCTAAAAGTATGGCATAATTTGGTTTATTTTCATTTTCTCGGAAACTAGTAGGCCTAGAATTAAGATTTTTGGTTTAAAATGTTCGTAATGAATGCCTCTACAAATCTTGTTATGGTCAAAACCACGCCAGACTTACCGTTTTTGAGAAAAAATATGTGCATCGCACAATAACATACATATTTTCAGCTAAAAGTATGGCATAATTTGGTTTATTTTCATTTTCTCGGAAACTAGTAGGCCTAGAATTAAGATTTTTGGTTTAAAATGTTCGTAATGAATGCCTCTACAAATCTTGTTATGGTCAAAACCACGCCAGACTTACCGTTTTTGAGAAAAAATATGTGCATCGCACAATAACATACATATTTTCAGCTAAAAGTATGGCATAATTTGGTTTATTTTCATTTTCTCGGAAACTAGTAGGCCTAGAATTAAGATTTTTGGTTTAAAATGTTCGTAATGAATGCCTCTACAAATCTTGTTATGGTCAAAACCACGCCAGACTTACCGTTTTTGAGAAAAAATATGTGCATCGCACAATAACATACATATTTTCAGCTAAAAGTATGGCATAATTTGGTTTATTTTCATTTTCTCGGAAACTAGTAGGCCTAGAATTAAGATTTTTGGTTTAAAATGTTCGTAATGAATGCCTCTACAAATCTTGTTATGGTCAAAACCACGCCAGACTTACCGTTTTTGAGAAAAAATATGTGCATCGCACAATAACATACATATTTTTACATATTTTCAGCTAAAAGTATGGCATAATTTGGTTTATTTTCATTTTCTCGGAAACTAGTAGGCCTAGAATTAAGATTTTTGGTTTAAAATGTTCGTAATGAATGCCTCTACAAATCTTGTTATGGTCAAAACCACGCCAGACTTACCGTTTTTGAGAAAAAATATGTGCATCGCACAATAACATACATATTTTCAGCTAAAAGTATGGCATAATTTGGTTTATTTTCATTTTCTCGGAAACTGGTAGGCCTAGAATTAAGATTTTTGGTTTAAAATGTTCGTAATGAATGCCTCTACAAATCTTGTTATGGTCAAAACCACGCCAGACTTACCGTTTTTGAGAAAAAATATGTGCATCGCACAATAACATACATATTTTTACATATTTTCAGCTAAAAGTATGGCATAATTTGGTTTATTTTCATTTTCTCGGAAACTAGTAGGCCTAGAATTAAGATTTTTGGTTTAAAATGTTCGTAATGAATGCCTCTACAAATCTTGTTATGGTCAAAACCACGCCAGACTTACCGTTTTTGAGAAAAAATATGTGAATCGCACAATAACATACATATTTTCAGCTAAAAGTATGACATAATTTGGTTTATTTTCATTTCCTCGGAAACTAGTAGGCCTAGAATTAAGATTTTTGGTTTAAAATGTTCGTAATGAATGCCTCTACAAATCTTGTTATGGTCAAAACCACGCCAGACTTACCGTTTTTGAGAAAAAATATGTGCATCGCACAATAACATACATATTTTCAGCTAAAAGTATGGCATAATTTGGTTTATTTTCATTTTCTCGGAAACTAGTAGGCCTAGAATTAAGATTTTTGGTTTAAAATGTTCGTAATGAATGCCTCTACAAATCTTGTTATGGTCAAAACCACGCCAGACTTACCGTTTTTGAGAAAAAATATGTGCATCGCACAATAACATACATATTTTTACATATTTTCAGCTAAAAGTATGGCATAATTTGGTTTATTTTCATTTTCTCGGAAACTAGTAGGCCTAGAATTAAGATTTTTGGTTTAAAATGTTCGTAATGAATGCCTCTACAAATCTTGTTATGGTCAAAACCACGCCAGACTTACCGTTTTTGAGAAAAAATATGTGCATCGCACAATAACATACATATTTTCAGCTAAAAGTATGGCATAATTTGGTTTATTTTCATTTTCTCGGAAACTAGTAGGCCTAGAATTAAGATTTTTGGTTTAAAATGTTCGTAATGAATGCCTCTACAAATCTTGTTATGGTCAAAACCACGCCAGACTTACCGTTTTTGAGAAAAAATATGTGCATCGCACAATAACATACATATTTTTACATATTTTCAGCTAAAAGTATGGCATAATTTGGTTTATTTTCATTTTCTCGGAAACTAGTAGGCCTAGAATTAAGATTTTTGGTTTAAAATGTTCGTAATGAATGCCTCTACAAATCTTGTTATGGTCAAAACCACGCCAGACTTACCGTTTTTGAGAAAAAATATGTGCATCGCACAATAACATACATATTTTCAGCTAAAAGTATGGCATAATTTGGTTTATTTTCATTTTCTCGGAAACTAGTAGGCCTAGAATTAAGATTTTTGGTTTAAAATGTTCGTAATGAATGCCTCTACAAATCTTGTTATGGTCAAAACCACGCCAGACTTACCGTTTTTGAGAAAAAATATGTGCATCGCACAATAACATACATATTTTCAGCTAAAAGTATGGCATAATTTGGTTTATTTTCATTTTCTCGAAAACTAGTAGGCCTAGGATTAAGATTTTTGGTTTAAAATGTTCGTAATGAATGCCTCTACAAATCTTGTTATGGTCAAAACCACGCCAGACTTACCGTTTTTGAGAAAAAATATGTGCATCGCACAATAACATACATATTTTCAGCTAAAAGTATGGCATAATTTGGTTTATTTTAATTTTCTCGGAAACTAGTAGGTCTAGAATTAAGATTTTTGGTTTAAAATGTTCGTAATGAATGCCTCTACAAATCTTGTTATGGTCAAAACCACGCCAGACTTACCGTTTTTGAGAAAAAATATGTGCATCGCACAATAACATACATATTTTCAGCTAAAAGTATGGCATAATTTGGTTTATTTTCATTTTCTCGGAAACTAGTAGGCCTAGAATTAAGATTTTTGGTTTAAAATGTTCGTAATGAATGCCTCTACAAATCTTGTTATGGTCAAAACCACGCCAGACTTACCGTTTTTGAGAAAAAATATGTGCATCGCACAATAACATACATATTTTCAGCTAAAAGTATGGCATAATTTGGTTTATTTTCATTTTCTCGGAAACTAGTAGGCCTAGAATTAAGATTTTTGGTTTAAAATGTTCGTAATGAATCCCTCTACAAATCTTGTTATGGTCAAAACCACGCCAGACTTACCGTTTTTGAGAAAAAATATGTGCATCGCACAATAACATACATATTTTTACATATTTTCAGCTAAAAGTATGGCATAATTTGGTTTATTTTCATTTTCTCGGAAACTAGTAGGCCTAGAATTAAGATTTTTGGTTTAAAATGTTCGTAATGAATGCCTCTACAAATCTTGTTATGGTCAAAACCACGCCAGACTTACCGTTTTTGAGAAAAAATATGTGCATCGCACAATAACATACATATTTTTACATATTTTCAGCTAAAAGTATGGCATAATTTGGTTTATTTTCATTTTCTCGGAAACTAGTAGGCCTAGGATTAAGATTTTTGGTTTAAAATGTTCGTAATGAATGCCTCTACAAATCTTGTTATGGTCAAAACCACGCCAGACTTACCGTTTTTGAGAAAAAATATGTGCATCGCACAATAACATACATATTTTCAGCTAAAAGTATGGCATAATTTGGTTTATTTTCATTTTCTCGGAAACTAGTAGGCCTAGAATTAAGATTTTTGGTTTAAAATGTTCGTAATGAATGCCTCTACAAATCTTGTTATGGTCAAAACCACGCCAGACTTACCGTTTTTGAGAAAAAATATGTGCATCGCACAATAACATACATATTTTTACATATTTTCAGCTAAAAGTATGGCATAATTTGGTTTATTTTCATTTTCTCGGAAACTAGTAGGCCTAGAATTAAGATTTTTGGTTTAAAATGTTCGTAATGAATGCCTCTACAAATCTTGTTATGGTCAAAACCACGCCAGACTTACCGTTTTTGAGAAAAAATATGTGCATCGCACAATAACATACATATTTTCAGCTAAAAGTATGGCATAATTTGGTTTATTTTCATTTTCTCGGAAACTAGTAGGCCTAGAATTAAGATTTTTGGTTTAAAATGTTCGTAATGAATGCCTCTACAAATCTTGTTATGGTCAAAACCACGCCAGACTTACCGTTTTTGAGAAAAAATATGTGCATCGCACAATAACATACATATTTTCAGCTAAAAGTATGGCATAATTTGGTTTATTTTCATTTTCTCGGAAACTAGTAGGCCTAGAATTAAGATTTTTGGTTTAAAATGTTCGTAATGAATGCCTCTACAAATCTTGTTATGGTCAAAACCACGCCAGACTTACCGTTTTTGAGAAAAAATATGTGCATCGCACAATAACATACATATTTTCAGCTAAAAGTATGGCATAATTTGGTTTATTTTCATTTCCTCGGAAACTAGTAGGCCTAGAATTAAGATTTTTGGTTTAAAATGTTCGTAATGAATGCCTCTACAAATCTTGTTATGGTCAAAACCACGCCAGACTTACCGTTTTTGAGAAAAAATATGTGCATCGCACAATAACATACATATTTTCAGCTAAAAGTATGGCATAATTTGGTTTATTTTCATTTTCTCGGAAACTAGTAGGCCTAGAATTAAGATTTTTGGTTTAAAATGTTCGTAATGAATGCCTCTACAAATCTTGTTATGGTCAAAACCACGCCAGACTTACCGTTTTTGAGAAAAAATATGTGCATCGCACAATAACATACATATTTTTACATATTTTCAGCTAAAAGTATGGCATAATTTGGTTTATTTTCATTTTCTCGGAAACTAGTAGGCCTAGAATTAAGATTTTTGGTTTAAAATGTTCGTAATGAATGCCTCTACAAATCTTGTTATGGTCAAAACCACGCCAGACTTACCGTTTTTGAGAAAAAATATGTGCATCGCACAATAACATACATATTTTCAGCTAAAAGTATGGCATAATTTGGTTTATTTTCATTTTCTCGGAAACTAGTAGGCCTAGAATTAAGATTTTTGGTTTAAAATGTTCGTAATGAATGCCTCTACAAATCTTGTTATGGTCAAAACCACGCCAGACTTACCGTTTTTGAGAAAAAATATGTGCATCGCACAATAACATACATATTTTCAGCTAAAAGTATGGCATAATTTGGTTTATTTTCATTTTCTCGGAAACTAGTAGGCCTAGAATTAAGATTTTTGGTTTAAAATGTTCGTAATGAATGCCTCTACAAATCTTGTTATGGTCAAAACCACGCCAGACTTACCGTTTTTGAGAAAAAATATGTGCATCGCACAATAACATACATATTTTTACATATTTTCAGCTAAAAGTATGGCATAATTTGGTTTATTTTCATTTTCTCGGAAACTAGTAGGCCTAGAATTAAGATTTTTGGTTTAAAATGTTCGTAATGAATGCCTCTACAAATCTTGTTATGGTCAAAACCACGCCAGACTTACCGTTTTTGAGAAAAAATATGTGCATCGCACAATAACATACATATTTTCAGCTAAAAGTATGGCATAATTTGGTTTATTTTCATTTTCTCGGAAACTAGTAGGCCTAGAATTAAGATTTTTGGTTTAAAATGTTCGTAATGAATGCCTCTACAAATCTTGTTATGGTCAAAACCACGCCAGACTTACCGTTTTTGAGAAAAAATATGTGCATCGCACAATAACATACATATTTTCAGCTAAAAGTATGGCATAATTTGGTTTATTTTCATTTTCTCGGAAACTAGTAGGCCTAGAATTAAGATTTTTGGTTTAAAATGTTCGTAATGAATGCCTCTACAAATCTTGTTATGGTCAAAAACACGCCAGACTTACCGTTTTTGAGAAAAAATATGTGCATCGCACAATAACATACATATTTTCAGCTAAAAGTATGGCATAATTTGGTTTATTTTCATTTTCTCGGAAACTAGTAGGCCTAGAATTAAGATTTTTGGTTTAAAATGTTCGTAATGAATGCCTCTACAAATCTTGTTATGGTCAAAACCACGCCAGACTTACCGTTTTTGAGAAAAAATATGTGCATCGCACAATAACATACATATTTTCAGCTAAAAGTATGGCATAATTTGGTTTATTTTCATTTTCTCGGAAACTAGTAGGCCTAGAATTAAGATTTTTGGTTTAAAATGTTCGTAATGAATGCCTCTACAAATCTTGTTATGGTCAAAACCACGCCAGACTTACCGCTTTTGAGAAAAAATATGTGCATCGCACAATAACATACATATTTTTACATATTTTCAGCTAAAAGTATGGCATAATTTGGTTTATTTTCATTTTCTCGGAAACTAGTAGGCCTAGAATTAAGATTTTTGTTTTAAAATGTTCGTAATGAATGCCTCTACAAATCTTGTTATGGTCACAACCACGCCAGACTTACCGTTTTTGAGAAAAAATATGTGCATCGCACAATAACATACATATTTTTACATATTTTCAGCTAAAAGTATGGCATAATTTGGTTTATTTTCATTTTCTCGGAAACTAGTAGGCCTAGAATTAAGATTTTTGGTTTAAAATGTTCGTAATGAATGCCTCTACAAATCTTGTTATGGTCAAAACCACGCCAGACTTACCGTTTTTGAGAAAAAATATGTGCATCGCACAATAACATACATATTTTTACATATTTTCAGCTAAAAGTATGGCATAATTTGGTTTATTTTCATTTTCTCGGAAACTAGTAGGCCTAGAATTAAGATTTTTGTTTTAAAATGTTCGTAATGAATGCCTCTACAAATCTTGTTATGGTCACAACCACGCCAGACTTACCGTTTTTGAGAAAAAATATGTGCATCGCACAATAACATACATATTTTTACATATTTTCAGCTAAAAGTATGGCATAATTTGGTTTATTTTCATTTTCTCGGAAACTAGTAGGCCTAGAATTAAGATTTTTGGTTTAAAATGTTCGTAATGAATGCCTCTACAAATCTTGTTATGGTCAAAACCACGCCAGACTTACCGTTTTTGAGAAAAAATATGTGCATCGCACAATAACATACATATTTTCAGCTAAAAGTATGGCATAATTTGGTTTATTTTCATTTTCTCGGAAACTAGTAGGCCTAGAATTAAGATTTTTGGTTTAAAATGTTCGTAATGAATGCCTCTACAAATCTTGTTATGGTCAAAACCACGCCAGACTTACCGTTTTTGAGAAAAAATATGTGCATCGCACAATAACATACATATTTTCAGCTAAAAGTATGGCATAATTTGGTTTATTTTCATTTTCTCGGAAACTAGTAGGCCTAGAATTAAGATTTTTGGTTTAAAATGTTCGTAATGAATGCCTCTACAAATCTTGTTATGGTCAAAACCACGCCAGACTTACCGTTTTTGAGAAAAAATATGTGCATCGCACAATAACATACATATTTTCAGCTAAAAGTATGGCATAATTTGGTTTATTTTCATTTTCTCGGAAACTAGTAGGCCTAGAATTAAGATTTTTGGTTTAAAATGTTCGTAATGAATGCCTCTACAAATCTTGTTATGGTCAAAACCACGCCAGACTTACCGTTTTTGAGAAAAAATATGTGCATCGCACAATAACATACATATTTTTACATATTTTCAGCTAAAAGTATGGCATAATTTGGTTTATTTTCATTTTCTCGGAAACTAGTAGGCCTAGAATTAAGATTTTTGTTTTAAAATGTTCGTAATGAATGCCTCTACAAATCTTGTTATGGTCACAACCACGCCAGACTTACCGTTTTTGAGAAAAAATATGTGCATCGCACAATAACATACATATTTTTACATATTTTCAGCTAAAAGTATGGCATAATTTGGTTTATTTTCATTTTCTCGGAAACTAGTAGGCCTAGAATTAAGATTTTTGGTTTAAAATGTTCGTAATGAATGCCTCTACAAATCTTGTTATGGTCAAAACCACGCCAGACTTACCGTTTTTGAGAAAAAATATGTGCATCGCACAATAACATACATATTTTTACATATTTTCAGCTAAAAGTATGGCATAATTTGGTTTATTTTCATTTTCTCGGAAACTAGTAGGCCTAGAATTAAGATTTTTGTTTTAAAATGTTCGTAATGAATGCCTCTACAAATCTTGTTATGGTCACAACCACGCCAGACTTACCGTTTTTGAGAAAAAATATGTGCATCGCACAATAACATACATATTTTTACATATTTTCAGCTAAAAGTATGGCATAATTTGGTTTATTTTCATTTTCTCGGAAACTAGTAGGCCTAGAAATAAGATTTTTGGTTTAAAATGTTCGTAATGAATGCCTCTACAAATCTTGTTATGGTCAAAACCACGCCAGACTTACCGTTTTTGAGAAAAAATATGTGCATCGCACAATAACATACATATTTTCAGCTAAAAGTATGGCATAATTTGGTTTATTTTCATTTTCTCGGAAACTAGTAGGCCTAGAATTAAGATTTTTGGTTTAAAATGTTCGTAATGAATGCCTCTACAAATCTTGTTATGGTCAAAACCACGCCAGACTTACCGTTTTTGAGAAAAAATATGTGCATCGCACAATAACATACATATTTTCAGCTAAAAGTATGGCATAATTTGGTTTATTTTCATTTTCTCGGAAACTAGTAGGCCTAGAATTAAGATTTTTGGTTTAAAATGTTCGTAATGAATGCCTCTACAAATCTTGTTATGGTCAAAACCACGCCAGACTTACCGTTTTTGAGAAAAAATATGTGCATCGCACAATAACATACATATTTTTACATATTTTCAGCTAAAAGTATGGCATAATTTGGTTTATTTTCATTTTCTCGGAAACTAGTAGGCCTAGAATTAAGATTTTTGGTTTAAAATGTTCGTAATGAATGCCTCTACAAATCTTGTTATGGTCAAAACCACGCCAGACTTACCGTTTTTGAGAAAAAATATGTGCATCGCACAATAACATACATATTTTCAGCTAAAAGTATGGCATAATTTGGTTTATTTTCATTTTCTCGGAAACTAGTAGGCCTAGAATTAAGATTTTTGGTTTAAAATGTTCGTAATGAATGCCTCTACAAATCTTGTTATGGTCAAAACCACGCCAGACTTACCGTTTTTGAGAAAAAATATGTGCATCGCACAATAACATACATATTTTCAGCTAAAAGTATGGCATAATTTGGTTTATTTTCATTTTCTCGGAAACTAGTAGGCCTAGAATTAAGATTTTTGGTTTAAAATGTTCGTAATGAATGCCTCTACAAATCTTGTTATGGTCAAAACCACGCCAGACTTACCGTTTTTGAGAAAAAATATGTGCATCGCACAATAACATACATATTTTTACATATTTTCAGCTAAAAGTATGGCATAATTTGGTTTATTTTCATTTTCTCGGAAACTAGTAGGCCTAGAATTAAGATTTTTGGTTTAAAATGTTCGTAATGAATGCCTCTACAAATCTTGTTATGGTCAAAACCACGCCAGACTTACCGTTTTTGAGAAAAAATATGTGCATCGCACAATAACATACATATTTTCAGCTAAAAGTATGGCATAATTTGGTTTATTTTCATTTTCTCGGAAACTAGTAGGCCTAGAATTAAGATTTTTGGTTTAAAATGTTCGTAATGAATGCCTCTACAAATCTTGTTATGGTCAAAACCACGCCAGACTTACCGTTTTTGAGAAAAAATATGTGCATCGCACAATAACATACATATTTTTACATATTTTCAGCTAAAAGTATGGCATAATTTGGTTTATTTTCATTTTCTCGGAAACTAGTAGGCCTAGAATTAAGATTTTTGGTTTAAAATGTTCGTAATGAATGCCTCTACAAATCTTGTTATGGTCAAAACCACGCCAGACTTACCGTTTTTGAGAAAAAATATGTGCATCGCACAATAACATACATATTTTCAGCTAAAAGTATGGCATAATTTGGTTTATTTTCATTTTCTCGGAAACTAGTAGGCCTAGAATTAAGATTTTTGGTTTAAAATGTTCGTAATGAATGCCTCTACAAATCTTGTTATGGTCAAAACCACGCCAGACTTACCGTTTTTGAGAAAAAATATGTGCATCGCACAATAACATACATATTTTCAGCTAAAAGTATGGCATAATTTGGTTTATTTTCATTTTCTCGGAAACTAGTAGGCCTAGAATTAAGATTTTTGGTTTAAAATGTTCGTAATGAATGCCTCTACAAATCTTGTTATGGTCAAAACCACGCCAGACTTACCGTTTTTGAGAAAAAATATGTGCATCGCACAATAACATACATATTTTTACATATTTTCAGCTAAAAGTATGGCATAATTTGGTTTATTTTCATTTTCTCGGAAACTAGTAGGCCTAGAATTAAGATTTTTGGTTTAAAATGTTCGTAATGAATGCCTCTACAAATCTTGTTATGGTCAAAACCACGCCAGACTTACCGTTTTTGAGAAAAAATATGTGCATCGCACAATAACATACATATTTTCAGCTAAAAGTATGGCATAATTTGGTTTATTTTCATTTTCTCGGAAACTAGTAGGCCTAGAATTAAGATTTTTGGATTAAAATGTTCGTAATGAATGCCTCTACAAATCTTGTTATGGTCAAAACCACGCCAGACTTACCGTTTTTGAGAAAAAATATGTGCATCGCACAATAACATACATATTTTTACATATTTTCAGCTAAAAGTATGGCATAATTTGGTTTATTTTCATTTTCTCGGAAACTAGTAGGCCTAGAATTAAGATTTTTGGTTTAAAATGTTCGTAATGAATGCCTCTACAAATCTTGTTATGGTCAAAACCACGCCAGACTTACCGTTTTTGAGAAAAAATATTTGCATCGCACAATAACATACATATTTTTACATATTTTCAGCTAAAAGTATGGCATAATTTGGTTTATTTTCATTTTCTCGGAAACTAGTAGGCCTAGAATTAAGATTTTTGGTTTAAAATGTTCGTAATGAATGCCTCTACAAATCTTGTTATGGTCAAAACCACGCCAGACTTACCGTTTTTGAGAAAAAATATGTGCATCGCACAATAACATACATATTTTTACATATTTTCAGCTAAAAGTATGGCATAATTTGGTTTATTTTCATTTTCTCGGAAACTAGTAGGCCTAGAATTAAGATTTTTGGTTTAAAATGTTCGTAATGAATGCCTCTACAAATCTTGTTATGGTCAAAACCACGCCAGACTTACCGTTTTTGAGAAAAAATATGTGCATCGCACAATAACATACATATTTTTACATATTTTCAGCTAAAAGTATGGCATAATTTGGTTTATTTTCATTTTCTCGGAAACTAGTAGGCCTAGAATTAAGATTTTTGGTTTAAAATGTTCGTAATGAATGCCTCTACAAATCTTGTTATGTTCAAAACCACGCCAGACTTACCGTTTTTGAGAAAAAATATGTGCATCGCACAATAACATACATATTTTTACATATTTTCAGCTAAAAGTATGGCATAATTTGGTTTATTTTCATTTTCTCGGAAACTAGTAGGCCTAGAATTAAGATTTTTGGTTTAAAATGTTCGTAATGAATGCCTCTACAAATCTTGTTTCTATGTGCATCGCACAATAACATACATATTTTTACATATTTTCAGCTAAAAGTATGGCATAATTTGGTTTATTTTCATTTTCTCGGAAACTAGTAGGCCTAGAATTAAGATTTTTGGTTTAAAATGTTCGTAATGAATGCCTCTACAAATCTTGTTATGGTCAAAACCACGCCAGACTTACCGTTTTTGAGAAAAAATATGTGCATCGCACAATAACATACATATTTTCAGCTAAAAGTATGGCATAATTTGGTTTATTTTCATTTTCTCGGAAACTAGTAGGCCTAGAATTAAGATTTTTGGTTTAAAATGTTCGTAATGAATGCCTCTACAAATCTTGTTATGGTCAAAACCACGCCAGACTTACCGTTTTTGAGAAAAAATATGTGCATCGCACAATAACATACATATTTTCAGCTAAAAGTATGGCATAATTTGGTTTATTTTCATTTTCTCGGAAACTAGTAGGCCTAGAATTAAGATTTTTGGTTTAAAATGTTCGTAATGAATGCCTCTACAAATCTTGTTATGGTCAAAACCACGCCAGACTTACCGTTTTTGAGAAAAAATATGTGCATCGCACAATAACATACATATTTTTACATATTTTCAGCTAAAAGTATGGCATAATTTGGTTTATTTTCATTTTCTCGGAAACTAGTAGGCTTAGAATTAAGATTTTTGGTTTAAAATGTTCGTAATGAATGCCTCTACAAATCTTGTTATGGTCAAAACCACGCCAGACTTACCGTTTTTGAGAAAAAATATGTGCATCGCACAATAACATACATATTTTCAGCTAAAAGTATGGCATAATTTGGTTTATTTTCATTTTCTCGGAAACTAGTAGGCCTAGAATTAAGATTTTTGGTTTAAAATGTTCGTAATGAATGCCTCTACAAATCTTGTTATGGTCAAAACCACGCCAGACTTACCGTTTTTGAGAAAAAATATGTGCATCGCACAATAACATACATATTTTTACATATTTTCAGCTAAAAGTATGGCATAATTTGGTTTATTTTCATTTTCTCGGAAACTAGTAGGCCTAGAATTAAGATTTTTGGTTTAAAATGTTCGTAATGAATGCCTCTACAAATCTTGTTATGTTCAAAACCACGCCAGACTTACCGTTTTTGAGAAAAAATATGTGCATCGCACAATAACATACATATTTTTACATATTTTCAGCTAAAAGTATGGCATAATTTGGTTTATTTTCATTTTCTCGGAAACTAGTAGGCCTAGAATTAAGATTTTTGGTTTAAAATGTTCGTAATGAATGCCTCTACAAATCTTGTTATGGTCAAAACCACGCCAGACTTACCGTTTTTGAGAAAAAATATGTGCATCGCACAATAACATACATATTTTCAGCTAAAAGTATGGCATAATTTGGTTTATTTTCATTTTCTCGGAAACTAGTAGGCCTAGAATTAAGATTTTTGGTTTAAAATGTTCGTAATGAATGCCTCTACAAATCTTGTTATGGTCAAAACCACGCCAGACTTACCGTTTTTGAGAAAAAATATGTGCATCGCACAATAACATACATATTTTCAGCTAAAAGTATGGCATAATTTGGTTTATTTTCATTTTCTCGGAAACTAGTAGGCCTAGAATTAAGATTTTTGGTTTAAAATGTTCGTAATGAATGCCTCTACAAATCTTGTTATGGTCAAAACCACGCCAGACTTACCGTTTTTGAGAAAAAATATGTGCATCGCACAATAACATACATATTTTTACATATTTTCAGCTAAAAGTATGGCATAATTTGGTTTATTTTCATTTTCTCGGAAACTAGTAGGCCTAGAATTAAGATTTTTGGTTTAAAATGTTCGTAATGAATGCCTCTACAAATCTTGTTATGGTCAAAACCACGCCAGACTTACCGTTTTTGAGAAAAAATATGTGCATCGCACAATAACATACATATTTTCAGCTAAAAGTATGGCATAATTTGGTTTATTTTCATTTTCTCGGAAACTAGTAGGCCTAGAATTAAGATTTTTGGTTTAAAATGTTCGTAATGAATGCCTCTACAAATCTTGTTATGGTCAAAACCACGCCAGACTTACCGTTTTTGAGAAAAAATATGTGCATCGCACAATAACATACATATTTTCAGCTAAAAGTATGGCATAATTTGGTTTATTTTCATTTTCTCGGAAACTAGTAGGCCTAGAATTAAGATTTTTGGTTTAAAATGTTCGTAATGAATGCCTCTACAAATCTTGTTATGGTCAAAACCACGCCAGACTTACCATTTTTGAGAAAAAATATGTGCATCGCACAATAACATACATATTTTTACATATTTTCAGCTAAAAGTATGGCATAATTTGGTTTATTTTCATTTTCTCGGAAACTAGTAGGCCTAGAATTAAGATTTTTGGTTTAAAATGTTCGTAATGAATGCCTCTACAAATCTTGTTATGGTCAAAACCACGCCAGACTTACCGTTTTTGAGAAAAAATATGTGCATCGCACAATAACATACATATTTTTACATATTTTCAGCTAAAAGTATGGCATAATTTGGTTTATTTTCATTTTCTCGGAAACTAGTAGGCCTAGAATTAAGATTTTTGGTTTAAAATGTTCGTAATGAATGCCTCTACAAATCTTGTTATGGTCAAAACCACGCCAGACTTACCGTTTTTGAGAAAAAATATGTGCATCGCACAATAACATACATATTTTCAGCTAAAAGTATGGCATAATTTGGTTTATTTTCATTTTCTCGGAAACTAGTAGGCCTAGAATTAAGATTTTTGGTTTAAAATGTTCGTAATGAATGCCTCTACAAATCTTGTTATGGTCAAAACCACGCCAGACTTACCGTTTTTGAGAAAAAATATGTGCATCGCACAATAACATACATATTTTTACATATTTTCAGCTAAAAGTATGGCATAATTTGGTTTATTTTCATTTTCTCGGAAACTAGTAGGCCTAGAATTAAGATTTTTGGTTTAAAATGTTCGTAATGAATGCCTCTATAAATCTTGTTATAGTCAAAACCACGCCAGACTTACCGTTTTTGAGAAAAAATATGTGCATCGCACAATAACATACATATTTTTACATATTTTCAGCTAAAAGTATGGCATAATTTGGTTTATTTTCATTTTCTCGGAAACTAGTAGGCCTAGAATTAAGATTTTTGGTTTAAAATGTTCGTAATGAATGCCTCTACAAATCTTGTTATGGTCAAAACCACGCCAGACTTACCGTTTTTGAGAAAAAATATGTGCATCGCACAATAACATACATATTTTCAGCTAAAAGTATGGCATAATTTGGTTTATTTTCATTTTCTCGGAAACTAGTAGGCCTAGAATTAAGATTTTTGGTTTAAAATGTTCGTAATGAATGCCTCTACAAATCTTGTTATGGTCAAAACCACGCCAGACTTACCGTTTTTGAGAAAAAATATGTGCATCGCACAATAACATACATATTTTCAGCTAAAAGTATGGCATAATTTGGTTTATTTTCATTTTCTCGGAAACTAGTAGGCCTAGAATTAAGATTTTTTGTTTAAAATGTTCGTAATGAATGCCTCTACAAATCTTGTTATGGTCAAAACCACGCCAGACTTACCGTTTTTGAGAAAAAATATGTGCATCGCACAATAACATACATATTTTCAGCTAAAAGTATGGCATAATTTGGTTTATTTTCATTTTCTCGGAAACTAGTAGGCCTAGAATTAAGATTTTTGGTTTAAAATGTTCGTAATGAATGCCTCTACAAATCTTGTTATGGTCAAAACCACGCCAGACTTACCGTTTTTGAGAAAAAATATGTGCATCGCACAATAACATACATATTTTTACATATTTTCAGCTAAAAGTATGGCATAATTTGGTTTATTTTCATTTTCTCGGAAACTAGTAGGCCTAGAATTAAGATTTTTGGTTTAAAATGTTCGTAATGAATGCCTCTACAAATCTTGTTATGGCCAAAACCACGCCAGACTTACCGTTTTTGAGAAAAAAATATGTGCATCGCACAATAACATACATATTTTTACATATTTTCAGCTAAAAGTATGGCATAATTTGGTTTATTTTCATTTTCTCGGAAACTAGTAGGCCTAGAATTAAGATTTTTGGTTTAAAATGTTCGTAATGAATGCCTCTACAAATCTTGTTATGGTCAAAACCACGCCAGACTTACCGTTTTTGAGAAAAAATATGTGCATCGCACAATAACATACATATTTTTACATATTTTCAGCTAAAAGTATGGCATAATTTGGTTTATTTTCATTTTCTCGGAAACTAGTAGGCCTAGAATTAAGATTTTTGGTTTAAAATGTTCGTAATGAATGCCTCTACAAATCTTGTTATGGTCAAAACCACGCCAGACTTACCGTTTTTGAGAAAAAATATGTGCATCGCACAATAACATACATATTTTTACATATTTTCAGCTAAAAGTATGGCATAATTTGGTTTATTTTCATTTTCTCGGAAACTAGTAGGCCTAGAATTAAGATTTTTGGTTTAAAATGTTCGTAATGAATGCCTCTACAAATCTTGTTATGGTCAAAACCACGCCAGACTTACCGTTTTTGAGAAAAAATATGTGCATCGCACAATAACATACATATTTTCAGCTAAAAGTATGGCATAATTTGGTTTATTTTCATTTTCTCGGAAACTAGTAGGCCTAGAATTAAGATTTTTTGTTTAAAATGTTCGTAATGAATGCCTCTACAAATCTTGTTATGGTCAAAACCACGCCAGACTTACCGTTTTTGAGAAAAAATATGTGCATCGCACAATAACATACATATTTTCAGCTAAAAGTACGGCATAATTTGGTTTATTTTCATTTTCTCGGAAACTAGTAGGCCTAGAATTAAGATTTTTGGTTTAAAATGTTCGTAATGAATGCCTCTACAAATCTTGTTATGGTCAAAACCACGCCAGACTTACCGTTTTTGAGAAAAAATATGTGCATCGCACAATAACATACATATTTTTACATATTTTCAGCTAAAAGTATGGCATAATTTGGTTTATTTTCATTTTCTCGGAAACTAGTAGGCCTAGAATTAAGATTTTTGGTTTAAAATGTTCGTAATGAATGCCTCTACAAATCTTGTTATGGTCAAAACCACGCCAGACTTACCGTTTTTGAGAAAAAATATGTGCATCGCACAATAACATACATATTTTTACATATTTTCAGCTAAAAGTATGGCATAATTTGGTTTATTTTCATTTTCTCGGAAACTAGTAGGCCTAGAATTAAGATTTTTGGTTTAAAATGTTCGTAATGAATGCCTCTACAAATCTTGTTATGGTCAAAACCACGCCAGACTTACCGTTTTTGAGAAAAAATATGTGCATCGCACAATAACATACATATTTTTACATATTTTCAGCTAAAAGTATGGCATAATTTGGTTTATTTTCATTTTCTCGGAAACTAGTAGGCCTAGAATTAAGATTTTTGGTTTAAAATGTTCGTAATGAATGCCTCTACAAATCTTGTTATGGTCAAAACCACGCCAGACTTACCGTTTTTGAGAAAAAATATGTGCATCGCACAATAACATACATATTTTCAGCTAAAAGTATGGCATAATTTGGTTTATTTTCATTTTCTCGGAAACTAGTAGGCCTAGAATTAAGATTTTTTGTTTAAAATGTTCGTAATGAATGCCTCTACAAATCTTGTTATGGTCAAAACCACGCCAGACTTACCGTTTTTGAGAAAAAATATGTGCATCGCACAATAACATACATATTTTCAGCTAAAAGTACGGCATAATTTGGTTTATTTTCATTTTCTCGGAAACTAGTAGGCCTAGAATTAAGATTTTTGGTTTAAAATGTTCGTAATGAATGCCTCTACAAATCTTGTTATGGTCAAAACCACGCCAGACTTACCGTTTTTGAGAAAAAATATGTGCATCGCACAATAACATACATATTTTTACATATTTTCAGCTAAAAGTATGGCATAATTTGGTTTATTTTCATTTTCTCGGAAACTAGTAGGCCTAGAATTAAGATTTTTGGTTTAAAATGTTCGTAATGAATGCCTCTACAAATCTTGTTATGGC
Organism: Myathropa florea; assembly: GCA_930367185.1. Taxonomy (NCBI): domain Eukaryota; kingdom Metazoa; phylum Arthropoda; class Insecta; order Diptera; family Syrphidae; genus Myathropa; species Myathropa florea. Next base: position 47,477 of record CAKNEX010000026.1, on the reverse strand, counting down.
CAAAACCACGCCAGACTTACCGTTTTTGAGAAAAAATATGTGCATCGCACAATAACATACATATTTTTACATATTTTCAGCTAAAAGTATGGCATAATTTGGTTTATTTTCATTTTCTCGGAAACTAGTAGGCCTAGAATTAAGATTTTTGGTTTAAAATGTTCGTAATGAATGCCTCTACAAATCTTGTTATGGTCAAAACCACGCCAGACTTACCGTTTTTGAGAAAAAATATGTGCATCGCACAATAACATACATATTTTTACATATTTTCAGCTAAAAGTATGGCATAATTTGGTTTATTTTCATTTTCTCGGAAACTAGTAGGCCTAGAATTAAGATTTTTGGTTTAAAATGTTCGTAATGAATGCCTCTACAAATCTTGTTATGGTCAAAACCACGCCAGACTTACCGTTTTTGAGAAAAAATATGTGCATCGCACAATAACATACATATTTTTACATATTTTCAGCTAAAAGTATGGCATAATTTGGTTTATTTTCATTTTCTCGGAAACTAGTAGGCCTAGAATTAAGATTTTTGGTTTAAAATGTTCGTAATGAATGCCTCTACAAATCTTGTTATGGTCAAAACCACGCCAGACTTACCGTTTTTGAGAAAAAATATGTGCATCGCACAATAACATACACATTTTCAGCTAAAAGTATGGCATAATTTGGTTTATTTTCATTTTCTCGGAAACTAGTAGGCCTAGAATTAAGATTTTTGGTTTAAAATGTTCGTAATGAATGCCTCTACAAATCTTGTTATGGTCAGAACCACGCCAGACTTACCGTTTTTGAGAAAAAATATGTGCATCGCACAATAACATACATATTTTCAGCTAAAAGTATGGCATAATTTGGTTTATTTTCATTTTCTCGGAAACTAGTAGGCCTAGAATTAAGATTTTTGGTTTAAAATGTTCGTAATGAATGCCTCTACAAATCTTGTTATGGTCAAAACCACGCCAGACTTACCGTTTTTGAGAAAAAATATGTGCATCGCACAATAACATACATATTTTCAGCTAAAAGTATGGCATAATTTGGTTTATTTTCATTTTCTCGGAAACTAGTAGGCCTAGAATTAAGATTTTTGGTTTAAAATGTTCGTAATGAATGCCTCTACAAATCTTGTTATGGCCAAAACCACGCCAGACTTACCGTTTTTGAGAAAAAATATGTGCATCGCACAATAACATACATATTTTTACATATTTTCAGCTAAAAGTATGGCATAATTTGGTTTATTTTCATTTTCTCGGAAACTAGTAGGCCTAGAATTAAGATTTTTGGTTTAAAATGTTCGTAATGAATGCCTCTACAAATCTTGTTATGGTCAAAACCACGCCAGACTTACCGTTTTTGAGAAAAAAATATGTGCATCGCACAATAACATACATATTTTTACATATTTTCAGCTAAAAGTATGGCATAATTTGGTTTATTTTCATTTTCTCGGAAACTAGTAGGCCTAGAATTAAGATTTTTGGTTTAAAATGTTCGTAATGAATGCCTCTACAAATCTTGTTATGGTCAAAACCACGCCAGACTTACCGTTTTTGAGAAAAAATATGTGCATCGCACAATAACATACATATTTTTACATATTTTCAGCTAAAAGTATGGCATAATTTGGTTTATTTTCATTTTCTCGGAAACTAGTAGGCCTAGAATTAAGATTTTTGGTTTAAAATGTTCGTAATGAATGCCTCTACAAATCTTGTTATGGTCAAAACCACGCCAGACTTACCGTTTTTGAGAAAAAATATGTGCATCGCACAATAACATACACATTTTCAGCTAAAAGTATGGCATAATTTGGTTTATTTTCATTTTCTCGGAAACTAGTAGGCCTAGAATTAAGATTTTTGGTTTAAAATGTTCGTAATGAATGCCTCTACAAATCTTGTTATGGTCAGAACCACGCCAGACTTACCGTTTTTGAGAAAAAATATGTGCATCGCACAATAACATACATATTTTCAGCTAAAAGTATGGCATAATTTGGTTTATTTTCATTTTCTCGGAAACTAGTAGGCCTAGAATTAAGATTTTTGGTTTAAAATGTTCGTAATGAATGCCTCTACAAATCTTGTTATGGTCAAAACCACGCCAGACTTACCGTTTTTGAGAAAAAATATGTGCATCGCACAATAACATACATATTTTCAGCTAAAAGTATGGCATAATTTGGTTTATTTTCATTTTCTCGGAAACTAGTAGGCCTAGAATTAAGATTTTTGGTTTAAAATGTTCGTAATGAATGTCTCTACAAATCTTGTTATGGTCAAAACCACGCCAGACTTACTGTTTTTGAGAAAAAATATGTGCATCGCACAATAACATACATATTTTCAGCTAAAAGTATGACATAATTTGGTTTATTTTCATTTCCTCGGAAACTAGTAGGCCTAGAATTAAGATTTTTGGTTTAAAATGTTCGTAATGAATGTCTCTACAAATCTTGTTATGGTCAAAACCACGCCAGACTTACCGTTTTTGAGAAAAAATATGTGCATCGCACAATAACATACATATTTTCAGCTAAAAGTATGGCATAATTTGGTTTATTTTCATTTCCTCGGAAACTAGTAGGCCTAGAATTAAGATTTTTGGTTTAAAATGTTCGTAATGAATGACTCTACAAATCTTGTTATGGCCAAAACCACGCCAGACTTACCGTTTTTGAGAAAAAATATGTGCATCGCACAATAACATACATATTTTTACATATTTTCAGCTAAAAGTATGGCATAATTTGGTTTATTTTCATTTTCTCGGAAACTAGTAGGCCTAGAATTAAGATTTTTGGTTTAAAATGTTCGTAATGAATGCCTCTACAAATCTTGTTATGGTCAAAACCACGCCAGACTTACCGTTTTTGAGAAAAAATATGTGCATCGCACAATAACATACATATTTTCAGCTAAAAGTATGGCATAATTTGGTTTATTTTCATTTTCTCGGAAACTAGTAGGCCTAGAATTAAGATTTTTGGTTTAAAATGTTCGTAATGAATGCCTCTACAAATCTTGTTATGGTCAAAACCACGCCAGACTTACCGTTTTTGAGAAAAAATATGTGCATCGCACAATAACATACATATTTTCAGCTAAAAGTATGGCATAATTTGGTTTATTTTCATTTTCTCGGAAACTAGTAGGCCTAGAATTAAGATTTTTGGTTTAAAATGTTCGTAATGAATGCCTCTACAAATCTTGTTATGGTCAAAACCACGCCAGACTTACCGTTTTTGAGAAAAAATATGTGCATCGCACAATAACATACATATTTTCAGCTAAAAGTATGGCATAATTTGGTTTATTTTCATTTTCTCGGAAACTAGTAGGCCTAGAATTAAGATTTTTGGTTTAAAATGTTCGTAATGAATGCCTCTACAAATCTTGTTATGGTCAAAACCACGCCAGACTTACCGTTTTTGAGAAAAAATATGTGCATCGCACAATAACATACATATTTTCAGCTAAAAGTATGGCATAATTTGGTTTATTTTCATTTTCTCGGAAACTAGTAGGCCTAGAATTAAGATTTTTGGTTTAAAATGTTCGTAATGAATGCCTCTACAAATCTTGTTATGGTCAAAACCACGCCAGACTTACCGTTTTTGAGAAAAAATATGTGCATCGCACAATAACATACATATTTTCAGCTAAAAGTATGGCATAATTTGGTTTATTTTCATTTTCTCGGAAACTAGTAGGCCTAGAATTAAGATTTTTGGTTTAAAATGTTCGTAATGAATGCCTCTACAAATCTTGTTATGGTCAAAACCACGCCAGACTTACCGTTTTTGAGAAAAAATATGTGCATCGCACAATAACATACATATTTTCAGCTAAATGTATGGCATAATTTGGTTTATTTTCATTTTCTCGGAAACTAGTAGGCCTAGAATTAAGATTTTTGGTTTAAAATGTTCGTAATGAATGCCTCTACAAATCTTGTTATGGTCAAAACCACGCCAGACTTACCGTTTTTGAGAAAAAATATGTGCATCGCACAATAACATACATATTTTCAGCTAAAAGTATGGCATAATTTGGTTTATTTTCATTTTCTCGGAAACTAGTAGGCCTAGAATTAAGATTTTTGGTTTAAAATGTTCGTAATGAATGCCTCTACAAATCTTGTTACGGTCAAAACCACGCCAGACTTACCGTTTTTGAGAAAAAATATGTGCATCGCACAATAACATACATATTTTTACATATTTTCAGCTAAAAGTATGGCATAATTTGGTTTATTTTCATTTTCTCGGAAACTAGTAGGCCTAGAATTAAGATTTTTGGGTTAAAATGTTTGTAATGAATGCCTCTACAAATCTTGTTATGGTCAAAACCACGCCAGACTTACCGTTTTTGAGAAAAAATATGTGCATCGCACAATAACATACATATTTTCAGCTAAAAGTATGGCATAATTTGGTTTATTTTCATTTTCTCGGAAACTAGTAGGCCTAGAATTAAGATTTTTGGTTTAAAATGTTCGTAATGAATGCCTCTACAAATCTTGTTATGGTCAAAACCACGCCAGACTTACCGTTTTTGAGAAAAAATATGTGCATCGCACAATAACATACATATTTTCAGCTAAAAGTATGGCATAATTTGGTTTATTTTCATTTTCTCGGAAACTAGTAGGCCTAGAATTAAGATTTTTTGTTTAAAATGTTCGTAATGAATGCCTCTACAAATCTTGTTATGGTCAAAACCACGCCAGACTTACCGTTTTTGAGAAAAAATATGTGCATCGCACAATAACATACATATTTTCAGCTAAAAGTACGGCATAATTTGGTTTATTTTCATTTTCTCGGAAACTAGTAGGCCTAGAATTAAGATTTTTGGTTTAAAATGTTCGTAATGAATGCCTCTACAAATCTTGTTATGGTCAAAACCACGCCAGACTTACCGTTTTTGAGAAAAAATATGTGCATCGCACAATAACATACATATTTTTACATATTTTCAGCTAAAAGTATGGCATAATTTGGTTTATTTTCATTTTCTCGGAAACTAGTAGGCCTAGAATTAAGATTTTTGGTTTAAAATGTTCGTAATGAATGCCTCTACAAATCTTGTTATGGTCAAAACCACGCCAGACTTACCGTTTTTGAGAAAAAATATGTGCATCGCACAATAACATACATATTTTTACATATTTTCAGCTAAAAGTATGGCATAATTTGGTTTATTTTCATTTTCTCGGAAACTAGTAGGCCTAGAATTAAGATTTTTGGTTTAAAATGTTCGTAATGAATGCCTCTACAAATCTTGTTATGGTCAAAACCACGCCAGACTTACCGTTTTTGAGAAAAAATATGTGCATCGCACAATAACATACATATTTTTACATATTTTCAGCTAAAAGTATGGCATAATTTGGTTTATTTTCATTTTCTCGGAAACTAGTAGGCCTAGAATTAAGATTTTTGGTTTAAAATGTTCGTAATGAATGCCTCTACAAATCTTGTTATGGTCAAAACCACCTCAGACTTACCGTTTTTGAGAAAAAATATGTGCATCGCACAATAACATACATATTTTTACATATTTTCAGCTAAAAGTATGGCATAATTTGATTTATTTTCATTTTCTCGGAAACTAGTAGGCCTAGAATTAAGATTTTTGGTTTAAAATGTTCGTAATGAATGCCTCTACAAATCTTGTTATGGTCAAAACCACGCCAGACTTACCGTTTTTGAGAAAAAATATGTGCATCGCACAATAACATACATATTTTTACATATTTTCAGCTAAAAGTATGGCATAATTTGGTTTATTTTCATTTTCTCGGAAACTAGTAGGCCTAGAATTAAGATTTTTGGTTTAAAATGTTCGTAATGAATGCCTCTACAAATCTTGTTATGGTCAAAACCACGCCAGACTTACCATTTTTGAGAAAAAATATGTGCATCGCACAATAACATACATATTTTCAGCTAAAAGTATGGCATAATTTGGTTTATTTTCATTTTCTCGGAAACTAGTAGGCCTAGAATTAAGATTTTTGGTTTAAAATGTTCGTAATGAATGCCTCTACAAATCTTGTTATGGTCAAAACCACGCCAGACTTACCGTTTTTGAGAAAAAATATGTGCATCGCACAATAACATACATATTTTTACATATTTTCAGCTAAAAGTATGGCATAATTTGGTTTATTTTCATTTTCTCGGAAACTAGTAGGCCTAGAATTAAGATTTTTGGTTTAAAATGTTCGTAATGAATGCCTCTACAAATCTTGTTATGGTCAAAACCACGCCAGACTTACCGTTTTTGAGAAAAAATATGTGCATCGCACAATAACATACATATTTTTACATATTTTCAGCTAAAAGTATGGCATAATTTGGTTTATTTTCATTTTCTCGGAAACTAGTAGGCCTAGAATTAAGATTTTTGGTTTAAAATGTTCGTAATGAATGCCTCTACAAATCTTGTTATGGTCAAAACCACGCCAGACTTACCGTTTTTGAGAAAAAATATGTGCATCGCACAATAACATACATATTTTCAGCTAAAAGTATGGCATAATTTGGTTTATTTTCATTTTCTCGGAAACTAGTAGGCCTAGAATTAAGATTTTTGGTTTAAAATGTTCGTAATGAATGCCTCTACAAATCTTGTTATGGTCAGAACCACGCCAGACTTACCGTTTTTGAGAAAAAATATGTGCATCGCACAATAACATACATATTTTCAGCTAAAAGTATGGCATAATTTGGTTTATTTTCATTTTCTCGGAAACTAGTAGGCCTAGAATTAAGATTTTTGGTTTAAAATGTTCGTAATGAATGCCTCTACAAATCTTGTTATGGTCAAAACCACGCCAGACTTACCGTTTTTGAGAAAAAATATGTGCATCGCACAATAACATACATATTTTCAGCTAAAAGTATGGCATAATTTGGTTTATTTTCATTTTCTCGGAAACTAGTAGGCCTAGAATTAAGATTTTTGGTTTAAAATGTTCGTAATGAATGTCTCTACAAATCTTGTTATGGTCAAAACCACGCCAGACTTACTGTTTTTGAGAAAAAATATGTGCATCGCACAATAACATACATATTTTCAGCTAAAAGTATGACATAATTTGGTTTATTTTCATTTCCTCGGAAACTAGTAGGCCTAGAATTAAGATTTTTGGTTTAAAATGTTCGTAATGAATGTCTCTACAAATCTTGTTATGGTCAAAACCACGCCAGACTTACCGTTTTTGAGAAAAAATATGTGCATCGCACAATAACATACATATTTTCAGCTAAAAGTATGGCATAATTTGGTTTATTTTCATTTCCTCGGAAACTAGTAGGCCTAGAATTAAGATTTTTGGTTTAAAATGTTCGTAATGAATGACTCTACAAATCTTGTTATGGCCAAAACCACGCCAGACTTACCGTTTTTGAGAAAAAATATGTGCATCGCACAATAACATACATATTTTTACATATTTTCAGCTAAAAGTATGGCATAATTTGGTTTATTTTCATTTTCTCGGAAACTAGTAGGCCTAGAATTAAGATTTTTGGTTTAAAATGTTCGTAATGAATGCCTCTACAAATCTTGTTATGGTCAAAACCACGCCAGACTTACCGTTTTTGAGAAAAAATATGTGCATCGCACAATAACATACATATTTTCAGCTAAATGTATGGCATAATTTGGTTTATTTTCATTTTCTCGGAAACTAGTAGGCCTAGAATTAAGATTTTTGGTTTAAAATGTTCGTAATGAATGCCTCTACAAATCTTGTTATGGTCAAAACCACGCCAGACTTACCGTTTTTGAGAAAAAATATGTGCATCGCACAATAACATACATATTTTCAGCTAAAAGTATGGCATAATTTGGTTTATTTTCATTTTCTCGGAAACTAGTAGGCCTAGAATTAAGATTTTTGGTTTAAAATGTTCGTAATGAATGCCTCTACAAATCTTGTTATGGTCAAAACCACGCCAGACTTACCGTTTTTGAGAAAAAATATGTGCATCGCACAATAACATACATATTTTCAGCTAAAAGTATGGCATAATTTGGTTTATTTTCATTTTCTCGGAAACTAGTAGGCCTAGAATTAAGATTTTTGGTTTAAAATGTTCGTAATGAATGCCTCTACAAATCTTGTTATGGTCAAAACCACGCCAGACTTACCGTTTTTGAGAAAAAATATGTGCATCGCACAATAACATACATATTTTTACATATTTTCAGCTAAAAGTATGGCATAATTTGGTTTATTTTCATTTTCTCGGAAACTAGTAGGCCTAGAATTAAGATTTTTGGTTTAAAATGTTCGTAATGAATGACTCTACAAATCTTGTTATGGCCAAAACCACGCCAGACTTACCGTTTTTGAGAAAAAATATGTGCATCGCACAATAACATACATATTTTTACATATTTTCAGCTAAAAGTATGGCATAATTTGGTTTATTTTCATTTTCTCGGAAACTAGTAGGCCTAGAATTAAGATTTTTGGTTTAAAATGTTCGTAATGAATGCCTCTACAAATCTTGTTATGGTCAAAACCACGCCAGACTTACCGTTTTTGAGAAAAAATATGTGCATCGAACAATAACATACATATTTTCAGCTAAATGTATGGCATAATTTGGTTTATTTTCATTTTCTCGGAAACTAGTAGGCCTAGAATTAAGATTTTTGGTTTAAAATGTTCGTAATGAATGCCTCTACAAATCTTGTTATGGTCAAAACCACGCCAGACTTACCGTTTTTGAGAAAAAATATGTGCATCGCACAATAACATACATATTTTCAGCTAAAAGTATGGCATAATTTGGTTTATTTTCATTTCCTCGGAAACTAGTAGGCCTAGAATTAAGATTTTTGGTTTAAAATGTTCGTAATGAATGCCTCTACAAATCTTGTTATGGTCAAAACCACGCCAGACTTACCGTTTTTGAGAAAAAATATGTGCATCGCACAATAACATACATATTTTCAGCTAAAAGTATGGCATAATTTGGTTTATTTTCATTTTCTCGGAAACTAGTAGGCCTAGAATTAAGATTTTTGGTTTAAAATGTTCGTAATGAATGCCTCTACAAATCTTGTTATGGTCAAAACCACGCCAGACTTACCGTTTTTGAGAAAAAATATGTGCATCGCACAATAACATACATATTTTCAGCTAAAAGTATGGCATAATTTGGTTTATTTTCATTTTCTCGGAAACTAGTAGGCCTAGAATTAAGATTTTTGGTTTAAAATGTTCGTAATGAATGCCTCTACAAATCTTGTTATGGTCAAAACCACGCCAGACTTACCGTTTTTGAGAAAAAATATGTGCATCGCACAATAACATACATATTTTTACATATTTTCAGCTAAAAGTATGGCATAATTTGGTTTATTTTCATTTTCTCGGAAACTAGTAGGCCTAGAATTAAGATTTTTGGTTTAAAATGTTCGTAATGAATGCCTCTACAAATCTTGTTATGGTCAAAACCACGCCAGACTTACCGTTTTTGAGAAAAAATATGTGCATCGCACAATAACATACATATTTTTACATATTTTCAGCTAAAAGTATGGCATAATTTGGTTTATTTTCATTTTCTCGGAAACTAGTAGGCCTAGAATTAAGATTTTTGGTTTAAAATGTTCGTAATGAATGCCTCTACAAATCTTGTTATGGTCAAAACCACGCCAGACTTACCGTTTTTGAGAAAAAATATGTGCATCGCACAATAACATACATATTTTCAGCTAAAAGTATGGCATAATTTGGTTTATTTTCATTTTCTCGGAAACTAGTAGGCCTAGAATTAAGATTTTTGGTTTAAAATGTTTTTAATGAATGCCTCTACAAATCTTGTTATGGTCAAAACCACGCCAGACTTACCGTTTTTGAGAAAAAATATGTGCATCGCACAATAACATACATATTTTTACATATTTTCAGCTAAAAGTATGGCATAATTTGGTTTATTTTCATTTTCTCGGAAACTAGTAGGCCTAGAATTAAGATTTTTGGTTTAAAATGTTCGTAATGAATGCCTCTACAAATCTTGTTATGGTCAAAACCACGCCAGACTTACCGTTTTTGAGAAAAAATATGTGCATCGCACAATAACATACATATTTTTACATATTTTCAGCTAAAAGTATGGCATAATTTGGTTTATTTTCATTTTCTCGGAAACTAGTAGGCCTAGAATTAAGATTTTTTGTTTAAAATGTTCGTAATGAATGCCTCTACAAATCTTGTTATGGTCAAAACCACGCCAGACTTACCGTTTTTGAGAAAAAATATGTGCATCGCACAATAACATACATATTTTCAGCTAAAAGTATGGCATAATTTGGTTTATTTTCATTTTCTCGGAAACTAGTAGGCCTAGAATTAAGATTTTTGGTTTAAAATGTTCGTAATGAATGCCTCTACAAATCTTGTTATGGTCAAAACCACGCCAGACTTACCGTTTTTGAGAAAAAATATGTGCATCGCACAATAACATACATATTTTTACATATTTTCAGCTAAAAGTATGGCATAATTTGGTTTATTTTCATTTTCTCGGAAACTAGTAGGCCTAGAATTAAGATTTTTGGTTTAAAATGTTCGTAATGAATGCCTCTACAAATCTTGTTATGGTCAAAACCACGCCAGACTTACCGTTTTTGAGAAAAAATATGTGCATCGCACAATAACATACATATTTTCAGCTAAAAGTATGGCATAATTTGGTTTATTTTCATTTTCTCGGAAACTAGTAGGCCTAGAGCTAAGATTTTTGGTTTAAAATTTTCGTAATGAATGCCTCTACAAATCTTGTTATGGTCAAAACCACGCCAGACTTACCGTTTTTGAGAAAAAATATGTGCATCGCACAATAACATACATATTTTCAGCTAAAAGTATGGCATAATTTGGCTTATTTTCATTTTCTCGGAAACCAGTAGGCCTAGAATTAAGATTTTTGGTTTAAAATGTTCGTAATGAATGCCTCTACAAATCTTGTTATGGTCAAAACCACGCCAGACTTACCGTTTTTGATAAAAAATATGTGCATCGCACAATAACATACATATTTTCAGCTAAAAGTATGGCATAATTTGGTTTATTTTCATTTTCTCGGAAACTAGTAGGCCTAGAATTAAGATTTTTGGTTTAAAATATTCGTAATGAATGCCTCTACAAATCTTGTTATGGTCGAAACCACGCCAGACTTACCGTTTTTGAGAAAAAATATGTGCATCGCACAATAACATACATATTTTTACATATTTTCAGCTAAAAGTATGGCATAATTTGGTTTATTTTCATTTTCTCGGAAACTAGTAGGCCTAGAATTAAGATTTTTGGTTTAAAATGTTCGTAATGAATGCCTCTACAAATCTTGTTATGGTCAAAACCACGCCAGACTTACCGTTTTTGAGAAAAAATATGTGCATCGCACAATAACATACATATTTTCAGCTAAAAGTATGGCATAATTTGGTTTATTTTCATTTTCTCGGAAACTAGTAGGCCTAGAATTAAGATTTTTGGTTTAAAATGTTCGTAATGAATGCCTCTACAAATCTTGTTATGGTCAAAACCACGCCAGACTCACCGTTTTTGAGAAAAAATATGTGCATCGCACAATAACATACATATTTTTACATATTTTCAGCTAAAAGTATGGCATAATTTGGTTTATTTTCATTTTCTCGGAAACTAGTAGGCCTAAAATTAAGATTTTTTGTTTAAAATGTTCGTAATGAATGCCTCTACAAATCTTGTTATGGTCAAAACCACGCCAGACTTACCGTTTTTGAGAAAAAATATGTGCATCGCACAATAACATACATATTTTCAGCTAAAAGTATGGCATAATTTGGTTTATTTTCATTTTCTCGGAAACTAGTAGGCCTAGAATTAAGATTTTTGGTTTAAAATGTTCGTAATGAATGCCTCTACAAATCTTGTTATGGTCAAAACCACGCCAGACTTACCGTTTTTGAGAAAAAATATGTGCATCGCACAATAACATACATATTTTTACATATTTTCAGCTAAAAGTATGGCATAATTTGGTTTATTTTCATTTTCTCGGAAACTAGTAGGCCTAGAATTAAGATTTTTGGTTTAAAATGTTCGTAATGAATGCCTCTACAAATCTTGTTATGGTCAAAACCACGCCAGACTTACCGTTTTTGAGAAAAAATATGTGCATCGCACAATAACATACATATTTTTACATATTTTCAGCTAAAAGTATGGCATAATTTGGTTTATTTTCATTTTCTCGGAAACTAGTAGGCCTAGAATTAAGATTTTTGGTTTAAAATGTTCGTAATGAATGCCTCTACAAATCTTGTTATGGTCAAAACCACGCCAGACTTACCGTTTTTGAGAAAAAATATGTGCATCGCACAATAACATACATATTTTCAGCTAAAAGTATGGCATAATTTGGTTTATTTTCATTTTCTCGGAAACTAGTAGGCCTAGAATTAAGATTTTTGGTTTAAAATGTTCGCAATGAATGCCTCTACAAATCTTGTTATGGTCAAAACCACGCCAGACTTACCGTTTTTGAGAAAAAATATGTGTATCGCACAATAACATACATATTTTTACATATTTTCAGCTAAAAGTATGGCATAATTTGGTTTATTTTCATTTTCTCGGAAACTAGTAGGCCTAGAATTAAGATTTTTGGTTTAAAATGTTCGTAATGAATGCCTCTACAAATCAAAACCACGCCAGACTTACCGTTTTTGAGAAAAAATATGTGCATCGCACAATAACATACATATTTTCAGCTAAAAGTATGGCATAATTTGGTTTATTTTCATTTTCTCGGAAACTAGTAGGCCTAGAATTAAGATTTTTGGTTTAAAATGTTCGTAATGAATGCCTCTACAAATCTTGTTATGGTCAAAACCACGCCAGACTTACCGTTTTTGAGAAAAAATATGTGCATCGCACAATAACATACATATTTTCAGCTAAAAGTATGGCATAATTTGGTTTATTTTCATTTTCTCGGAAACTAGTAGGCCTAGAATTAAGATTTTTGGTTTAAAATGTTCGTAATGAATGCCTCTACAAATCTTGTTATGGTCAAAACCACGCCAGACTTACCGTTTTTGAGAAAAAATATGTGCATCGCACAATAACATACATATTTTCAGCTAAAAGTATGGCATAATTTGGTTTATTTTCATTTTCTCGGAAACTAGTAGGCCTAGAGCTAAGATTTTTGGTTTAAAATTTTCGTAATGAATGCCTCTACAAATCTTGTTATGGTCAAAACCACGCCAGACTTACCGTTTTTGAGAAAAAATATGTGCATCGCACAATAACATACATATTTTCAGCTAAAAGTATGGCATAATTTGGCTTATTTTCATTTTCTCGGAAACCAGTAGGCCTAGAATTAAGATTTTTGGTTTAAAATGTTCGTAATGAATGCCTCTACAAATCTTGTTATGGTCAAAACCACGCCAGACTTACCGTTTTTGATAAAAAATATGTGCATCGCACAATAACATACATATTTTCAGCTAAAAGTATGGCATAATTTGGTTTATTTTCATTTTCTCGGAAACTAGTAGGCCTAGAATTAAGATTTTTGGTTTAAAATGTTCGTAATGAATGCCTCTACAAATCTTGTTATGGTCAAAACCACGCCAGACTTACCGTTTTTGAGAAAAAATATGTGCATCGCACAATAACATACATATTTTTACATATTTTCAGCTAAAAGTATGGCATAATTTGGTTTATTTTCATTTTCTCGGAAACTAGTAGGCCTAGAATTAAGATTTTTGGTTTAAAATGTTCGTAATGAATGCCTCTACAAATCTTGTTATGGTCAAAACCACGCCAGACTTACCGTTTTTGAGAAAAAATATGTGCATCGCACAATAACATACATATTTTCAGCTAAAAGTATGGCATAATTTGGTTTATTTTCATTTTCTCGGAAACTAGTAGGCCTAGAATTAAGATTTTTGGTTTAAAATGTTCGTAATGAATGCCTCTACAAATCTTGTTATGGTCAAAACCACGCCAGACTTACCGTTTTTGAGAAAAAATATGTGCATCGCACAATAACATACATATTTTCAGCTAAAAGTATGGCATAATTTGGTTTATTTTCATTTTCTCGGAAACTAGTAGGCCTAGAATTAAGATTTTTGGTTTAAAATGTTCGTAATGAATGCCTCTACAAATCTTGTTATGGTCAAAACCACGCCAGACTCACTGTTTTTGAGAAAAAATATGTGCATCGCACAATAACATACATATTTTTACATATTTTCAGCTAAAAGTATGGCATAATTTGGTTTATTTTCATTTTCTCGGAAACTAGTAGGCCTAGAATTAAGATTTTTGGTTTAAAATGTTCGTAATGAATGCCTCTACAAATCTTGTTATGGTCAAAACCACGCCAGACTTACCGTTTTTGAGAAAAAATATGTGCATCGCACAATAACATACATATTTTCAGCTAAAAGTATGGCATAATTTGGTTTATTTTCATTTTCTCGGAAACTAGTAGGCCTAGAATTAAGATTTTTGGTTTAAAATGTTCGTAATGAATGCCTCTACAAATCTTGTTATGGTCAAAACCACGCCAGACTTACCGTTTTTGAGAAAAAATATGTGCATCGCACAATAACATACATATTTTCAGCTAAAAGTATGGCATAATTTGGTTTATTTTCATTTTCTCGGAAAATAGTAGGCCTAAAATTAAGATTTTTTGTTTAAAATGTTCGTAATGAATGCCTCTACAAATCTTGTTATGGTCAAAACCACGCCAGACTAACCGTTTTTGAGAAAAAATATGTGCATCGCACAATAACATACATATTTTCAGCTAAAAGTATGGCATAATTTGGTTTATTTTCATTTTCTCGGAAACTAGTAGGCCTAGAATTAAGATTTTTGGTTTAAAATGTTCGTAATGAATGCCTCTACAAATCTTGTTATGGTCAAAACCACGCCAGACTTACCGTTTTTGAGAAAAAATATGTGCATCGCACAATAACATACATATTTTTACATATTTTCAGCTAAAAGTATGGCATAATTTGGTTTATTTTCATTTTCTCGGAAACTAGTAGGCCTAGAATTAAGATTTTTGGTTTAAAATGTTCGTAATGAATGCCTCTACAAATCTTGTTATGGTCAAAACCACGCCAGACTTACCGTTTTTGAGAAAAAATATGTGCATCGCACAATAACATACATATTTTCAGCTAAAAGTATGGCATAATTTGGTTTATTTTCATTTTCTCGGAAACTAGTAGGCCTAGAATTAAGATTTTTGGTTTAAAATGTTCGCAATGAATGCCTCTACAAATCTTGTTATGGTCAAAACCACGCCAGACTTACCGTTTTTGAGAAAAAATATGTGTATCGCACAATAACATACATATTTTTACATATTTTCAGCTAAAAGTATGGCATAATTTGGTTTATTTTCATTTTCTCGGAAACTAGTAGGCCTAGAATTAAGATTTTTGGTTTAAAATGTTCGTAATGAATGCCTCTACAAATCAAAACCACGCCAGACTTACCGTTTTTGAGAAAAAATATGTGCATCGCACAATAACATACATATTTTCAGCTAAAAGTATGGCATAATTTGGTTTATTTTCATTTTCTCGGAAACTAGTAGGCCTAGAATTAAGATTTTTGGTTTAAAATGTTCGTAATGAATGCCTCTACAAATCTTGTTATGGTCAAAACCACGCCAGACTTACCGTTTTTGAGAAAAAATATGTGCATCGCACAATAACATACATATTTTCAGCTAAAAGTATGGCATAATTTGGTTTATTTTCATTTTCTCGGAAACTAGTAGGCCTAGAATTAAGATTTTTGGTTTAAAATGTTCGTAATGAATGCCTCTACAAATCTTGTTATGGTCAAAACCACGCCAGACTTACCGTTTTTGAGAAAAAATATGTGCATCGCACAATAACATACATATTTTCAGCTAAAAGTATGGCATAATTTGGTTTATTTTCATTTTCTCGGAAACTAGTAGGCCTAGAGCTAAGATTTTTGGTTTAAAATTTTCGTAATGAATGCCTCTACAAATCTTGTTATGGTCAAAACCACGCCAGACTTACCGTTTTTGAGAAAAAATATGTGCATCGCACAATAACATACATATTTTCAGCTAAAAGTATGGCATAATTTGGCTTATTTTCATTTTCTCGGAAACCAGTAGGCCTAGAATTAAGATTTTTGGTTTAAAATGTTCGTAATGAATGCCTCTACAAATCTTGTTATGGTCAAAACCACGCCAGACTTACCGTTTTTGATAAAAAATATGTGCATCGCACAATAACATACATATTTTCAGCTAAAAGTATGGCATAATTTGGTTTATTTTCATTTTCTCGGAAACTAGTAGGCCTAGAATTAAGATTTTTGGTTTAAAATGTTCGTAATGAATGCCTCTACAAATCTTGTTATGGTCAAAACCACGCCAGACTTACCGTTTTTGAGAAAAAATATGTGCATCGCACAATAACATACATATTTTTACATATTTTCAGCTAAAAGTATGGCATAATTTGGTTTATTTTCATTTTCTCGGAAACTAGTAGGCCTAGAATTAAGATTTTTGGTTTAAAATGTTCGTAATGAATGCCTCTACAAATCTTGTTATGGTCAAAACCACGCCAGACTTACCGTTTTTGAGAAAAAATATGTGCATCGCACAATAACATACATATTTTCAGCTAAAAGTATGGCATAATTTGGTTTATTTTCATTTTCTCGGAAACTAGTAGGCCTAGAATTAAGATTTTTGGTTTAAAATGTTCGTAATGAATGCCTCTACAAATCTTGTTATGGTCAAAACCACGCCAGACTTACCGTTTTTGAGAAAAAATATGTGCATCGCACAATAACATACATATTTTCAGCTAAAAGTATGGCATAATTTGGTTTATTTTCATTTTCTCGGAAACTAGTAGGCCTAGAATTAAGATTTTTGGTTTAAAATGTTCGTAATGAATGCCTCTACAAATCTTGTTATGGTCAAAACCACGCCAGACTCACTGTTTTTGAGAAAAAATATGTGCATCGCACAATAACATACATATTTTTACATATTTTCAGCTAAAAGTATGGCATAATTTGGTTTATTTTCATTTTCTCGGAAACTAGTAGGCCTAGAATTAAGATTTTTGGTTTAAAATGTTCGTAATGAATGCCTCTACAAATCTTGTTATGGTCAAAACCACGCCAGACTTACCGTTTTTGAGAAAAAATATGTGCATCGCACAATAACATACATATTTTCAGCTAAAAGTATGGCATAATTTGGTTTATTTTCATTTTCTCGGAAACTAGTAGGCCTAGAATTAAGATTTTTGGTTTAAAATGTTCGTAATGAATGCCTCTACAAATCTTGTTATG
This sequence comes from Myathropa florea, assembly GCA_930367185.1. Classification (NCBI taxonomy): domain Eukaryota; kingdom Metazoa; phylum Arthropoda; class Insecta; order Diptera; family Syrphidae; genus Myathropa; species Myathropa florea. The sequence goes on along the minus strand of CAKNEX010000026.1, from coordinate 30,048 downwards.
GTCAAAACCACGCCAGACTTACCGTTTTTGAGAAAAAATATGTGCATCGCACAATAACATACATATTTTCAGCTAAAAGTATGGCATAATTTGGTTTATTTTCATTTTCTCGGAAAATAGTAGGCCTAAAATTAAGATTTTTTGTTTAAAATGTTCGTAATGAATGCCTCTACAAATCTTGTTATGGTCAAAACCACGCCAGACTAACCGTTTTTGAGAAAAAATATGTGCATCGCACAATAACATACATATTTTCAGCTAAAAGTATGGCATAATTTGGTTTATTTTCATTTTCTCGGAAACTAGTAGGCCTAGAATTAAGATTTTTGGTTTAAAATGTTCGTAATGAATGCCTCTACAAATCTTGTTATGGTCAAAACCACGCCAGACTTACCGTTTTTGAGAAAAAATATGTGCATCGCACAATAACATACATATTTTTACATATTTTCAGCTAAAAGTATGGCATAATTTGGTTTATTTTCATTTTCTCGGAAACTAGTAGGCCTAGAATTAAGATTTTTGGTTTAAAATGTTCGTAATGAATGCCTCTACAAATCTTGTTATGGTCAAAACCACGCCAGACTTACCGTTTTTGAGAAAAAATATGTGCATCGCACAATAACATACATATTTTTACATATTTTCAGCTAAAAGTATGGCATAATTTGGTTTATTTTCATTTTCTCGGAAACTAGTAGGCCTAGAATTAAGATTTTTGGTTTAAAATGTTCGTAATGAATGCCTCTACAAATCTTGTTATGGTCAAAACCACGCCAGACTTACCGTTTTTGAGAAAAAATATGTGCATCGCACAATAACATACATATTTTCAGCTAAAAGTATGGCATAATTTGGTTTATTTTCATTTTCTCGGAAACTAGTAGGCCTAGAATTAAGATTTTTGGTTTAAAATGTTCGCAATGAATGCCTCTACAAATCTTGTTATGGTCAAAACCACGCCAGACTTACCGTTTTTGAGAAAAAATATGTGTATCGCACAATAACATACATATTTTTACATATTTTCAGCTAAAAGTATGGCATAATTTGGTTTATTTTCATTTTCTCGGAAACTAGTAGGCCTAGAATTAAGATTTTTGGTTTAAAATGTTCGTAATGAATGCCTCTACAAATCAAAACCACGCCAGACTTACCGTTTTTGAGAAAAAATATGTGCATCGCACAATAACATACATATTTTCAGCTAAAAGTATGGCATAATTTGGTTTATTTTCATTTTCTCGGAAACTAGTAGGCCTAGAATTAAGATTTTTGGTTTAAAATGTTCGTAATGAATGCCTCTACAAATCTTGTTATGGTCAAAACCACGCCAGACTTACCGTTTTTGAGAAAAAATATGTGCATCGCACAATAACATACATATTTTCAGCTAAAAGTATGGCATAATTTGGTTTATTTTCATTTTCTCGGAAACTAGTAGGCCTAGAATTAAGATTTTTGGTTTAAAATGTTCGTAATGAATGCCTCTACAAATCTTGTTATGGTCAAAACCACGCCAGACTTACCGTTTTTGAGAAAAAATATGTGCATCGCACAATAACATACATATTTTCAGCTAAAAGTATGGCATAATTTGGTTTATTTTCATTTTCTCGGAAACTAGTAGGCCTAGAGCTAAGATTTTTGGTTTAAAATTTTCGTAATGAATGCCTCTACAAATCTTGTTATGGTCAAAACCACGCCAGACTTACCGTTTTTGAGAAAAAATATGTGCATCGCACAATAACATACATATTTTCAGCTAAAAGTATGGCATAATTTGGCTTATTTTCATTTTCTCGGAAACCAGTAGGCCTAGAATTAAGATTTTTGGTTTAAAATGTTCGTAATGAATGCCTCTACAAATCTTGTTATGGTCAAAACCACGCCAGACTTACCGTTTTTGATAAAAAATATGTGCATCGCACAATAACATACATCTTTTCAGCTAAAAGTATGGCATAATTTGGTTTATTTTCATTTTCTCGGAAACTAGTAGGCCTAGAATTAAGATTTTTGGTTTAAAATGTTCGTAATGAATGCCTCTACAAATCTTGTTATGGTCAAAACCACGCCAGACTTACCGTTTTTGAGAAAAAATATGTGCATCGCACAATAACATACATATTTTTACATATTTTCAGCTAAAAGTATGGCATAATTTGGTTTATTTTCATTTTCTCGGAAACTAGTAGGCCTAGAATTAAGATTTTTGGTTTAAAATGTTCGTAATGAATGCCTCTACAAATCTTGTTATGGTCAAAACCACGCCAGACTTACCGTTTTTGAGAAAAAATATGTGCATCGCACAATAACATACATATTTTCAGCTAAAAGTATGGCATAATTTGGTTTATTTTCATTTTCTCGGAAACTAGTAGGCCTAGAATTAAGATTTTTGGTTTAAAATGTTCGTAATGAATGCCTCTACAAATCTTGTTATGGTCAAAACCACGCCAGACTTACCGTTTTTGAGAAAAAATATGTGCATCGCACAATAACATACATATTTTCAGCTAAAAGTATGGCATAATTTGGTTTATTTTCATTTTCTCGGAAACTAGTAGGCCTAGAATTAAGATTTTTGGTTTAAAATGTTCGTAATGAATGCCTCTACAAATCTTGTTATGGTCAAAACCACGCCAGACTCACTGTTTTTGAGAAAAAATATGTGCATCGCACAATAACATACATATTTTTACATATTTTCAGCTAAAAGTATGGCATAATTTGGTTTATTTTCATTTTCTCGGAAACTAGTAGGCCTAGAATTAAGATTTTTGGTTTAAAATGTTCGTAATGAATGCCTCTACAAATCTTGTTATGGTCAAAACCACGCCAGACTTACCGTTTTTGAGAAAAAATATGTGCATCGCACAATAACATACATATTTTCAGCTAAAAGTATGGCATAATTTGGTTTATTTTCATTTTCTCGGAAACTAGTAGGCCTAGAATTAAGATTTTTGGTTTAAAATGTTCGTAATGAATGCCTCTACAAATCTTGTTATGGTCAAAACCACGCCAGACTTACCGTTTTTGAGAAAAAATATGTGCATCGCACAATAACATACATATTTTCAGCTAAAAGTATGGCATAATTTGGTTTATTTTCATTTTCTCGGAAAATAGTAGGCCTAAAATTAAGATTTTTTGTTTAAAATGTTCGTAATGAATGCCTCTACAAATCTTGTTATGGTCAAAACCACGCCAGACTAACCGTTTTTGAGAAAAAATATGTGCATCGCACAATAACATACATATTTTCAGCTAAAAGTATGGCATAATTTGGTTTATTTTCATTTTCTCGGAAACTAGTAGGCCTAGAATTAAGATTTTTGGTTTAAAATGTTCGTAATGAATGCCTCTACAAATCTTGTTATGGTCAAAACCACGCCAGACTTACCGTTTTTGAGAAAAAATATGTGCATCGCACAATAACATACATATTTTTACATATTTTCAGCTAAAAGTATGGCATAATTTGGTTTATTTTCATTTTCTCGGAAACTAGTAGGCCTAGAATTAAGATTTTTGGTTTAAAATGTTCGTAATGAATGCCTCTACAAATCTTGTTATGGTCAAAACCACGCCAGACTTACCGTTTTTGAGAAAAAATATGTGCATCGCACAATAACATACATATTTTTACATATTTTCAGCTAAAAGTATGGCATAATTTGGTTTATTTTCATTTTCTCGGAAACTAGTAGGCCTAGAATTAAGATTTTTGGTTTAAAATGTTCGTAATGAATGCCTCTACAAATCTTGTTATGGTCAAAACCACGCCAGACTTACCGTTTTTGAGAAAAAATATGTGCATCGCACAATAACATACATATTTTCAGCTAAAAGTATGGCATAATTTGGTTTATTTTCATTTTCTCGGAAACTAGTAGGCCTAGAATTAAGATTTTTGGTTTAAAATGTTCGTAATGAATGCCTCTACAAATCTTGTTATGGTCAAAACCACGCCAGACTTACCGTTTTTGAGAAAAAATATGTGCATCGCACAATAACAGACATATTTTTACATATTTTCAGCTAAAAGTATGGCATAATTTGGTTTATTTTCATTTCCTCGGAAACTAGTAGGCCTAGAATTAAGATTTTTGGTTTAAAATGTTCATAATGAATGCCTCTACAAATCTTGTTATGGTCAAAACCACGCCAGACTTACCGGTTTTGAGAAAAAATTTGTGCATCGCACAATAACATACATATTTTCAGCTAAAAGTATGGCATAATTTGGTTTATTTTCATTTTCTCGGAAACTAGTAGGCCTAGAATTAAGATTTTTGGTTTAAAATGTTCGTAATGAATGCCTCTACAAATCTTGTTATGGTCAAAAACACGCCAGACTTACCGTTTTTGAGAAAAAATATGTGCATCGCACAATAACATACATATTTTTACATATTTTCAGCTAAAAGTATGGCATAATTTGGTTTATTTTCATTTTCTCGGAAACTAGTAGGCCTAGAATTAAGATTTTTGGTTAAAAATGTTCGTAATGAATGCCTCTACAAATCTTGTTATGGTCAAAACCACGCCAGACTTACCGTTTTTGAGAAAAAATATGTGCATCGCACAATAACATACATATTTTCAGCTAAAAGTATGGCATAATTTGGTTTATTTTCATTTTCTCGGAAACTAGTAGGCCTAGAATTAAGATTTTTGGTTTAAAATGTTCGTAATGAATGCCTCTACAAATCTTGTTATAGTCAAAACCACGCCAGACTTACCGTTTTTGAGAAAAAATATGTGCATCGCACAATAACATACATATTTTTACATATTTTCAGCTAAAAGTATGGCATAATTTGGTTTATTTTCATTTTCTCGGAAACTAGTAGGCCTAGAATTAAGATTTTTGGTTTAAAATGTTCGTAATGAATGCCTCTACAAATCTTGTTATGGTCAAAACCACGCCAGACTTACCGTTTTTGAGAAAAAATATGTGCATCGCACAATACATACATATTTTTACATATTTTCAGCTAAAAGTATGGCATAATTTGGTTTATTTTCATTTTCTCGGAAACTAGTAGGCCTAGAATTAAGATTTTTCTTTTAAAATGTTCATAATGAATGCCTCTACAAATCTTGTTATGGTCAAAACCACGCCAGACTTACCGTTTTTGAGAAAAAATATGTGCATCGCACAATAACATACATATTTTCAGCTAAAAGTATGGCATAATTTGGTTTATTTTCATTTTCTCGGAAACTAGTAGGCCTAGAATTAAGATTTTTGGTTTAAAATGTTCGTAATGAATGCCTCTACAAATCTTGTTATGGTCAAAACCACGCCAGACTTACCGTTTTTGAGAAAAAATATGTGCATCGCACAATAACATACATATTTTTACATATTTTCAGCTAAAAGTATGGCATAATTTGGTTTATTTTCATTTTCTCGGAAACTAGTAGGCCTAGAATTAAGATTTTTGGTTAAAAATGTTCGTAATGAATGCCTCTACAAATCTTGTTATGGTCAAAACCACGCCAGACTTACCGTTTTTGAGAAAAAATATGTGCATCGCACAATAACATACATATTTTTACATATTTTCAGCTAAAAGTATGGCATAATTCGGTTTATTTTCATTTTCTCGGAAACTAGTAGGCCTAGAATTAAGATTTTTGGTTTAAAATGTTCGTAATGAATGCCTCTACAAATCTTGTTATGCTCAAAACCACGCCAGACTTACCGGTTTTGAGAAAAAATATGTGCATCGCACAATAACATACATATTTTCAGCTAAAAGTATGGCATAATTTGGTTTATTTTCATTTTCTCGGAAACTAGTAGGCCTAGAATTAAGATTTTTGGTTTAAAATGTTCGTAATGAATGCCTCTACAAATCTTGTTATAGTCAAAACCACGCCAGACTTACCGTTTTTGAGAAAAAATATGTGCATCGCACAATAGCATACATATTTTTACATATTTTCAGCTAAAAGTATGGCATAATTCGGTTTATTTTCATTTTCTCGGAAACTAGTAGGCCTAGAATTAAGATTTTTGGTTTAAAATGTTCGTAATGAATGCCTCTACAAATCTTGTCATGGTCAAAGCCACGCCAGACTTACCGGTTTTGAGAAAAAATATGTGCATCGCACAATAACATACATATTTTTACATATTTTCAGCTAAAAGTATGGCATAATTTGGTTTATTTTCATTTCCTCGGAAACTAGTAGGCCTAGAATTAAGATTTTTGGTTTAAAATGTTCATAATGAATGCCTCTACAAATCTTGTTATGGTCAAAACCACGCCAGACTTACCGGTTTTGAGAAAAAATTTGTGCATCGCACAATAACATACATATTTTCAGCTAAAAGTATGGCATAATTTGGTTTATTTTCATTTTCTCGGAAACTAGTAGGCCTAGAATTAAGATTTTTGGTTTAAAATGTTCGTAATGAATGCCTCTACAAATCTTGTTATGGTCAAAACCACGCCAGACTTACCGTTTTTGAGAAAAAATATGTGCATCGCACAATAACATACATATTTTTACATATTTTCAGCTAAAAGTATGGCATAATTTGGTTTATTTTCATTTTCTCGGAAACTAGTAGGCCTAGAATTAAGATTTTTGGTTAAAAATGTTCGTAATGAATGCCTCTACAAATCTTGTTATGGTCAAAACCACGCCAGACTTACCGTTTTTGAGAAAAAATATGTGCATCGCACAATAACATACATATTTTCAGCTAAAAGTATGGCATAATTTGGTTTATTTTCATTTTCTCGGAAACTAGTAGGCCTAGAATTAAGATTTTTGGTTTAAAATGTTCGTAATGAATGCCTCTACAAATCTTGTTATAGTCAAAACCACGCCAGACTTACCGTTTTTGAGAAAAAATATGTGCATCGCACAATAACATACATATTTTTACATATTTTCAGCTAAAAGTATGGCATAATTTGGTTTATTTTCATTTTCTCGGAAACTAGTAGGATTAGAATTAAGATTTTTGGTTAAAAATGTTCGTAATGAATGCCTCTACAAATCTTGTTATGGTCAAAACCACGCCAGACTTACCGTTTTTGAGAAAAAATATGTGCATCGCACAATAACATACATATTTTTACATATTTTCAGCTAAAAGTATGGCATAATTCGGTTTATTTTCATTTTCTCGGAAACTAGTAGGCCTAGAATTAAGATTTTTGGTTTAAAATGTTCGTAATGAATGCCTCTACAAATCTTGTTATGCTCAAAACCACGCCAGACTTACCGGTTTTGAGAAAAAATATGTGCATCGCACAATAACATACATATTTTCAGCTAAAAGTATGGCATAATTTGGTTTATTTTCATTTTCTCGGAAACTAGTAGGCCTAGAATTAAGATTTTTGGTTTAAAATGTTCGTAATGAATGCCTCTACAAATCTTGTTATAGTCAAAACCACGCCAGACTTACCGTTTTTGAGAAAAAATATGTGCATCGCACAATAGCATACATATTTTTACATATTTTCAGCTAAAAGTATGGCATAATTCGGTTTATTTTCATTTTCTCGGAAACTAGTAGGCCTAGAATTAGGATTTTTGGTTTAAAATGTTCGTAATGAATGCCTCTACAAATCTTGTTATGGTCAAAGCCACGCCAGACTTACCGGTTTTGAGAAAAAATATGTGCATCGCACAATAACATACATATTTTTACATATTTTCAGCTAAAAGTATGGCATAATTTGGTTTATTTTCATTTTCTCGGAAACTAGTAGGCCTAGAATTAAGATTTTTGGTTTAAAATGTTCGTAATGAATGCCTCTACAAATCTTGTTATGGTCAAAACCACGCCAGACTTACCGTTTTTGAGAAAAAATATGTGCATCGCACAATAACATACATATTTTCAGCTAAAAGTATGGCATAATTTGGTTTATTTTCATTTTCTCGGAAACTAGTAGGCCTAGAGCTAAGACTTTTGGTTTAAAATTTTCGTAATGAATGCCTCTACAAATCTTGTTTTCAGCTAAAAGTATGGCATAATTTGGTTTATTTTCATTTTCTCGGAAACTAGTAGGCCTAGAATTAAGATTTTTGGTTTAAAATGTTCGTAATGAATGCCTCTACAAATCTTGTTATGGTCAAAACCACGCCAGACTTACCGTTTTTGAGAAAAAATATGTGCATCGCACAATAACATACATATTTTCAGCTAAAAGTATGGCATAATTTGGTTTATTTTCATTTTCTCGGAAACTAGTAGGCCTAGAATTAAGACTTTTGGTTTAAAATGTTCGTAATGAATGCCTCTACAAATCTTGTTATGGTCAAAACCACGCCAGACTTACCGTTTTTGAGAAAAAATATGTGCATCGCACAATAACATACATATTTTCAGCTAAAAGTATGGCATAATTTGGTTTATTTTCATTTTCTCGGAAACTAGTAGGCCTAGAATTAAGATTTTTGGTTTAAAATGTTCGTAATGAATGCCTCTACAAATCTTGTTATGGTCAAAACCACGCCAGACTTACCGGTTTTGAGAAAAAATATGTGCATCGCACAATAATATACATATTTTCAGCTAAAAGTATGGCATAATTTGGTTTATTTTCATTTTCTCGGAAACTAGTAGGCCTAGAATTAAGACTTTTGGTTTAAAATGTTCGTAATGAATGCCTCTACAAATCTTGTTATGGTCAAAACCACGCCAGACTTACCGTTTTTGATAAAAAATATGTGCATCGCACAATAACATACGTATTTTTACATATTTTCAGCTAAAAGTATGGCATAATTTGGTTTATTTTCATTTCCTCGGAAACTAGTAGGCCTAGAATTAAGATTTTTGGTTTAAAATGTTCGTAATGAATGCCTCTACAAATCTTGTTATGGTCAAAACCACGCCAGACTTACCGTTTTTGAGAAAAAATATGTGCATCGCACAATAGCATACATATTTTTACATATTTTCAGCTAAAAGTATGGCATAATTCGGTTTATTTTCATTTTCTCGGAAACTAGTAGGCCTAGAATTAAGATTTTTGGTTTAAAATGTTCGTAATGAATGCCTCTACAAATCTTGTTATGGTCAAAACCACGCCAGACTTACCGTTTTTGAGAAAAAATATGTGCATCGCACAATAACATACATATTTTCAGCTAAAAGTATGGCATAATTTGGTTTATTTTCATTTTCTCGGAAACTAGTAGGCCTAGAATTAAGATTTTTGGTTTAAAATGTTCGTAATGAATGCCTCTACAAATCTTGTTATGGTCAAAACCACGCCAGACTTACCGTTTTTGAGAAAAAATATGTGCATCGCACAATAACATACATATTTTTACATATTTTCAGCTAAAAGTATGGCATAATTTGGTTTATTTTCATTTCCTCGGAAACTAGTAGGCCTAGAATTAAGATTTTTGGTTTAAAATGTTCGTAATGAATGCCTCTACAAATCTTGTTATGGTCAAAACCACGCCAGACTTACCGTTTTTGAGAAAAAATTTGTGCATCGCACAATAACATACATATTTTCAGCTAAAAGTATGGCATAATTTGGTTTATTTTCATTTTCTCGGAAACTAGTAGGCCTAGAATTAAGACTTTTGGTTTAAAATGTTCGTAATGAATGCCTCTACAAATCTTGTTATGGTCAAAACCACGCCAGACTTACCGTTTTTGAGAAAAAATATGTGCATCGCACAATAACATACATATTTTCAGCTAAAAGTATGGCATAATTTGGTTTATTTTCATTTTCTCGGAAACTAGTAGGCCTAGAATTAAGATTTTTGGTTTAAAATGTTCGTAATGAATGCCTCTACAAATCTTGTTATGGTCAAAACCACGCCAGACTTACCGTTTTTGAGAAAAAATATGTGCATTGCACAATAACATACATATTTTTACATATTTTCAGCTAAAAGTATGGCATAATTTGGTTTATTTTCATTTTCTCGGAAACTAGTAGGCCTAGAATTAAGATTTTTGGTTTAAAATGTTCGTAATGAATGCCTCTACAAATCTTGTTATGGTCAAAACCACGCCAGACTTACCGTTTTTGAGAAAAAATATGTGCATCGCACAATAACATACATATTTTTACATATTTTCAGCTAAAAGTATGGCATAATTTGGTTTATTTTCATTTCCTCGGAAACTAGTAGGCCTAGAATTAAGATTTTTGGTTTAAAATGTTCGTAATGAATGCCTCTACAAATCTTGTTATGGTCAAAACCACGCCAGACTTACCGTTTTTGAGAAAAAATATGTGCATCGCACAATAACATACATATTTTCAGCTAAAAGTATGGTATAATTTGGTTTATTTTCATTTTCTCGGAAACTAGTAGGCCTAGAATTAAGATTTTTAGTTTAAAATGTTCGTAATGAATGCCTCTACAAATCTTGTTATGGTCAAAACCACGCCAGACTTACCGTTTTTGAGAAAAAATTTGTGCATCGCACAATAACATACATATTTTCAGCTAAAAGTATGGCATAATTTGGTTTATTTTCATTTCCTCGGAAACTAGTAGGCCTAGAATTAAGACTTTTGGTTTAAAATGTTCGTAATGAATGCCTCTACAAATCTTGTTATGGTCAAAACCACGCCAGACTTACCGTTTTTGAGAAAAAATATGTGCATCGCACAATAACATACATATTTTCAGCTAAAAGTATGGCATAATTTGGTTTATTTTCATTTTCTCGGAAACTAGTAGGCCTAGAATTAAGATTTTTGGTTAAAAATGTTCGTAATGAATGCCTCTACAAATCTTGTTATGGTCAAAACCACGCCAGACTTACCGTTTTTGAGAAAAAATATGTGCATCGCACAATAACATACATATTTTCAGCTAAAAGTATGGCATAATTTGGTTTATTTTCATTTTCTCGGAAACTAGTAAGCCTAGAATTAAGATTTTTGGTTTAAAATGTTCGTAATGAATGCCTCTACAAATCTTGTTATGGTCAAAACCACGCCAGACTTACCGTTTTTGAGAAAAAATTTGTGCATCGCACAATAACATACATATTTTCAGCTAAAAGTATGGCATAATTTGGTTTATTTTCATTTCCTCGGAAACTAGTAGGCCTAGAATTAAGACTTTTGGTTTAAAATGTTCGTAATGAATGCCTCTACAAATCTTGTTATGGTCAAAACCACGCCAGACTTACCGTTTTTGAGAAAAAATATGTGCATCGCACAATAACATACATATTTTTACATATTTTCAGCTAAAAGTATGGCATAATTTGGTTTATTTTCATTTCCTCGGAAACTAGTAGGCCTAGAATTAAGATTTTTGGTTTAAAATGTTCGTAATGAATGCCTCTACAAATCTTGTTATGGTCAAAACCACGCCAGATTTACCGTTTTTGAGAAAAAATATGTGCATCGCACAATAACATACATATTTTCAGCTAAAAGTATGGCATAATTTGGTTTATTTTCATTTTCTCGGAAACTAGTAGGCCTAGAATTAAGATTTTTGGTTTAAAATGTTCGTAATGAATGCCTCTACAAATCTTGTTATGGTCAAAACCACGCCAGACTTACCGTTTTTGAGAAAAAACATGTGCATCGCACAATAACATACATATTTTCAGCTAAAAGTATGGCATAATTTGGTTTATTTTCATTTTCTCGGAAACTAGTAGGCCTAGAATTAAGATTTTTGGTTTAAAATGTTCGTAATGAATGCCTCTACAAATCTTGTTATGGTCAAAACCACGCCAGACTCACCGTTTTTGAATAAAAATATGTGCATCGCACAATAACATACATATTTTCAGCTAAAAGTATGGCATTTTCTCGGAAACTAGTAGGCCTAGAATTAAGATTTTCGGTTTAAAATGTTCGTATTGAATGCCTCTACAAATCTTGTTATGGTCAAAACCACGCCAGACTTACCGTTTTTGAGCAAAAATTTGTGCATCGCACAATAACATACATATTTTCAGCTAAAAGTATGGCATAATTTGGTTTATTTTCATTTCCTCGGAAACTAGTAGGCCTAGAATTAAGACTTTTGGTTTAAATTGTTCGTAATGAATGCCTCTACAAATCTTGTTATGGTCAAAACCACGCCAGACTTACCGTTTTTGATAAAAAATATGTGCATCGCACAATAACATACATATTTTCAGCTAAAAGTATGGCATTTTCTCGGAAACTAGTAGGCCTAGAATTAAGATTTTTGGTTTAAAATGTTCGTAATGAATGCCTCTACAAATCTTGTTATGGTCAAAACCACGCCAGACTTACCGTTTTTGAGAAAAAATTTGTGCATCGCACAATAACATACATATTTTCAGCTAAAAGTATGGCATAATTTGGTTTATTTTCATTTCCTCGGAAACTAGTAGGCCTAGAATTAAGATTTTTGGTTTAAAATGTTCGTAATGAATGCCTCTACAAATCTTGTTATAGTCAAAACCACGCCAGACTTACCGTTTTTGAGAAAAAATATGTGCATCGCACAATAACATACATATTTTCAGCTAAAAGTATGGCATAATTTGGTTTATTTTCATTTTCTCGGAAACTAGTAGGCCTAAAATTAGGATTTTTGGTTTAAAATGTTCGTAATGAATGCCTCTACAAATCTTGTTATGGTCAAAACCACGCAAGAGTTACCGGTTTTGAGAAAAAATATGTGCATCGCACAATAACATACATATTTTTACATATTTTCAGCTAAAAGTATGGCATAATTTGGTTTATTTTCATTTTCTCGGAAACTAGTAGGCCTAGAATTAAGATTTTTGGTTTAAAATGTTCGTAATGAATGCCTCTACAAATCTTGTTATGGTCAAAACCACGCCAGACTTACCGTTTTTGAGAAAAAATATGTGCATCGCACAATAACATACATATTTTCAGCTAAAAGTATGGCATAATTTGGTTTATTTTCATTTTCTCGGAAACTAGTAGGCCTAGAACTAAGATTTTTGGTTTAAAATGTTCGTAATGAATGCCTCTACAAATCTTGTTATGGTCAAAACCACGCCAGACTTACCGTTTTTGAGCAAAAATTTGTGCATCGCACAATAACATACATATTTTCAGCTAAAAGTATGGCATAATTTGGTTTATTTTCATTTCCTCGGAAACTAGTAGGCCTAGAATTAAGACTTTTGGTTTAAAATGTTCGTAATGAATGCCTCTACAAATCTTGTTATGGTCAAAACCACGCCAGACTTACCGTTTTTGAGAAAAAATATGTGCATCGCACAATAACATACATATTTTTACATATTTTCAGCTAAAAGTATGGCATAATTTGGTTTATTTTCATTTCCTCGGAAACTAGTAGGCCTAGAATTAAGATTTTTGGTTTAAAATGTTCGTAATGAATGCCTCTACAAATCTTGTTATGGTCAAAACCACGCCAGACTTACCGTTTTTGAGAAAAAATATGTGCATCGCACAATAACATACATATTTTCAGCTAAAAGTATGGCATAATTTGGTTTATTTTCATTTCCTCGGAAACTAGTAGGCCTAGAATTAAGATTTTTGGTTTAAAATGTTCGTAATGAATGCCTCTACAAATCTTGTTATGGTCAAAACCACGCCAGACTTACCGTTTTTGAATAAAAATATGTGCATCGCACAATAACATACATATTTTCAGCTAAAAGTATGGCATTTTCTCGGAAACTAGTAGGCCTAGAATTAAGATTTTCGGTTTAAAATGTTCGTAATGAGTGCCTCTACAAATCTTGTTATGGTCAAAACCACGCCAGACTTACCGTTTTTGAGAAAAAATATGTGCATCACACAATAACATACATATTTTCAGCTAAAAGTATGGCATAATTTGGTTTATTTTCATTTTCTCGGAAACTAGTAGGCCTAGAATTAAGATTTTTGGTTTAAAATGTTCGTAATGAATGCCTCTACAAATCTTGTTATGGTCAAAACCACGCCAGACTTACCGTTTTTGAGAAAAAATATGTGCATCGCACAATAACATACATATTTTTACATATTTTCAGCTAAAAGTATGGCATAATTTGGTTTATTTTCATTTCCTCGGAAACTAGTAGGCCTAGAATTAAGATTTTTGGTTTAAAATGTTCGTAATGAATGCCTCTACAAATCTTGTTATGGTCAAAACCACGCCAGACTTACCGTTTTTGAATAAAAATATGTGCATCGCACAATAACATACATATTTTCAGCTAAAAGTATGGCATTTTCTCGGAAACTAGTAGGCCTAGAATTAAGATTTTTGGTTTAAAATGTTCGTAATGAATGCCTCTACAAATCTTGTTATGGTCAAAACCACGCCAGACTTACCGTTTTTGAGAAAAAATATGTGCATCGCACAATAACATACATATTTTCAGCTAAAAGTATGGCATAATTTGGTTTATTTTCATTTTCTCGGAAACTAGTAGGCCTAGAATTAAGATTTTTGGTTTAAAATGTTCGTAATGAATGCCTCTACAAATCTTGTTATGGTCAAAACCACGCCAGACTTACCGTTTTTGAGAAAAAATATGTGCATCGCACAATAACATACATATTTTCAGCTAAAAGTATGGCATAATTTGGTTTATTTTCATTTTCTCGGAAACTAGTAGGCCTAGAATTAAGATTTTTGGTTTAAAATGTTCGTAATGAATGCCTCTACAAATCTTGTTATGGTCAAAACCACGCCAGACTTACCGTTTTTGGGAAAAAATATGTGCATCGCACAATAACATACATATTTTAAGCTAAAAGTATGGCATAATTTGGTTTATTTTCATTTTGTCGGAAACTAGTAGGCCTAGAATTAAGATTTTTGGTTTAAAATGTTCGTAATGAATGCCTCTACAAATCTTGTTATGGTCAAAACCACGCCAGACTTACCGTTTTTGAGAAAAAATATGTGCATCGCACAATAACATACATATTTTCAGCTAAAAGTATGGCATAATTTGGTTTATTTTCATTTTCTCGGAAACTAGTAGGCCTAGAATTAAGATTTTTGGTTTAAAATGTTCGTAATGAATGCCTCTACAAATCTTGTTATGGTCAAAACCACGCCAGACTTACCGTTTTTGAGAAAAAATGTGTGCATCTCACAATAACATACATATTTTCAGCTAAAAGTATGGCATAATTTGGTTTATTTTCATTTCCTCGGAAACTAGTAGGCCTAGAATTAAGATTTTTGGTTTAAAATGTTCGTAATGAATGCCTCTACAAATCTTGTTATGGTCAAAACCACGCCAGACTTACCGTTTTTGAGAAAAAATATGTGCATCGCACAATTACATATTTTCAGCTAAAAGTATGGCATAATTTGGTTTATTTTCATTTTCTCGGAAACTAGTAGGCCTAGAATTAAGATTTTTGGTTTAAAATGTTCGTAATGAATGCCTCTACAAATCTTGTTATGGTCAAAACCACGCCAGACTTACCGGTTTTGAGAAAAAATATGTGCATCGCACAATAACATACATATTTTTACATATTTTCAGCTAAAAGTATGGCATAATTTGGTTTATTTTCATTTTCTCGGAAACTAGTAGGCCTAGAATTAAGATTTTTGGTTTAAAATGTTCGTAATGAATGCCTCTACAAATCTTGTTATGGTCAAAACCACGCCAGACTTACCGTTTTTGGGAAAAAATATGTGCATCGCACAATAACATACATATTTTAAGCTAAAAGTATGGCATAATTTGGTTTATTTTCATTTTCTCGGAAACTAGTAGGCCTAGAATTAAGATTTTTGGTTTAAAATGTTCGTAATGAATGCCTCTACAAATCTTGTTATGGTCAAAACCACGCCAGACTTACCGGATTTGAGAAAAAATATGTGCATCGCACAATAACATACATATTTTCAGCTAAAAGTATGGCATAATTTGGTTTATTTTCATTTTCTCGGAAACTAGTAGGCCTAGAATTAAGATTTTTGGTTTAAAATGTTCGTAATGAATGCCTCTACAAATCTTGTTATGGTCAAAACCACGCCAGACTTACCGTTTTTGGGAAAAAATATGTGCATCGCACAATAACATACATATTTTAAGCTAAAAGTATGGCATAATTTGGTTTATTTTCATTTTCTCGGAAACTAGTAGGCCTAGAATTAAGATTTTTGGTTTAAAATGTTCGTAATGAATGCCTCTACAAATCTTGTTATGGTCAAAACCACGCCAGACTTACCGGATTTGAGAAAAAATATGTGCATCGCACAATAACATACATATTTTCAGCTAAAAGTATGGCATAATTTGGTTTATTTTCATTTTCTCGGAAACTAGTAGGCCTAGAATTAAGATTTTTGGTTTAAAATGTTCGTAATGAATGCCTCTACAAATCTTGTTATGGTCAAAAAAAACGCCAGACTTACCGTTTTTGAGAAAAAATATGTGCATCGCACAAAAACATACATATTTTCAGCTAAAAGTATGGCATAATTTGGTTTATTTTCATTTTCTCGGAAACTAGTAGGCCTAGAATTAAGATTTTTGGTTTAAAATGTTCGTAATGAATGCCTCTACAAATCTTGTTATGGTCAAAACCACGCCAGACTTACCGTTTTTGAGAAAAAATATGTGCATCGCACAATAACATACATATTTTCAGCTAAAAGTATGGCATAATTTGGTTTATTTTCATTTTCTCGGAAACTAGTAGGCCTAGAATTAAGATTTTTGGTTTAAAATGTTCGTAATGAATGCCTCTACAAATCTTGTTATGGTCAAAACCACGCCAGACTTACCGTTTTTGAGAAAAAATATGTGCATCGCACAATAACATACATATTTTCAGCTAAAAGTATGGCATAATTTGGTTTATTTTCATTTTCTCGGAAACTAGTAGGCCTAGAATTAAGATTTTTGGTTTAAAATGTTCGTAATGAATGCCTCTACAAATCTTGTTATGGTCAAAACCACGCCAGACTTACCGTTTTTGAGAAAAAATATGTGCATCGCACAATAACATACATATTTTTACATATTTTCAGCTAAAAGTATGGCATAATTTGGTTTATTTTCATTTTCTCGGAAACTAGTAGGCCTAGAATTAAGATTTTTGGTTTAAAATGTTCGTAATGAATGCCTCTACAAATCTTGTTATGGTCAAAACCACGCCAGACTTACCGTTTTTGAGAAAAAATATGTGCATCGCACAATAACATACATATTTTCAGCTAAAAGTATGGCATAATTTGGTTTATTTTCATTTTCTCGGAAACTAGTAGGCCTAGAATTAAGATTTTTGGTTTAAAATGTTCGTAATGAATGCCTCTACAAATCTTGTTATGGTCAAAACCACGCCAGACTTACCGTTTTTGAGAAAAAATATGTGCATCGCACAATAACATACATATTTTTACATATTTTCAGCTAAAAGTATGGCATAATTTGGTTTATTTTCATTTTCTCGGAAACTAGTAGGCCTAGAATTAAGATTTTTGGTTTAAAATGTTCGTAATGAATGCCTCTACAAATCTTGTTATGGTCAAAACCACGCCAGACTTACCGTTTTTGGGAAAAAATATGTGCATCGCACAATAACATACATATTTTCAGCTAAAAGTATGGCATAATTTGGTTTATTTTCATTTTCTCGGAAACTAGTAGGCCTAGAATTAAGATTTTTGGTTTAAAATGTTCGTAATGAATGCCTCTACAAATCTTGTTATGGTCAAAACCACGCCAGACTTACCGGATTTGAGAAAAAATATGTGCATCGCACAATAACATACATATTTTCAGCTAAAAGTATGGCATAATTTGGTTTATTTTCATTTTCTCGGAAACTAGTAGGCCTAGAATTAAGATTTTTGGTTTAAAATGTTCGTAATGAATGCCTCTACAAATCTTGTTATGGTCAAAAAAACGCCAGACTTACCGTTTTTGAGAAAAAATATGTGCATCGCACAAAAACATACATATTTTCAGCTAAAAGTATGGCATAATTTGGTTTATTTTCATTTTCTCGGAAACTAGTAGGCCTAGAATTAAGATTTTTGGTTTAAAATATTCGTAATGAATGCCTCTACAAATCTTGTTATAGTCAAAACCACGCCAGACTTACCGTTTTTGAGAAAAAATATGTGCATCGCACAATAGCATACATATTTTTACATATTTTCAGCTAAAAGTATGGCATAATTCGGTTTATTTTCATTTTCTCGGAAACTAGTAGGCCTAGAATTAGGATTTTTGGTTTAAAATGTTCGTAATGAATGCCTCTACAAATCTTGTTATGGTCAAAACCACGCCAGACTTACCGGTTTTGAGAAAAAATATGTGCATCGCACAATAACATACATATTTTCAGCTAAAAGTATGGCATAATTTGGTATATTTTCATTTCCTCGGAAACTAGTAGGCCTAGAATTAAGATTTTTGGTTTAAAATGTTCGTAATGAATGCCTCTACAAATCTTGTTATGGTCAAAACCACGCCAGACTTACCGTTTTTGAGAAAAAATATGTGCATCGCACAATAACATACATATTTTCAGCTAAAAGTATGGCATAATTTGGTTTATTTTCATTTTCTCGGAAACTAGTAGGCCTAGAATTAAGATTTTTGGTTTAAAATGTTCGTAATGAATGCCTCTACAAATCTTGTTATGGTCAAAACCACGCCAGACTTACCGTTTTTGAGAAAAAATTTGTGCATCGCACAATAACATACATATTTTCAGCTAAAAGTATGGCATAATTTGGTTTATTTTCATTTTCTCGGAAACTAGTAGGCCTAGAATTAAGATTTTTGGTTTAAAATGTTCGTAATGAATGCCTCTACAAATCTTGTTATGGTCAAAACCACGCCAGACTTACCGTTTTTGAGAAAAAATTTGTGCATCGCACAATAACATACATATTTTCAGCTAAAAGTATGGCATAATTTGGTTTATTTTCATTTCCTCGGAAACTAGTAGGCCTAGAATTAAGACTTTTGGTTTAAAATGTTCGTAATGAATGCCTCTACAAATCTTGTTATGGTCAAAACCACGCCAGACTTACCGTTTTTGAGAAAAAATATGTGCATCGCACAATAACATACATATTTTTACATATTTTCAGCTAAAAGTATGGCATAATTTGGTTTATTTTCATTTTCTCGGAAACTAGTAGGCCTAGAATTAAGATTTTTGGTTTAAAATGTTCGTAATGAATGCCTCTACAAATCTTGTTATGGTCAAAACCACGCCAGACTTACCGTTTTTGAATAAAAATATGTGCATCGCACAATAACATACATATTTTCAGCTAAAAGTATGGCATAATTTGGTTTATTTTCATTTTCTCGGAAACTAGTAGGCCCAGAATTAAGATTTTTGGTTTAAAATGTTCGTAATGAATGCCTCTACAAATCTTGTTATGGTCAAAACCACGCCAGACTTACCGGTTTTGAGAAAAAATATGTGCATCGCACAATAACATACATATTTTCAGCTAAAAGTATGGCATAATTTGGTTTATTTTCATTTTCTCGGAAACTAGTAGGCCTAGAATTAAGATTTTTGGTTTAAAATGTTCGTAATGAATGCCTCTACAAATCTTGTTATGGTCAAAACCACGCCAGACTTACCGTTTTTGAGAAAAAATTTGTGCATCGCACAATAACATACATATTTTCAGCTAAAAGTATGGCATAATTTGGTTTATTTTCATTTTCTCGGAAACTAGTAGGCCTAGAATTAAGATTTTTGGTTTAAAATGTTCGTAATGAATGCCTCTACAAATCTTGTTATGGTCAAAACCACGCCAGACTTACCGTTTTTGAGAAAAAATTTGTGCATCGCACAATAACATACATATTTTCAGCTAAAAGTATGGCATAATTTGGTTTATTTTCATTTCCTCGGAAACTAGTAGGCCTAGAATTAAGACTTTTGGTTTAAAATGTTCGTAATGAATGCCTCTACAAATCTTGTTATGGTCAAAACCACGCCAGACTTACCGTTTTTGAGAAAAAATATGTGCATCGCACAATAACATACATATTTTTACATATTTTCAGCTAAAAGTATGGCATAATTTGGTTTATTTTCATTTTCTCGGAAACTAGTAGGCCTAGAATTAAGATTTTTGGTTTAAAATGTTCGTAATGAATGCCTCTACAAATCTTGTTATGGTATAGAAAAAATATGTGCATCGCACAATAACATACATATTTTCAGCTAAAATTATTGCATAATTTGGTTTATTTTCATTTTCTCGGAAACTAGTAGGCCTAGAATTAAGATTTTTGGTTTAAAATGTTCGTAATGAATGCCTCTACAAATCTTGTTATGGTCAAAACCACGCCAGACTTACCGTTTTTGAGAAAAAATATGTGCATCGCACAATAACATACATATTTTTACATATTTTCAGCTAAAAGTATGGCATAATTTGGTTTATTTTCATTTTCTCGGAAACTAGTAGGCCTAGAATTAAGATTTTTGGTTTAAAATGTTCGTAATGAATGCCTCTACAAATCTTGTTATGGTCAAAACCACGCCAGACTTACCGTTTTTGAATAAAAATATGTGCATCGCACAATAACATACATATTTTCAGCTAAAAGTATGGCATAATTTGGTTTATTTTCATTTTCTCGGAAACTAGTAGGCCCAGAATTAAGATTTTTGGTTTAAAATGTTCGTAATGAATGCCTCTACAAATCTTGTTATGGTCAAAACCACGCCAGACTTACCGTTTTTGAGAAAAAATATGTGCATCGCACAATAACATACATATTTTTACATATTTTCAGCTAAAAGTATGGCATAATTTGGTTTATTTTCATTTCCTCGGAAACTAGTAGGCCTAGAATTAAGATTTTTGGTTTAAAATGTTCGTAATGAATGCCTCTACAAATCTTGTTATGGTCAAAACCACGCCAGACTTACCGTTTTTGAGAAAAAATATGTGCATCGCACAATAACATACATATTTTTACATATTTTCAGCTAAAAGTATGGCATAATTTGGTTTATTTTCATTTTCTCGGAAACTAGTAGGCCTAGAATTAAGATTTTTGGTTTAAAATGTTCGTAATGAATGCCTCTACAAATCTTGTTATGGTCAATACCACGCCAGACTTACCGTTTTTGAGAAAAAATATGTGCATCGCACAATAACATACATATTTTTACATATTTTCAGCTAAAAGTATGGCATAATTTGGTTTATTTTCATTTTCTCGGAAACTAGTAGGCCCAGAATTAAGATTTTTGGTTAAAAATGTTCGTAATGAATGCCTCTACAAATCTTGTTATGGTCAAAACCACGCCAGACTTACCGTTTTTGAGAAAAAATATGTGCATCGCACAATAACATACATATTTTCAGCTAAAAGTATGGCATAATTTGGTATATTTTCATTTCCTCGGAAACTAGTAGGCCTAGAATTAAGATTTTTGGTTTAAAATGTTCGTAATGAATGCCTCTACAAATCTTGTTATGGTCAAAACTACGCCAGACTTACCGTTTTTGAGAAAAAATATGTGCATCCCACAATAACATACATATTTTCAGCTAAAAGTATGGCATAATTTGGTTTATTTTCATTTTCTCGGAAACTAGTAGGCCTAGAATTAAGATTTTTGGTTTAAAATGTTCGTAATGAATGCCTCTACAAATCTTGATATGGTCAAAACCACGCCAGGCTTACCGTTTTTGAGAAAAAATATGTGCATCGCACAATAACATACATATTTTCAGCTAAAAGTATGGCATAATTTGGTTTATTCTCATTTTCTCGGAAACTAGTAGGCCTAGAATTAAGATTTTTGGTTTAAAATATTCGTAATGAATGCCTCTACAAATCTTGTTATGGTCAAAACTACGCCAGACTTACCGTTTTTGAGAAAAAACATGTGCATCGCACAATAACATACATATTTTTACATATTTTCAGCTAAAAGTATGGCATAATTTGGTTTATTTTCATTTTCTCGGAAACTAGTAGGCCTAGAATTAAGATTTTTGGTTTAAAATGTTCGTAATGAATGCCTCTACAAATCTTGTTATGGTCAAAACCACGCCAGACTTACCGTTTTTGAGAAAAAATATGTGCATCGCACAATAACATACATATTTTCAGCTAAAAGTATGGCATAATTTGGTTTATTTTCATTTTCTCGGAAACTAGTAGGCCTAGAATTAAGATTTTTGGTTTAAAATGTTCGTAATGAATGCCTCTACAAATCTTGTTACGGTCAAAACCACGCCAGACTTACCGTTTTTGAGAAAAAATATGTGCATCGCACAAAAACATACATATTTTTATATATTTTCAGCTAAAAGTATGGCATAATTTGGTTTATTTTCATTTTCTCGGAAACTAGTAGGCCTAGAATTAAGATTTTTGGTTTAAAATGTTCGTAATGAATGCCTCTACAAATCTTGTTATGGTCAAAACCACGCCAGACTTACAGTTTTTGAGAAAATATATGTGCATCGCACAATAACATACATATTTTTACATATTTTCAGCTAAAAGTATTGCATAATTTGGTTTATTTTCATTTTCTCGGAAACTAGTAGGCCTAGAATTAAGATTTTTGGCTTAAAATGTTCGTAATGAATGCCTCTACAAATCTTGTTATGGTCAAAACCACGCCAGACTTACCGTTTTTGAGAAAATATATGTGCATCGCACAATAACATACATATTTTTACATATTTTCAGCTAAAAGTATTGCATAATTTGGTTTATTTTCATTTTCTCGGAAACTAGTAGGCCTAGAATTAAGATTTTTGGCTTAAAATGTTCGTAATGAATGCCTCTACAAATCTTGTTATGGTCAAAACCACGCCAGACTTACCATTTTTGAGAAAAAATGTGTGCATCGCACAAAAACATACATATTTTTACATATTTTCAGCTAAAAGTATTGCATAATTTGGTTTATTTTCATTTCCTCGGAAACTAGTAGGCCTAGAATTAAGATTTTTGGTTTAAAATGTTCGTAATGAATGCCTCTACAAATCTTGTTATGGTCAAAACCACGCCAGACTTACTGTTTTTGAGAAAAAATATGTGCATCGCACAATAACATACATATTTTCAGCTAAAAGTATGGCATAATTTGGTTTATTTTCATTTTCTCGGAAACTAGTAGGCCTAGAATTAAGATTTTTGGCTCAAAATGTTCGTTACGAATGCCTCTACAAATCTTGTTATGGTCAAAACCACGCCAGACTTACCATTTTTGAGAAAAAATTTGTGCATCGCACAAAAACATACATATTTTCAGCTAAAATTATTGCATAATTTGGATTATTTTCATTTTCTCGGAAACTAGCAGGCCTAGAATTAAGATTTTTGGCTCAAAATGTTCGTAATGAATGCCTCTACAAATCTTGTTATGGTCAAAACCACGCCAGACTTACCATTTTTGAGAAAAAATGTGTGCATCGCACAAAAACATACATATTTTTACATATTTTCAGCTAAAAGTATTGCATAATTTGGTTTATTTTCATTTTCTCGGAAACTAGTAGGCCTAGAATTAAGATTTTTGGCTCAAAATGTTCGTAATGAATGCCTCTACAAATCTTGTTATGGTCAAAAGCACGCCAGACTTACCATTTTTGAGAAAAAATTTGTGAATCGCACAAAAACATACATATTTTTACATATTTTCAGCTAAAAGTATTGCATAATTTGGTTTATTTTCATTTTCTCGGAAACTAGTAGGCCTAGAATTAAGATTTTTGGCTTAAAATGTTCGTAATGAATGCCTCTACAAATCTTGTTATGGTCAAAACCACGCCAGACTTACCATTTTTGAGAAAAAATGTGTGCATCGCACAAAAACATACATATTTTTACATATTTTCAGCTAAAAGTATTGCATAATTTGGTTTATTTTCATTTCCTCGGAAACTAGTAGGCCTAGAATTAAGATTTTTGGTTTAAAATGTTCGTAATGAATGCCTCTACAAATCTTGTTCTGGTCAAAACCACGCCAGACTTACCGTTTTTGAGAAAAAATGTGTGAATCGCACAAAAACGTACATATTTTTACATATTTTCAGCTAAAAGTATTGCATAATTTGGTTTATTTTCATTTTCTCGGAAACTAGTAGGCCTAGAATTAAGATTTTTGGCTTAAAATGTTCGTAATGAATGCCTCTACAAATCTTGTTATGGTCAAAACCACGCCAGACTTACCATTTTTGAGAAAAAATGTGTGCATCGCACAAAAACATACATATTTTTACATATTTTCAGCTAAAAGTATTGCATAATTTGGTTTATTTTCATTTCCTCGGAAACTAGTAGGCCTAGAATTAAGATTTTTGGTTTAAAATGTTCGTAATGAATGCCTCTACAAATCTTGTTATGGTCAAAACCACGCCAGACTTACCGTTTTTGAGAAAAAATATGTGCATCGCACAATAACATACATATTTTCAGCTAAAAGTATGGCATAATTTGGTTTATTTTCATTTTCTCGGAAACTAGTAGGCCTAGAATTAAGATTTTTGGCTCAAAATGTTCGTTACGAATGCCTCTACAAATCTTGTTATGGTCAAAACCACGCCAGACTTACCATTTTTGAGAAAAAATTTGTGCATCGCACAAAAACATACATATTTTCAGCTAAAATTATTGCATAATTTGGATTATTTTCATTTTCTCTTAAACTAGCAGGCCTAGAATTAAGATTTTTGGCTCAAAATGTTCGTAATGAATGCCTCTACAAATCTTGTTATGGTCAAAACCACGCCAGACTTACCATTTTTGAGAAAAAATGTGTGCATCGCACAAAAACATACATATTTTTACATATTATCAGCTAAAAGTATTGCATAATTTGGTTTATTTTCATTTTCTCGGAAACTAGTAGGCCTAGAATTAAGATTTTTGGCTCAAAATGTTCGTAATGAATGCCTCTACAAATCTTGTTATGGTCAAAAGCACGCCAGACTTACCATTTTTGAGAAAAAATGTGTGAATCGCACAAAAACATACATATTTTTACATATTTTCAGCTAAAAGTATTGCATAATTTGGTTTATTTTCATTTTCTCGGAAACTAGTAGGCCTAGAATTAAGATTTTTGGCTTAAAATGTTCGTAATGAATGCCTCTACAAATCTTGTTATGGTCAAAACCACGCCAGACTTACCATTTTTGAGAAAAAATGTGTGCATCGCACAATAACATACATATTTTTACATATTTTCAGCTAAAAGTATTGCATAATTTGGTTTATTTTCATTTCCTCGGAAACTAGTAGGCCTAGAATTAAGATTTTTGGTTTAAAATGTTCGTAATGGATGCCTCTACAAATCTTGTTATGGTCAAAACCACGCCAGACTTACCGTTTTTGAGAAAAAATATGTGCATCGCACAATAACATACATATTTTCAGCTAAAAGTATGGCATAATTTGGTTTATTTTCATTTTCTCGGAAACTAGTAGGCCTAGAATTAAGATTTTTGGCTCAAAATGTTCGTTACGAATGCCTCTACAAATCGTGTTATGGTCAAAACCACGCCAGACTTACCATTTTTGAGAAAAAATTTGTGCATCGCACAAAAACATACATATTTTCAGCTAAAATTATTGCATAATTTGGATTATTTTCATTTTCTCGGAAACTAGCAGGCCTAGAACTAAGATTTTTGTCTCAAAATGTTCGTAATGAATGCCTCTACAAATCTTGTTATGGTCAAAACCACGCCAGACTTACCATTTTTGAGAAAAAATGTGTGCATCGCACAAAAACATACATATTTTTACATATTTTCAGCTAAAAGTATTTCATAATTTGGTTTATTTTCATTTTCTCGGAAACTAGTAGGCCTAGAATTAAGAGTTTTGGCTCAAAATTTTCGTAATGAATGCCTCTACAAATCTTGTTATGGTCAAAACCACGCCAGACTTACCATTTTTGAGAAAAATTGTGTGCATCGCACAATAACATACATATTTTTACATATTTTCAGCTAAAAGTATTGCATAATTTGGTTTATTTTCATTTTCTCGGAAACTAGTAGGCCTAGAATTAAGATTTTTGGCTCAAAATGTTCGTAATGAATGCCTCTACAAATCTTGTTATGGTCAAAACCACGCCAGACTTACCATTTTTGAGAAAAATTGTGTGCATCGCACAAAAACATACATATTTTTACATATTTTCAGCTAAAAGTATTGCATAATTTGGATTATTTTCATTTTCTCGGAAACTAGCAGGCCTAGAATTAAGATTTTTGGCTCAAAATGTTCGTAATGAATGCCTCTACAAATCTTGTTATGGTCAAAAGCACGCCAGATTTACCATTTTTGAGAAAAATTGTGTGCATCGCACAAAAACATACATATTTTTACATATTATCAGCTAAAAGTATTGCATAATTTGTTTTATTTTCATTTTCTCGGAAACTAGCAGGCCTAGAATTAAGATTTTTGGTTTAAAATGTTCGTAATGAATGCCTCTACAAATCTTGTTATGGTCAAAACCACGCCAGACTTACCGTTTTTGAGAAAAAATATGTGCATCGCACAATAACATACATATTTTTACATATTATCAGCTAAAAGTATTGCATAATTTGGTTTATTTTCATTTTCTCGGAAACTAGTAGGCCTAGAATTAAGATTTTTGGCTCAAAATGTTCGTAATGAATGCCTCTACAAATCTTGTTATGGTCGAAACCACGCCAGACTTACCATTTTTGAGAAAAAATGTGTGCATCGCACAAAAACATACATATTTTTACATATTTTCAGCTAAAAGTATTGCATAATTTGGTTTATTTTCATTTTCTCGAAAACTAGTAGGCCTAGAATTAAGATTTTTGGCTTAAAATGTTCGTAATGAATGCCTCTACAAATCTTGTTATGGTCAAAACGACGCCAGACTTACCATTTTTGAGAAAAAATGTGTGCATCGCACAAAAACATACATATTTTTACATATTTTCAGCTAAAAGTATTGCATAATTTGGTTTATTTTCATTTTCAATTTTAGCGAAGTGGACTTGATTCCCATGCCAGGTGGGAAATAACTCCACTTTTAGCGAAGTGGACTTGATTCCCATGCGAGGTGGGAAATAACTCCACTTTTAGCGAAGTGGACTTAATTCTCATGCGAGGTGGGAAATAACTCCACTTTTAGCGAAGTGGACTTGATTCCCCTGCGAGGTGGGAAATAACTCCACTTTTTGCGAGGTGGACTTGATTCTCGTGCGAGGTGGGAAATAACTCCACTTTTAGCGAAGTAGACTTGATTCCCATGCGAGGTGGGAAATAACTCCACTTTTAGCGAAGTGGACTTGATTCCCATGCGAGGTGGGAAATAACTCCACTTTTAGCGAAGTGGACTTGATTCCCATGCGAGGTGGGAAATAACTCCACTTTTAGCGAAGTGGACTTGATTCCCATGCGAGGTGGGAAATAACTCCACTTTTAGCGAAGTGGACTTGATTCCCATGCGAGGTGGGAAATAACTCCACTTTTAGCGAAGTGGACTTGATTCCCATGCGAGGTGGGAAATAACTCCACTTTTAGCGAAGTGGACTTGATTCCCCTGCGAGGTGGGAAATAACTCCACTTTTTGCGAGGTGGACTTGATTCTCGTGCGAGGTGGGAAATAACTCCACTTTTAGCGAAGTAGACTTGATTCCCATGCGAGGTGGGAAATAACTCCACTTTTAGCGAAGTGGACTTGATTCCAATGCGAGGTGGGAAATAACTCCACTTTTAGCGAAGTGGACTTGATTCCCATGCGAGGTGGGAAATAACTCCACTTTTAGCGAAGTGGACTTGATTCCCATGCGAGGTGGGAAATAACTCCACTTTTAGCGAAGTGGACTTGATTCTCATGCGAGGTGGGAAATAACTCCACTTTTAGCGAAGTGGACTTGATTCCCATGCGAGGTGGGAAATAACTCCACTTTTAGCGAAGTGGACTTGATTCCCATGCGAGGTGGGAAATAACTCCACTTTTAGCGAAGTGGACTTGATTCCCATGCGAGGTGGGAAATAGCTCCACTTTTTGCGAGGTGGACTAGGTTAATGTGTGCATCGCACAAAAACATACATATTTTTACATATTTTCAGCTAAAAGTATTGCATAATTTGGTTTATTCTCATTTTCTCGGAAACTAGTAGGCCTAGAATAAAGATTTTTGGCTCAAAGTGTTCGTAATGAATGCCTCTACAAATCTTGTTATGGCCAAAACCACGCCAGACTTACCATTTTTGAGATAAAATGTGTGCATCGCACAAAAACATACATATTTTTACATATTTTCAGCTAAAAGTATTGCATAATTTGGTTTATTTTCATTTTCTCGGAAACTAGTAGGCCTAGAATTAAGATTTTTGGCTTAAAATGTTCGTAATGAATGCCTCTACAAATCTTTTTATGGTCAAAACCACGCCAGACTTACCATTTTTGAGAAAAAATTTGTGCATCGCACAAAAACATACATATTTTTACATATTTACATAAGCTAAAAGTATTGCATAATTTGGATTATTTTCATTTTCTCGGAAACTAGTAGGCCTAGAATTAAGATTTTTGGCTCAAAATGTTCGTAATGAATGCCTCTACAAATCTTGTTATGGTCAAAAGCACGCCAGACTTACCATTTTTGAGAAAAAATGTGTGCATCGCACAAAAACATACATATTTTTACATATTATCAGCTAAAAGTATTGCATAATTTGTTTTATTTTCATTTTCTCGGAAACTAGCAGGCCTAGAATTAAGATTTTTGACTCAAAATGTTCGTAATGAATGCCTCTACAAATCTTGTCATGGTCAAAACCACGCCAGACTTACCATTTTTGAGAAAAAATGTGTGCATCGCACAAAAACATAAATATTTTTACATATTTTCAGCTAAAAGTATTGCATAATTTGGTTTATTTTCATTTTCAATTTTAGCGAAGTGGACTTGATTCCCATGCCAGGTGGGAAATAACTCAACTTTTAGCGAAGTGGACTTACTGCTCATGCGAGGTGGGAAATAACTCCACTTTTAGCGAAGTGGACTTGATTCCCATGCGAGGTGGGAAATAACTCCACTTTTAGCGAAGTGGACTTGATTCCCATGCGAGGTGGGAAATAACTCCACTTTTTGCGAAGTGGACTTGATTCCCATGCGAGGTGGGAAATAACTCCACTTTTAGCGAAGTGGACTTGATTCCCCTGCGGGGTGAGAAATAACTCCACTTTCTGCGAGGTGGACTTACTGCTCATGCGAGGTGGGAAATGACTCCAGTTTTAGCGAAGTGGACTTGATTCCCATGCGAGGTGGGAAATAACTCCACTTTTTGCGAAGTGGACTTGGTTCCCATGCGAGGTGGGAAATAACTCCACTTTTAGCGAAGTGGACTTGATTCCCATGCGAGGTGGGAAATAACTCCACTTTTAGCGAAGTGGACTTGATTCCCATGCGAGGTGGGAAATAACTCCACTTTTTGCGAGGTGGACTTGATTCTCGTGCGAGGTGGGAAATAACTCCACTTTTAGCGAAGTGGACTTGATTCCCATGCGAGGTGGGAAATAACTCCACTTTTTGCGAAGTGGACTTGATTCCCATGCGAGGTGGGAAATAACTCCACTTTTAGCGAAGTGGACTTGATTCCCATGCGAGGTGGGAAATAACTCCACTTTTAGCGAAGTGGACTTGATTCCCATGCGAGGTGGGAAACAACTCCACTTTTAGCGAAGTGGACTTGATTCTCATGCGAGGTGGGAAATAACTCCACTTTTAGCGAAGTGGACTTGATTCCCATGCGAGGTGGGAAATAACTCCACTTTTAGCGAAGTGGACTTGACTCCAATGCGAGGTGGGAAATAACTCCACTTTTAGCGAAGTGGACTTGATTCCCATGCGAGGTGGGAAATAACTACACTTTTAGCGAAGTGGACTTGATTCCCATGCGAGGTGGGAAATAACTCCAACTTTAGCGAAGTCGACTTGATTCCCATGCGAGGTGATAAATAACTCCACTTTTAGCGAAGTGGACTTGATTCCCATGCGAGGTGGGAAATAACTCCACTTTCTGCGAGGTGGACTTAGTTCCCATGCAAGGTGGGAAATAACTCCACTTTTAGCGAAGTGGACTTG
>CAKNEX010000025.1:0-43832 GCA_930367185.1 Myathropa florea | reverse complement strand
CAGCTAAAAGTATGGCATAATTTGGTTTATTATGGCATAATTTGGTTTATTTTCATTTTCTCGGAAACTAGTAGGCCTAGAATTAAGATTTTTGGTTTAAAATGTTCGTAATGAATGCCTCTACAAATCTTGTTATGGTCAAAACCACGCCAGACTTACCGTTTTTGAGAAAAAATATGTGCATCGCACAATAACATACATATTTTTACATATTTTCAGCTAAAAGTATGGCATAATTTGGTTTATTTTCATTTTCTCGGAAACTAGTAGGCCTAGAATTAAGATTTTTGGTTTAAAATGTTCGTAATGAATGCCTCTACAAATCTTGTTATGGTTAAAACCACGCCAGACTTACCGTTTTTGAGAAAAAATATGTGCATCGCACAATAACATACATATTTTCAGCTAAAAGTATGGCATAATTTGGTTTATTTTCATTTTCTCGGAAACTAGTAGGCCTAGAATAAAGATTTTTGGTTTAAAATGTTCGTAATGAATGCCTCTACAAATCTTGTTATGGTCAAAACCACGCCAGACTTACCGTTTTTGAGAAAAAATATGTGCATCGCACAATAACATACATATTTTCAGCTAAAAGTATGGCATAATTTGGTTTATTTTCATTTTCTCGGAAACTAGTAGGCCTAGAATAAAGATTTTTGGTTTAAAATGTTCGTAATGAATGCCTCTACAAATCTTGTTATGGTCAAAACCACGCCAGACTTACCGTTTTTGAGAAAAAATATGTGCATCGCACAATAACATACATATTTTCAGCTAAAAGTATGGCATAATTTGGTTTATTTTCATTTTCTCGGAAACTAGTAGGCCTAGAATTAAGATTTTTGGTTTAAAATGTTCGTAATGAATGCCTCTACAAACCTTGTTATGGTCAAAACCACGCCAGACTTACCGTTTTTGAGAAAAAATATGTGCATCGCACAATAACATACATATTTTCAGCTAAAAGTATGGCATAATTTGGTTTATTTTCATTTTCTCGGAAACTAGTAGGCCTAGAATTAAGATTTTTGGTTTAAAATGTTCGTAATGAATGCCTCTACAAATCTTGTTATGGTCAAAACCACGCCAGACTTACCGTTTTTGAGAAAAAATATGTGCATCGCACAATAACATACATATTTTTACATATTTTCAGCTAAAAGTATGGCATAATTTGGTTTATTTTCATTTTCTCGGAAACTAGTAGGCCTAGAATTAAGATTTTTGGTTTAAAATGTTCGTAATGAATGCCTCTACAAATCTTGTTATGGTCAAAACCACGCCAGACTTACCGTTTTTGAGAAAAAATATGTGCATCGCACAATAACATACATATTTTCAGCTAAAAGTATGGCATAATTTGGTTTATTTTCATTTTCTCGGAAACTAGTAGGCCTAGAATTAAGATTTTTGGTTTAAAATGTTCGTAATGAATGCCTCTACAAATCTTGTTATGGTCAAAACCACGCCAGACTTACCGTTTTTGAGAAAAAATATGTGCATCGCACAATAACATACATATTTTCAGCTAAAAGTATGGCATAATTTGGTTTATTTTCATTTTCTCGGAAACTAGTAGGCCTAGAATTAAGATTTTTGGTTTAAAATGTTCGTAATGAATGCCTCTACAAATCTTGTTATGGTCAAAACCACGCCAGACTTACCGTTTTTGAGAAAAAATATGTGCATCGCACAATAACATACATATTTTCAGCTAAAAGTATGGCATAATTTGGTTTATTTTCATTTTCTCGGAAACTAGTAGGCCTAGAATTAAGATTTTTGGTTTAAAATGTTCGTAATGAATGCCTCTACAAATCTTGTTATGGTCAAAACCACGCCAGACTTACCGTTTTTGAGAAAAAATATGTGCATCGCACAATAACATACATATTTTCAGCTAAAAGTATGGCATAATTTGGTTTATTTTCATTTTCTCGGAAACTAGTAGGCCTAGAATAAAGATTTTTGGTTTAAAATGTTCGTAATGAATGCCTCTACAAATCTTGTTATGGTCAAAACCACGCCAGACTTACCGTTTTTGAGAAAAAATATGTGCATCGCACAATAACATACATATTTTCAGCTAAAAGTATGGCATAATTTGGTTTATTTTCATTTTCTCGGAAACTAGTAGGCCTAGAATTAAGATTTTTGGTTTAAAATGTTCGTAATGAATGCCTCTACAAATCTTGTTATGGTCAAAACCACGCCAGACTTACCGTTTTTGAGAAAAAATATGTGCATCGCACAATAACATACATATTTTCAGCTAAAAGTATGGCATAATTTGGTTTATTTTCATTTTCTCGGAAACTAGTAGGCCTAGAATAAAGATTTTTGGTTTAAAATGTTCGTAATGAATGCCTCTACAAATCTTGTTATGGTCAAAACCACGCCAGACTTACCGTTTTTGAGAAAAAATATGTGCATCGCACAATAACATACATATTTTTACATATTTTCAGCTAAAAGTATTGCATAATTTGGTTTATTTTCATTTTCTCGGAAACTAGTAGGCCTAGAATAAAGATTTTTGGTTTAAAATGTTCGTAATGAATGCCTCTACAAATCTTGTTATGGTCAAAACCACGCCAGACTTACCGTTTTTGAGAAAAAATATGTGCATCGCACAATAACATACATATTTTCAGCTAAAAGTATGGCATAATTTGGTTTATTTTCATTTTCTCGGAAACTAGTAGGCCTAGAATTAAGATTTTTGGTTTAAAATGTTCGTAATGAATGCCTCTACAAACCTTGTTATGGTCAAAACCACGCCAGACTTACCGTTTTTGAGAAAAAATATGTGCATCGCACAATAACATACATATTTTCAGCTAAAAGTATGGCATAATTTGGTTTATTTTCATTTTCTCGGAAACTAGTAGGCCTAGAATTAAGATTTTTGGTTTAAAATGTTCGTAATGAATGCCTCTACAAATCTTGTTATGGTCAAAACCACGCCAGACTTACCGTTTTTGAGAAAAAATATGTGCATCGCACAATAACATACATATTTTTACATATTTTCAGCTAAAAGTATGGCATAATTTGGTTTATTTTCATTTTCTCGGAAACTAGTAGGCCTAGAATTAAGATTTTTGGTTTAAAATGTTCGTAATGAATGCCTCTACAAATCTTGTTATGGTCAAAACCACGCCAGACTTACCGTTTTTGAGAAAAAATATGTGCATCGCACAATAACATACATATTTTCAGCTAAAAGTATGGCATAATTTGGTTTATTTTCATTTTCTCGGAAACTAGTAGGCCTAGAATTAAGATTTTTGGTTTAAAATGTTCGTAATGAATGCCTCTACAAATCTTGTTATGGTCAAAACCACGCCAGACTTACCGTTTTTGAGAAAAAATATGTGCATCGCACAATAACATACATATTTTCAGCTAAAAGTATGGCATAATTTGGTTTATTTTCATTTTCTCGGAAACTAGTAGGCCTAGAATTAAGATTTTTGGTTTAAAATGTTCGTAATGAATGCCTCTACAAATCTTGTTATGGTCAAAACCACGCCAGACTTACCGTTTTTGAGAAAAAATATGTGCATCGCACAATAACATACATATTTTCAGCTAAAAGTATGGCATAATTTGGTTTATTTTCATTTTCTCGGAAACTAGTAGGCCTAGAATTAAGATTTTTGGTTTAAAATGTTCGTAATGAATGCCTCTACAAATCTTGTTATGGTCAAAACCACGCCAGACTTACCGTTTTTGAGAAAAAATATGTGCATCGCACAATAACATACATATTTTCAGCTAAAAGTATGGCATAATTTGGTTTATTTTCATTTTCTCGGAAACTAGTAGGCCTAGAATTAAGATTTTTGGTTTAAAATGTTCGTAATGAATGCCTCTACAAATCTTGTTATGGTCAAAACCACGCCAGACTTACCGTTTTTGAGAAAAAATATGTGCATCGCACAATAACATACATATTTTCAGCTAAAAGTATGGCATAATTTGGTTTATTTTCATTTTCTCGGAAACTAGTAGGCCTAGAATAAAGATTTTTGGTTTAAAATGTTCGTAATGAATGCCTCTACAAATCTTGTTATGGTCAAAACCACGCCAGACTTACCGTTTTTGAGAAAAAATATGTGCATCGCACAATAACATACATATTTTTACATATTTTCAGCTAAAAGTATGGCATAATTTGGTTTATTTTCATTTTCTCGGAAACTAGTAGGCCTAGAATTAAGATTTTTGGTTTAAAATGTTCGTAATGAATGCCTCTACAAATCTTGTTATGGTCAAAACCACGCCAGACTTACCGTTTTTGAGAAAAAATATGTGCATCGCACAATAACATACATATTTTCAGCTAAAAGTATGGCATAATTTGGTTTATTTTCATTTTCTCGGAAACTAGTAGGCCTAGAATTAAGATTTTTGGTTTAAAATGTTCGTAATGAATGCCTCTACAAATCTTGTTATGGTCAAAACCACGCCAGACTTACCGTTTTTGAGAAAAAATATGTGCATCGCACAATAACATACATATTTTCAGCTAAAAGTATGGCATAATTTGGTTTATTTTCATTTTCTCGGAAACTAGTAGGCCTAGAATTAAGATTTTTGGTTTAAAATGTTCGTAATGAATGCCTCTACAAATCTTGTTATGGTCAAAACCACGCCAGACTTACCGTTTTTGAGAAAAAATATGTGCATCGCACAATAACATACATATTTTCAGCTAAAAGTATGGCATAATTTGGTTTATTTTCATTTTCTCGGAAACTAGTAGGCCTAGAATTAAGATTTTTGGTTTAAAATGTTCGTAATGAATGCCTCTACAAATCTTGTTATGGTCAAAACCACGCCAGACTTACCGTTTTTGAGAAAAAATATGTGCATCGCACAATAACATACATATTTTCAGCTAAAAGTATGGCATAATTTGGTTTATTTTCATTTTCTCGGAAACTAGTAGGCCTAGAATTAAGATTTTTGGTTTAAAATGTTCGTAATGAATGCCTCTACAAATCTTGTTATGGTCAAAACCACGCCAGACTTACCGTTTTTGAGAAAAAATATGTGCATCGCACAATAACATACATATTTTCAGCTAAAAGTATGGCATAATTTGGTTTATTTTCATTTTCTCGGAAACTAGTAGGCCTAGAATTAAGATTTTTGGTTTAAAATGTTCGTAATGAATGCCTCTACAAATCTTGTTATGGTCAAAACCACGCCAGACTTACCGTTTTTGAGAAAAAATATGTGCATCGCACAATAACATACATATTTTCAGCTAAAAGTATGGCATAATTTGGTTTATTTTCATTTTCTCGGAAACTAGTAGGCCTAGAATTAAGATTTTTGGTTTAAAATGTTCGTAATGAATGCCTCTACAAACCTTGTTATGGTCAAAACCACGCCAGACTTACCGTTTTTGAGAAAAAATATGTGCATCGCACAATAACATACATATTTTCAGCTAAAAGTATGGCATAATTTGGTTTATTTTCATTTTCTCGGAAACTAGTAGGCCTAGAATTAAGATTTTTGGTTTAAAATGTTCGTAATGAATGCCTCTACAAATCTTGTTATGGTCAAAACCACGCCAGACTTACCGTTTTTGAGAAAAAATATGTGCATCGCACAATAACATACATATTTTTACATATTTTCAGCTAAAAGTATGGCATAATTTGGTTTATTTTCATTTTCTCGGAAACTAGTAGGCCTAGAATTAAGATTTTTGGTTTAAAATGTTCGTAATGAATGCCTCTACAAATCTTGTTATGGTCAAAACCACGCCAGACTTACCGTTTTTGAGAAAAAATATGTGCATCGCACAATAACATACATATTTTCAGCTAAAAGTATGGCATAATTTGGTTTATTTTCATTTTCTCGGAAACTAGTAGGCCTAGAATTAAGATTTTTGGTTTAAAATGTTCGTAATGAATGCCTCTACAAATCTTGTTATGGTCAAAACCACGCCAGACTTACCGTTTTTGAGAAAAAATATGTGCATCGCACAATAACATACATATTTTCAGCTAAAAGTATGGCATAATTTGGTTTATTTTCATTTTCTCGGAAACTAGTAGGCCTAGAATTAAGATTTTTGGTTTAAAATGTTCGTAATGAATGCCTCTACAAACCTTGTTATGGTCAAAACCACGCCAGACTTACCGTTTTTGAGAAAAAATATGTGCATCGCACAATAACATACATATTTTCAGCTAAAAGTATGGCATAATTTGGTTTATTTTCATTTTCTCGGAAACTAGTAGGCCTAGAATTAAGATTTTTGGTTTAAAATGTTCGTAATGAATGCCTCTACAAATCTTGTTATGGTCAAAACCACGCCAGACTTACCGTTTTTGAGAAAAAATATGTGCATCGCACAATAACATACATATTTTTACATATTTTCAGCTAAAAGTATGGCATAATTTGGTTTATTTTCATTTTCTCGGAAACTAGTAGGCCTAGAATTAAGATTTTTGGTTTAAAATGTTCGTAATGAATGCCTCTACAAATCTTGTTATGGTTAAAACCACGCCAGACTTACCGTTTTTGAGAAAAAATATGTGCATCGCACAATAACATACATATTTTTACATATTTTCAGCTAAAAGTATGGCATAATTTGGTTTATTTTCATTTTCTCGGAAACTAGTAGGCCTAGAATTAAGATTTTTAGTTTAAAATGTTCGTAATGAATGCCTCTACAAATCTTGTTATGGTCAAAACCACGCCAGACTTACCGTTTTTGAGAAAAAATATGTGCATCGCACAATAACATACATATTTTCAGCTAAAAGTATGGCATAATTTGGTTTATTTTCATTTTCTCGGAAACTAGTAGGCCTAGAATTAAGATTTTTGGTTTAAAATGTTCGTAATGAATGCCTCTACAAATCTTGTTATGGTCAAAACCACGCCAGACTTACCGTTTTTGAGAAAAAATATGTGCATCGCACAATAACATACATATTTTCAGCTAAAAGTATGGCATAATTTGGTTTATTTTCATTTTCTCGGAAACTAGTAGGCCTAGAATTAAGATTTTTGGTTTAAAATGTTCGTAATGAATGCCTCTACAAATCTTGTTATGGTCAAAACCACGCCAGACTTACCGTTTTTGAGAAAAAATATGTGCATCGCACAATAACATACATATTTTCAGCTAAAAGTATGGCATAATTTGGTTTATTTTCATTTTCTCGGAAACTAGTAGGCCTAGAATTAAGATTTTTGGTTTAAAATGTTCGTAATGAATGCCTCTACAAATCTTGTTATGGTCAAAACCACGCCAGACTTACCGTTTTTGAGAAAAAATATGTGCATCGCACAATAACATACATATTTTTACATATTTTCAGCTAAAAGTATGGCATAATTTGGTTTATTTTCATTTTCTCGGAAACTAGTAGGCCTAGAATTAAGATTTTTGGTTTAAAATGTTCGTAATGAATGCCTCTACAAATCTTGTTATGGTCAAAACCACGCCAGACTTACCGTTTTTGAGAAAAAATATGTGCATCGCACAATAACATACATATTTTCAGCTAAAAGTATGGCATAATTTGGTTTATTTTCATTTTCTCGGAAACTAGTAGGCCTAGAATTAAGATTTTTGGTTTAAAATGTTCGTAATGAATGCCTCTACAAATCTTGTTATGGTCAAAACCACGCCAGACTTACCGTTTTTGAGAAAAAATATGTGCATCGCACAATAACATACATATTTTCAGCTAAAAGTATGGCATAATTTGGTTTATTTTCATTTTCTCGGAAACTAGTAGGCCTAGAATTAAGATTTTTGGTTTAAAATGTTCGTAATGAATGCCTCTACAAACCTTGTTATGGTCAAAACCACGCCAGACTTACCGTTTTTGAGAAAAAATATGTGCATCGCACAATAACATACATATTTTCAGCTAAAAGTATGGCATAATTTGGTTTATTTTCATTTTCTCGGAAACTAGTAGGCCTAGAATTAAGATTTTTGGTTTAAAATGTTCGTAATGAATGCCTCTACAAATCTTGTTATGGTCAAAACCACGCCAGACTTACCGTTTTTGAGAAAAAATATGTGCATCGCACAATAACATACATATTTTTACATATTTTCAGCTAAAAGTATGGCATAATTTGGTTTATTTTCATTTTCTCGGAAACTAGTAGGCCTAGAATTAAGATTTTTGGTTTAAAATGTTCGTAATGAATGCCTCTACAAATCTTGTTATGGTTAAAACCACGCCAGACTTACCGTTTTTGAGAAAAAATATGTGCATCGCACAATAACATACATATTTTTACATATTTTCAGCTAAAAGTATGGCATAATTTGGTTTATTTTCATTTTCTCGGAAACTAGTAGGCCTAGAATTAAGATTTTTAGTTTAAAATGTTCGTAATGAATGCCTCTACAAATCTTGTTATGGTCAAAACCACGCCAGACTTACCGTTTTTGAGAAAAAATATGTGCATCGCACAATAACATACATATTTTCAGCTAAAAGTATGGCATAATTTGGTTTATTTTCATTTTCTCGGAAACTAGTAGGCCTAGAATTAAGATTTTTGGTTTAAAATGTTCGTAATGAATGCCTCTACAAATCTTGTTATGGTCAAAACCACGCCAGACTTACCGTTTTTGAGAAAAAATATGTGCATCGCACAATAACATACATATTTTCAGCTAAAAGTATGGCATAATTTGGTTTATTTTCATTTTCTCGGAAACTAGTAGGCCTAGAATTAAGATTTTTGGTTTAAAATGTTCGTAATGAATGCCTCTACAAATCTTGTTATGGTCAAAACCACGCCAGACTTACCGTTTTTGAGAAAAAATATGTGCATCGCACAATAACATACATATTTTCAGCTAAAAGTATGGCATAATTTGGTTTATTTTCATTTTCTCGGAAACTAGTAGGCCTAGAATTAAGATTTTTGGTTTAAAATGTTCGTAATGAATGCCTCTACAAATCTTGTTATGGTCAAAACCACGCCAGACTTACCGTTTTTGAGAAAAAATATGTGCATCGCACAATAACATACATATTTTCAGCTAAAAGTATGGCATAATTTGGTTTATTTTCATTTTCTCGGAAACTAGTAGGCCTAGAATTAAGATTTTTGGTTTAAAATGTTCGTAATGAATGCCTCTACAAATCTTGTTATGGTCAAAACCACGCCAGACTTACCGTTTTTGAGAAAAAATATGTGCATCGCACAATAACATACATATTTTTACATATTTTCAGCTAAAAGTATGGCATAATTTGGTTTATTTTCATTTTCTCGGAAACTAGTAGGCCTAGAATTAAGATTTTTGGTTTAAAATGTTCGTAATGAATGCCTCTACAAATCTTGTTATGGTCAAAACCACGCCAGACTTACCGTTTTTGAGAAAAAATATGTGCATCGCACAATAACATACATATTTTCAGCTAAAAGTATGGCATAATTTGGTTTATTTTCATTTTCTCGGAAACTAGTAGGCCTAGAATTAAGATTTTTGGTTTAAAATGTTCGTAATGAATGCCTCTACAAATCTTGTTATGGTCAAAACCACGCCAGACTTACCGTTTTTGAGAAAAAATATGTGCATCGCACAATAACATACATATTTTTACATATTTTCAGCTAAAAGTATGGCATAATTTGGTTCATTTTCATTTTCTCGGAAACTAGTAGGCCTAGAATTAAGATTTTTGGTTTAAAATGTTCGTAATGAATGCCTCTACAAATCTTGTTATGGTCAAAACCACGCCAGACTTACCGTTTTTGAGAAAAAATATGTGCATCGCACAATAACATACATATTTTTACATATTTTCAGCTAAAAGTATGGCATAATTTGGTTTATTTTCATTTTCTCGGAAACTAGTAGGCCTAGAATTAAGATTTTTGGTTTAAAATGTTCGTAATGAATGCCTCTACAAATCTTGTTATGGTCAAAACCACGCCAGACTTACCGTTTTTGAGAAAAAATATGTGCATCGCACAATAACATACATATTTTCAGCTAAAAGTATGGCATAATTTGGTTTATTTTCATTTTCTCGGAAACTAGTAGGCCTAGAATTAAGATTTTTGATTTAAAATGTTCGTAATGAATGCCTCTACAAATCTTGTTATGGTCAAAACCACGCCAGACTTACCGTTTTTGAGAAAAAATATGTGCATCGCACAATAACATACATATTTTCAGCTAAAAGTATGGCATAATTTGGTTTATTTTCATTTTCTCGGAAACTAGTAGGCCTAGAATTAAGATTTTTGGTTTAAAATGTTCGTAATGAATGCCTCTACAAATCTTGTTATGGTCAAAACCACGCCAGACTTACCGTTTTTGAGAAAAAATATGTGCATCGCACAATAACATACATATTTTTACATATTTTCAGCTAAAAGTATGGCATAATTTGGTTTATTTTCATTTTCTCGGAAACTAGTAGGCCTAGAATTAAGATTTTTGGTTTAAAATGTTCGTAATGAATGCCTCTACAAATCTTGTTATGGTCAAAACCACGCCAGACTTACCGTTTTTGAGAAAAAATATGTGCATCGCACAATAACATACATATTTTCAGCTAAAAGTATGGCATAATTTGGTTTATTTTCATTTTCTCGGAAACTAGTAGGCCTAGAATAAAGATTTTTGGTTTAAAATGTTCGTAATGAATGCCTCTACAAATCTTGTTATGGTCAAAATCACGCCAGACTTACCGTTTTTGAGAAAAAATATGTGCATCGCACAATAACATACATATTTTCAGCTAAAAGTATGGCATAATTTGGTTTATTTTCATTTTCTCGGAAACTAGTAGGCCTAGAATTAAGATTTTTGGTTTAAAATGTTCGTAATGAATGCCTCTACAAATCTTGTTATGGTCAAAACCACGCCAGACTTACCGTTTTTGAGAAAAAATATGTGCATCGCACAATAACATACATATTTTCAGCTAAAAGTATGGCATAATTTGGTTTATTTTCATTTTCTCGGAAACTAGTAGGCCTAGAATAAAGATTTTTGGTTTAAAATGTTCGTAATGAATGCCTCTACAAATCTTGTTATGGTCAAAACCACGCCAGACTTACCGTTTTTGAGAAAAAATATGTGCATCGCACAATAACATACATATTTTTACATATTTTCAGCTAAAAGTATGGCATAATTTGGTTTATTTTCATTTTCTCGGAAACTAGTAGGCCTAGAATTAAGATTTTTGGTTTAAAATGTTCGTAATGAATGCCTCTACAAATCTTGTTATGGTCAAAACCACGCCAGACTTACCGTTTTTGAGAAAAAATATGTGCATCGCACAATAACATACATATTTTTACATATTTTCAGCTAAAAGTATGGCATAATTTGGTTTATTTTCATTTTCTCGGAAACTAGTAGGCCTAGAATTAAGATTTTTGGTTTAAAATGTTCGTAATGAATGCCTCTACAAATCTTGTTATGGTCAAAACCACGCCAGACTTACCGTTTTTGAGAAAAAATATGTGCATCGCACAATAACATACATATTTTCAGCTAAAAGTATGGCATAATTTGGTTTATTTTCATTTTCTCGGAAACTAGTAGGCCTAGAATTAAGATTTTTGGTTTAAAATGTTCGTAATGAATGCCTCTACAAATCTTGTTATGGTCAAAACCACGCCAGACTTACCGTTTTTGAGAAAAAATATGTGCATCGCACAATAACATACATATTTTTACATATTTTCAGCTAAAAGTATGGCATAATTTGGTTCATTTTCATTTTCTCGGAAACTAGTAGGCCTAGAATTAAGATTTTTGGTTTAAAATGTTCGTAATGAATGCCTCTACAAATCTTGTTATGGTCAAAACCACGCCAGACTTACCGTTTTTGAGAAAAAATATGTGCATCGCACAATAACATACATATTTTTACATATTTTCAGCTAAAAGTATGGCATAATTTGGTTTATTTTCATTTTCTCGGAAACTAGTAGGCCTAGAATTAAGATTTTTGGTTTAAAATGTTCGTAATGAATGCCTCTACAAATCTTGTTATGGTCAAAACCACGCCAGACTTACCGTTTTTGAGAAAAAATATGTGCATCGCACAATAACATACATATTTTCAGCTAAAAGTATGGCATAATTTGGTTTATTTTCATTTTCTCGGAAACTAGTAGGCCTAGAATAAAGATTTTTGGTTTAAAATGTTCGTAATGAATGCCTCTACAAATCTTGTTATGGTCAAAACCACGCCAGACTTACCGTTTTTGAGAAAAAATATGTGCATCGCACAATAACATACATATTTTCAGCTAAAAGTATGGCATAATTTGGTTTATTTTCATTTTCTCGGAAACTAGTAGGCCTAGAATTAAGATTTTTGGTTTAAAATGTTCGTAATGAATGCCTCTACAAATCTTGTTATGGTCAAAACCACGCCAGACTTACCGTTTTTGAGAAAAAATATGTGCATCGCACAATAACATACATATTTTTACATATTTTCAGCTAAAAGTATGGCATAATTTGGTTTATTTTCATTTTCTCGGAAACTAGTAGGCCTAGAATTAAGATTTTTGGTTTAAAATGTTCGTAATGAATGCCTCTACAAATCTTGTTATGGTCAAAACCACGCCAGACTTACCGTTTTTGAGAAAAAATATGTGCATCGCACAATAACATACATATTTTCAGCTAAAAGTATGGCATAATTTGGTTTATTTTCATTTTCTCGGAAACTAGTAGGCCTAGAATAAAGATTTTTGGTTTAAAATGTTCGTAATGAATGCCTCTACAAATCTTGTTATGGTCAAAATCACGCCAGACTTACCGTTTTTGAGAAAAAATATGTGCATCGCACAATAACATACATATTTTCAGCTAAAAGTATGGCATAATTTGGTTTATTTTCATTTTCTCGGAAACTAGTAGGCCTAGAATTAAGATTTTTGGTTTAAAATGTTCGTAATGAATGCCTCTACAAATCTTGTTATGGTCAAAACCACGCCAGACTTACCGTTTTTGAG
This sequence comes from Myathropa florea, assembly GCA_930367185.1. NCBI lineage: Eukaryota > Metazoa > Arthropoda > Insecta > Diptera > Syrphidae > Myathropa > Myathropa florea. The sequence continues at coordinate 30,815 of CAKNEX010000025.1, read as the reverse complement.
AAAAAATATGTGCATCGCACAATAACATACATATTTTCAGCTAAAAGTATGGCATAATTTGGTTTATTTTCATTTTCTCGGAAACTAGTAGGCCTAGAATAAAGATTTTTGGTTTAAAATGTTCGTAATGAATGCCTCTACAAATCTTGTTATGGTCAAAACCACGCCAGACTTACCGTTTTTGAGAAAAAATATGTGCATCGCACAATAACATACATATTTTTACATATTTTCAGCTAAAAGTATGGCATAATTTGGTTTATTTTCATTTTCTCGGAAACTAGTAGGCCTAGAATTAAGATTTTTGGTTTAAAATGTTCGTAATGAATGCCTCTACAAATCTTGTTATGGTCAAAACCACGCCAGACTTACCGTTTTTGAGAAAAAATATGTGCATCGCACAATAACATACATATTTTCAGCTAAAAGTATGGCATAATTTGGTTTATTTTCATTTTCTCGGAAACTAGTAGGCCTAGAATTAAGATTTTTGGTTTAAAATGTTCGTAATGAATGCCTCTACAAATCTTGTTATGGTCAAAACCACGCCAGACTTACCGTTTTTGAGAAAAAATATGTGCATCGCACAATAACATACATATTTTCAGCTAAAAGTATGGCATAATTTGGTTTATTTTCATTTTCTCGGAAACTAGTAGGCCTAGAATTAAGATTTTTGGTTTAAAATGTTCGTAATGAATGCCTCTACAAATCTTGTTATGGTCAAAACCACGCCAGACTTACCGTTTTTGAGAAAAAATATGTGCATCGCACAATAACATACATATTTTCAGCTAAAAGTATGGCATAATTTGGTTTATTTTCATTTTCTCGGAAACTAGTAGGCCTAGAATTAAGATTTTTGGTTTAAAATGTTCGTAATGAATGCCTCTACAAATCTTGTTATGGTCAAAACCACGCCAGACTTACCGTTTTTGAGAAAAAATATGTGCATCGCACAATAACATACATATTTTTACATATTTTCAGCTAAAAGTATGGCATAATTTGGTTTATTTTCATTTTCTCGGAAACTAGTAGGCCTAGAATTAAGATTTTTGGTTTAAAATGTTCGTAATGAATGCCTCTACAAATCTTGTTATGGTCAAAACCACGCCAGACTTACCGTTTTTGAGAAAAAATATGTGCATCGCACAATAACATACATATTTTCAGCTAAAAGTATGGCATAATTTGGTTTATTTTCATTTTCTCGGAAACTAGTAGGCCTAGAATTAAGATTTTTGGTTTAAAATGTTCGTAATGAATGCCTCTACAAATCTTGTTATGGTCAAAACCACGCCAGACTTACCGTTTTTGAGAAAAAATATGTGCATCGCACAATAACATACATATTTTTACATATTTTCAGCTAAAAGTATGGCATAATTTGGTTTATTTTCATTTTCTCGGAAACTAGTAGGCCTAGAATTAAGATTTTTGGTTTAAAATGTTCGTAATGAATGCCTCTACAAATCTTGTTATGGTCAAAACCACGCCAGACTTACCGTTTTTGAGAAAAAATATGTGCATCGCACAATAACATACATATTTTTACATATTTTCAGCTAAAAGTATTGCATAATTTGGTTTATTTTCATTTTCTCGGAAACTAGTAGGCCTAGAATTAAGATTTTTGGTTTAAAATGTTCGTAATGAATGCCTCTACAAATCTTGTTATGGTCAAAACCACGCCAGACTTACCGTTTTTGAGAAAAAATATGTGCATCGCACAATAACATACATATTTTCAGCTAAAAGTATGGCATAATTTGGTTTATTTTCATTTTCTCGGAAACTAGTAGGCCTAGAATTAAGATTTTTGGTTTAAAATGTTCGTAATGAATGCCTCTACAAATCTTGTTATGGTCAAAACCACGCCAGACTTACCGTTTTTGAGAAAAAATATGTGCATCGCACAATAACATACATATTTTCAGCTAAAAGTATGGCATAATTTGGTTTATTTTCATTTTCTCGGAAACTAGTAGGCCTAGAATAAAGATTTTTGGTTTAAAATGTTCGTAATGAATGCCTCTACAAATCTTGTTATGGTCAAAACCACGCCAGACTTACCGTTTTTGAGAAAAAATATGTGCATCGCACAATAACATACATATTTTCAGCTAAAAGTATGGCATAATTTGGTTTATTTTCATTTTCTCGGAAACTAGTAGGCCTAGAATTAAGATTTTTGGTTTAAAATGTTCGTAATGAATGCCTCTACAAATCTTGTTATGGTCAAAACCACGCCAGACTTACCGTTTTTGAGAAAAAATATGTGCATCGCACAATAACATACATATTTTCAGCTAAAAGTATGGCATAATTTGGTTTATTTTCATATTCTCGGAAACTAGTAGGCCTAGAATTAAGATTTTTGGTTTAAAATGTTCGTAATGAATGCCTCTACAAATCTTGTTATGGTCAAAACCACGCCAGACTTACCGTTTTTGAGAAAAAATATGTGCATCGCACAATAACATACATATTTTTACATATTTTCAGCTAAAAGTATGGCATAATTTGGTTTATTTTCATTTTCTCGGAAACTAGTAGGCCTAGAATTAAGATTTTTGGTTTAAAATGTTCGTAATGAATGCCTCTACAAATCTTGTTATGGTCAAAACCACGCCAGACTTACCGTTTTTGAGAAAAAATATGTGCATCGCACAATAACATACATATTTTCAGCTAAAAGTATGGCATAATTTGGTTTATTTTCATTTTCTCGGAAACTAGTAGGCCTAGAATTAAGATTTTTGGTTTAAAATGTTCGTAATGAATGCCTCTACAAATCTTGTTATGGTCAAAACCACGCCAGACTTACCGTTTTTGAGAAAAAATATGTGCATCGCACAATAACATACATATTTTTACATATTTTCAGCTAAAAGTATGGCATAATTTGGTTTATTTTCATTTTCTCGGAAACTAGTAGGCCTAGAATTAAGATTTTTGGTTTAAAATGTTCGTAATGAATGCCTCTACAAATCTTGTTATGGTCAAAACCACGCCAGACTTACCGTTTTTGAGAAAAAATATGTGCATCGCACAATAACATACATATCGTAATGAATGCCTCTACAAATCTTGTTATGGTCAAAACCACGCCAGACTTACCGTTTTTGAGAAAAAATATGTGCATCGCACAATAACATACATATTTTCAGCTAAAAGTATGGCATAATTTGGTTTATTTTCATTTTCTCGGAAACTAGTAGGCCTAGAATAAAGATTTTTGGTTTAAAATGTTCGTAATGAATGCCTCTACAAATCTTGTTATGGTCAAAACCACGCCAGACTTACCGTTTTTGAGAAAAAATATGTGCATCGCACAATAACATACATATTTTTACATATTTTCAGCTAAAAGTATGGCATAATTTGGTTTATTTTCATTTTCTCGGAAACTAGTAGGCCTAGAATTAAGATTTTTGGTTTAAAATGTTCGTAATGAATGCCTCTACAAATCTTGTTATGGTCAAAACCACGCCAGACTTACCGTTTTTGAGAAAAAATATGTGCATCGCACAATAACATACATATTTTCAGCTAAAAGTATGGCATAATTTGGTTTATTTTCATTTTCTCGGAAACTAGTAGGCCTAGAATTAAGATTTTTGGTTTAAAATGTTCGTAATGAATGCCTCTACAAATCTTGTTATGGTCAAAACCACGCCAGACTTACCGTTTTTGAGAAAAAATATGTGCATCGCACAATAACATACATATTTTCAGCTAAAAGTATGGCATAATTTGGTTTATTTTCATTTTCTCGGAAACTAGTAGGCCTAGAATTAAGATTTTTGGTTTAAAATGTTCGTAATGAATGCCTCTACAAATCTTGTTATGGTCAAAACCACGCCAGACTTACCGTTTTTGAGAAAAAATATGTGCATCGCACAATAACATACATATTTTCAGCTAAAAGTATGGCATAATTTGGTTTATTTTCATTTTCTCGGAAACTAGTAGGCCTAGAATTAAGATTTTTGGTTTAAAATGTTCGTAATGAATGCCTCTACAAATCTTGTTATGGTCAAAACCACGCCAGACTTACCGTTTTTGAGAAAAAATATGTGCATGGCACAATAACATACATATTTTTACATATTTTCAGCTAAAAGTATGGCATAATTTGGTTTATTTTCATTTTCTCGGAAACTAGTAGGCCTAGAATTAAGATTTTTGGTTTAAAATGTTCGTAATGAATGCCTCTACAAATCTTGTTATGGTCAAAACCACGCCAGACTTACCGTTTTTGAGAAAAAATATGTGCATCGCACAATAACATACATATTTTCAGCTAAAAGTATGGCATAATTTGGTTTATTTTCATTTTCTCGGAAACTAGTAGGCCTAGAATTAAGATTTTTGGTTTAAAATGTTCGTAATGAATGCCTCTACAAATCTTGTTATGGTCAAAACCACGCCAGACTTACCGTTTTTGAGAAAAAATATGTGCATCGCACAATAACATACATATTTTTACATATTTTCAGCTAAAAGTATGGCATAATTTGGTTTATTTTCATTTTCTCGGAAACTAGTAGGCCTAGAATTAAGATTTTTGGTTTAAAATGTTCGTAATGAATGCCTCTACAAATCTTGTTATGGTCAAAACCACGCCAGACTTACCGTTTTTGAGAAAAAATATGTGCATCGCACAATAACATACATATTTTTACATATTTTCAGCTAAAAGTATTGCATAATTTGGTTTATTTTCATTTTCTCGGAAACTAGTAGGCCTAGAATTAAGATTTTTGGTTTAAAATGTTCGTAATGAATGCCTCTACAAATCTTGTTATGGTCAAAACCACGCCAGACTTACCGTTTTTGAGAAAAAATATGTGCATCGCACAATAACATACATATTTTCAGCTAAAAGTATGGCATAATTTGGTTTATTTTCATTTTCTCGGAAACTAGTAGGCCTAGAATAAAGATTTTTGGTTTAAAATGTTCGTAATGAATGCCTCTACAAATCTTGTTATGGTCAAAACCACGCCAGACTTACCGTTTTTGAGAAAAAATATGTGCATCGCACAATAACATACATATTTTCAGCTAAAAGTATGGCATAATTTGGTTTATTTTCATTTTCTCGGAAACTAGTAGGCCTAGAATAAAGATTTTTGGTTTAAAATGTTCGTAATGAATGCCTCTACAAATCTTGTTATGGTCAAAACCACGCCAGACTTACCGTTTTTGAGAAAAAATATGTGCATCGCACAATAACATACATATTTTCAGCTAAAAGTATGGCATAATTTGGTTTATTTTCATTTTCTCGGAAACTAGTAGGCCTAGAATTAAGATTTTTGGTTTAAAATGTTCGTAATGAATGCCTCTACAAATCTTGTTATGGTCAAAACCACGCCAGACTTACCGTTTTTGAGAAAAAATATGTGCATCGCACAATAACATACATATTTTTACATATTTTCAGCTAAAAGTATGGCATAATTTGGTTTATTTTCATTTTCTCGGAAACTAGTAGGCCTAGAATTAAGATTTTTGGTTTAAAATGTTCGTAATGAATGCCTCTACAAATCTTGTTATGGTCAAAACCACGCCAGACTTACCGTTTTTGAGAAAAAATATGTGCATCGCACAATAACATACATATTTTTACATATTTTCAGCTAAAAGTATGGCATAATTTGGTTTATTTTCATTTTCTCGGAAACTAGTAGGCCTAGAATTAAGATTTTTGGTTTAAAATGTTCGTAATGAATGCCTCTACAAATCTTGTTATGGTCAAAACCACGCCAGACTTACCGTTTTTGAGAAAAAATATGTGCATCGCACAATAACATACATATTTTTACATATTTTCAGCTAAAAGTATGGCATAATTTGGTTTATTTTCATTTTCTCGGAAACTAGTAGGCCTAGAATAAAGATTTTTGGTTTAAAATGTTCGTAATGAATGCCTCTACAAATCTTGTTATGGTCAAAACCACGCCAGACTTACCGTTTTTGAGAAAAAATATGTGCATCGCACAATAACATACATATTTTTACATATTTTCAGCTAAAAGTATTGCATAATTTGGTTTATTTTCATTTTCTCGGAAACTAGTAGGCCTAGAATTAAGATTTTTGGTTTAAAATGTTCGTAATGAATGCCTCTACAAATCTTGTTATGGTCAAAACCACGCCAGACTTACCGTTTTTGAGAAAAAATATGTGCATCGCACAATAACATACATATTTTCAGCTAAAAGTATGGCATAATTTGGTTTATTTTCATTTTCTCGGAAACTAGTAGGCCTAGAATTAAGATTTTTGGTTTAAAATGTTCGTAATGAATGCCTCTACAAATCTTGTTATGGTCAAAACCACGCCAGACTTACCGTTTTTGAGAAAAAATATGTGCATCGCACAATAACATACATATTTTCAGCTAAAAGTATGGCATAATTTGGTTTATTTTCATTTTCTCGGAAACTAGTAGGCCTAGAATTAAGATTTTTGGTTTAAAATGTTCGTAATGAATGCCTCTACAAATCTTGTTATGGTCAAAACCACGCCAGACTTACCGTTTTTGAGAAAAAATATGTGCATCGCACAATAACATACATATTTTCAGCTAAAAGTATGGCATAATTTGGTTTATTTTCATTTTCTCGGAAACTAGTAGGCCTAGAATTAAGATTTTTGGTTTAAAATGTTCGTAATGAATGCCTCTACAAATCTTGTTATGGTCAAAACCACGCCAGACTTACCGTTTTTGAGAAAAAATATGTGCATCGCACAATAACATACATATTTTTACATATTTTCAGCTAAAAGTATGGCATAATTTGGTTTATTTTCATTTTCTCGGAAACTAGTAGGCCTAGAATTAAGATTTTTGGTTTAAAATGTTCGTAATGAATGCCTCTACAAATCTTGTTATGGTCAAAACCACGCCAGACTTACCGTTTTTGAGAAAAAATATGTGCATCGCACAATAACATACATATTTTCAGCTAAAAGTATGGCATAATTTGGTTTATTTTCATTTTCTCGGAAACTAGTAGGCCTAGAATTAAGATTTTTGGTTTAAAATGTTCGTAATGAATGCCTCTACAAATCTTGTTATGGTCAAAACCACGCCAGACTTACCGTTTTTGAGAAAAAATATGTGCATCGCACAATAACATACATATTTTTACATATTTTCAGCTAAAAGTATGGCATAATTTGGTTTATTTTCATTTTCTCGGAAACTAGTAGGCCTAGAATTAAGATTTTTGGTTTAAAATGTTCGTAATGAATGCCTCTACAAATCTTGTTATGGTCAAAACCACGCCAGACTTACCGTTTTTGAGAAAAAATATGTGCATCGCACAATAACATACATATTTTTACATATTTTCAGCTAAAAGTATGGCATAATTTGGTTTATTTTCATTTTCTCGGAAACTAGTAGGCCTAGAATAAAGATTTTTGGTTTAAAATGTTCGTAATGAATGCCTCTACAAATCTTGTTATGGTCAAAACCACGCCAGACTTACCGTTTTTGAGAAAAAATATGTGCATCGCACAATAACATACATATTTTTACATATTTTCAGCTAAAAGTATTGCATAATTTGGTTTATTTTCATTTTCTCGGAAACTAGTAGGCCTAGAATTAAGATTTTTGGTTTAAAATGTTCGTAATGAATGCCTCTACAAATCTTGTTATGGTCAAAACCACGCCAGACTTACCGTTTTTGAGAAAAAATATGTGCATCGCACAATAACATACATATTTTTACATATTTTCAGCTAAAAGTATGGCATAATTTGGTTTATTTTCATTTTCTCGGAAACTAGTAGGCCTAGAATTAAGATTTTTGGTTTAAAATGTTCGTAATGAATGCCTCTACAAATCTTGTTATGGTCAAAACCACGCCAGACTTACCGTTTTTGAGAAAAAATATGTGCATCGCACAATAACATACATATTTTTACATATTTTCAGCTAAAAGTATGGCATAATTTGGTTTATTTTCATTTTCTCGGAAACTAGTAGGCCTAGAATTAAGATTTTTGGTTTAAAATGTTCGTAATGAATGCCTCTACAAATCTTGTTATGGTCAAAACCACGCCAGACTTACCGTTTTTGAGAAAAAATATGTGCATCGCACAATAACATACATATTTTCAGCTAAAAGTATGGCATAATTTGGTTTATTTTCATTTTCTCGGAAACTAGTAGGCCTAGAATTAAGATTTTTGGTTTAAAATGTTCGTAATGAATGCCTCTACAAATCTTGTTATGGTCAAAACCACGCCAGACTTACCGTTTTTGAGAAAAAATATGTGCATCGCACAATAACATACATATTTTCAGCTAAAAGTATGGCATAATTTGGTTTATTTTCATTTTCTCGGAAACTAGTAGGCCTAGAATTAAGATTTTTGGTTTAAAATATTCGTAATGAATGCCTCTACAAATCTTGTTATGGTCAAAACCACGCCAGACTTACCGTTTTTGAGAAAAAATATGTGCATCGCACAATAACATACATATTTTTACATATTTTCAGCTAAAAGTATGGCATAATTTGGTTTATTTTCATTTTCTCGGAAACTAGTAGGCCTAGAATTAAGATTTTTGGTTTAAAATGTTCGTAATGAATGCCTCTACAAATCTTGTTATGGTCAAAACCACGCCAGACTTACCGTTTTTGAGAAAAAATATGTGCATCGCACAATAACATACATATTTTTACATATTTTCAGCTAAAAGTATGGCATAATTTGGTTTATTTTCATTTTCTCGGAAACTAGTAGGCCTAGAATAAAGATTTTTGGTTTAAAATGTTCGTAATGAATGCCTCTACAAATCTTGTTATGGTCAAAACCACGCCAGACTTACCGTTTTTGAGAAAAAATATGTGCATCGCACAATAACATACATATTTTTACATATTTTCAGCTAAAAGTATTGCATAATTTGGTTTATTTTCATTTTCTCGGAAACTAGTAGGCCTAGTATTAAGATTTTTGGTTTAAAATGTTCGTAATGAATGCCTCTACAAATCTTGTTATGGTCAAAACCACGCCAGACTTACCGTTTTTGAGAAAAAATATGTGCATCGCACAATAACATACATATTTTTACATATTTTCAGCTAAAAGTATGGCATAATTTGGTTTATTTTCATTTTCTCGGAAACTAGTAGGCCTAGAATTAAGATTTTTGGTTTAAAATGTTCGTAATGAATGCCTCTACAAATCTTGTTATGGTCAAAACCACGCCAGACTTACCGTTTTTGAGAAAAAATATGTGCATCGCACAATAACATACATATTTTTACATATTTTCAGCTAAAAGTATGGCATAATTTGGTTTATTTTCATTTTCTCGGAAACTAGTGGGCCTAGAATTAAGATTTTTGGTTTAAAATGTTCGTAATGAATGCCTCTACAAATCTTGTTATGGTCAAAACCACGCCAGACTTACCGTTTTTGAGAAAAAATATGTGCATCGCACAATAACATACATATTTTCAGCTAAAAGTATGGCATAATTTGGTTTATTTTCATTTTCTCGGAAACTAGTAGGCCTAGAATTAAGATTTTTGGTTTAAAATGTTCGTAATGAATGCCTCTACAAATCTTGTTATGGTCAAAACCACGCCAGACTTACCGTTTTTGAGAAAAAATATGTGCATCGCACAATAACATACATATTTTTACATATTTTCAGCTAAAAGTATGGCATAATTTGGTTTATTTTCATTTTCTCGGAAACTAGTAGGCCTAGAATAAAGATTTTTGGTTTAAAATGTTCGTAATGAATGCCTCTACAAATCTTGTTATGGTCAAAACCACGCCAGACTTACCGTTTTTGAGAAAAAATATGTGCATCGCACAATAACATACATATTTTCAGCTAAAAGTATGGCATAATTTGGTTTATTTTCATTTTCTCGGAAACTAGTAGGCCTAGAATTAAGATTTTTGGTTTAAAATGTTCGTAATGAATGCCTCTACAAATCTTGTTATGGTCAAAACCACGCCAGACTTACCGTTTTTGAGAAAAAATATGTGCATCGCACAATAACATACATATTTTCAGCTAAAAGTATGGCATAATTTGGTTTATTTTCATTTTCTCGGAAACTAGTAGGCCTAGAATTAAGATTTTTGGTTTAAAATGTTCGTAATGAATGCCTCTACAAATCTTGTTATGGTCAAAACCACGCCAGACTTACCGTTTTTGAGAAAAAATATGTGCATCGCACAATAACATACATATTTTTACATATTTTCAGCTAAAAGTATGGCATAATTTGGTTTATTTTCATTTTCTCGGAAACTAGTAGGCCTAGAATTAAGATTTTTGGTTTAAAATGTTCGTAATGAATGCCTCTACAAATCTTGTTATGGTCAAAACCACGCCAGACTTACCGTTTTTGAGAAAAAATATGTGCATCGCACAATAACATACATATTTTCAGCTAAAAGTATGGCATAATTTGGTTTATTTTCATTTTCTCGGAAACTAGTAGGCCTAGAATTAAGATTTTTGGTTTAAAATGTTCGTAATGAATGCCTCTACAAACCTTGTTATGGTCAAAACCACGCCAGACTTACCGTTTTTGAGAAAAAATATGTGCATCGCACAATAACATACATATTTTCAGCTAAAAGTATGGCATAATTTGGTTTATTTTCATTTTCTCGGAAACTAGTAGGCCTAGAATTAAGATTTTTGGTTTAAAATGTTCGTAATGAATGCCTCTACAAATCTTGTTATGGTCAAAACCACGCCAGACTTACCGTTTTTGAGAAAAAATATGTGCATCGCACAATAACATACATATTTTTACATATTTTCAGCTAAAAGTATGGCATAATTTGGTTTATTTTCATTTTCTCGGAAACTAGTAGGCCTAGAATTAAGATTTTTGGTTTAAAATGTTCGTAATGAATGCCTCTACAAATCTTGTTATGGTCAAAACCACGCCAGACTTACCGTTTTTGAGAAAAAATATGTGCATCGCACAATAACATACATATTTTCAGCTAAAAGTATGGCATAATTTGGTTTATTTTCATTTTCTCGGAAACTAGTAGGCCTAGAATTAAGATTTTTGGTTTAAAATGTTCGTAATGAATGCCTCTACAAATCTTGTTATGGTCAAAACCACGCCAGACTTACCGTTTTTGAGAAAAAATATGTGCATCGCACAATAACATACATATTTTTACATATTTTCAGCTAAAAGTATGGCATAATTTGGTTTATTTTCATTTTCTCGGAAACTAGTAGGCCTAGAATTAAGATTTTTGGTTTAAAATGTTCGTAATGAATGCCTCTACAAATCTTGTTATGGTCAAAACCACGCCAGACTTACCGTTTTTGAGAAAAAATATGTGCATCGCACAATAACATACATATTTTTACATATTTTCAGCTAAAAGTATTGCATAATTTGGTTTATTTTCATTTTCTCGGAAACTAGTAGGCCTAGAATTAAGATTTTTGGTTTAAAATGTTCGTAATGAATGCCTCTACAAATCTTGTTATGGTCAAAACCACGCCAGACTTACCGTTTTTGAGAAAAAATATGTGCATCGCACAATAACATACATATTTTCAGCTAAAAGTATGGCATAATTTGGTTTATTTTCATTTTCTCGGAAACTAGTAGGCCTAGAATTAAGATTTTTGGTTTAAAATGTTCGTAATGAATGCCTCTACAAATCTTGTTATGGTCAAAACCACGCCAGACTTACCGTTTTTGAGAAAAAATATGTGCATCGCACAATAACATACATATTTTTACATATTTTCAGCTAAAAGTATGGCATAATTTGGTTTATTTTCATTTTCTCGGAAACTAGTAGGCCTAGAATTAAGATTTTTGGTTTAAAATGTTCGTAATGAATGCCTCTACAAATCTTGTTATGGTCAAAACCACGCCAGACTTACCGTTTTTGAGAAAAAATATGTGCATCGCACAATAACATACATATTTTCAGCTAAAAGTATGGCATAATTTGGTTTATTTTCATTTTCTCGGAAACTAGTAGGCCTAGAATAAAGATTTTTAGTTTAAAATGTTCGTAATGAATGCCTCTACAAATCTTGTTATGGTCAAAACCACGCCAGACTTACCCTTTTTGAGAAAAAATATGTGCATCGCACAATAACATACATATTTTCAGCTAAAAGTATGGCATAATTTGGTTTATTTTCATTTTCTCGGAAACTAGTAGGCCTAGAATTAAGATTTTTGGTTTAAAATGTTCGTAATGAATGCCTCTACAAATCTTGTTATGGTCAAAACCACGCCAGACTTACCGTTTTTGAGAAAAAATATGTGCATCGCACAATAACATACATATTTTCAGCTAAAAGTATGGCATAATTTGGTTTATTTTCATTTTCTCGGAAACTAGTAGGCCTAGAATAAAGATTTTTGGTTTAAAATGTTCGTAATGAATGCCTCTACAAATCTTGTTATGGTCAAAACCACGCCAGACTTACCGTTTTTGAGAAAAAATATGTGCATCGCACAATAACATACATATTTTTACATATTTTCAGCTAAAAGTATGGCATAATTTGGTTTATTTTCATTTTCTCGGAAACTAGTAGGCCTAGAATTAAGATTTTTGGTTTAAAATGTTCGTAATGAATGCCTCTACAAATCTTGTTATGGTCAAAACCACGCCAGACTTACCGTTTTTGAGAAAAAATATGTGCATCGCACAATAACATACATATTTTCAGCTAAAAGTATGGCATAATTTGGTTTATTTTCATTTTCTCGGAAACTAGTAGGCCTAGAATTAAGATTTTTGGTTTAAAATGTTCGTAATGAATGCCTCTACAAATCTTGTTATGGTCAAAACCACGCCAGACTTACCGTTTTTGAGAAAAAATATGTGCATCGCACAATAACATACATATTTTCAGATAAAAGTATGGCATAATTTGGTTTATTTTCATTTTCTCGGAAACTAGTAGGCCTAGAATAAAGATTTTTGGTTTAAAATGTTCGTAATGAATGCCTCTACAAATCTTGTTATGGTCAAAACCACGCCAGACTTACCGTTTTTGAGAAAAAATGTGTGCATCGCACAATAACATACATATTTTTACATATTTTCAGCTAAAAGTATGGCATAATTTGGTTTATTTTCATTTTCTCGGAAACTAGTAGGCCTAGAATTAAGATTTTTGGTTTAAAATGTTCGTAATGAATGCCTCTACAAATCTTGTTATGGTCAAAACCACGCCAGACTTACCGTTTCTGAGAAAAAATATGTGCATCGCACAATAACATACATATTTTTACATATTTTCAGCTAAAAGTATTGCATAATTTGGTTTATTTTCATTTTCTCGGAAACTAGTAGGCCTAGAATTAAGATTTTTGGTTTAAAATGTTCGTAATGAATGCCTCTACAAATCTTGTTATGGTCAAAACCACGCCAGACTTACCGTTTTTGAGAAAAAATATGTGCATCGCACAATAACATACATATTTTTACATATTTTCAGCTAAAAGTATTGCATAATTTGGTTTATTTTCATTTTCTCGGAAACTAGTAGGCCTAGAATTAAGATTTTTGGTTTAAAATGTTCGTAATGAATGCCTCTACAAATCTTGTTATGGTCAAAACCACGCCAGACTTACCGTTTTTGAGAAAAAATATGTGCATCGCACAATAACATACATATTTTCAGCTAAAAGTATGGCATAATTTGGTTTATTTTCATTTTCTCGGAAACTAGTAGGCCTAGAATAAAGATTTTTGGTTTAAAATGTTCGTAATGAATGCCTCTACAAATCTTGTTATGGTCAAAACCACGCCAGACTTACCGTTTTTGAGAAAAAATGTGTGCATCGCACAATAACATACATATTTTTACATATTTTCAGCTAAAAGTATGGCATAATTTGGTTTATTTTCATTTTCTCGGAAACTAGTAGGCCTAGAATTAAGATTTTTGGTTTAAAATGTTCGTAATGAATGCCTCTACAAATCTTGTTATGGTCAAAACCACGCCAGACTTACCGTTTTTGAGAAAAAATATGTGCATCGCACAATAACATACATATTTTTACATATTTTCAGCTAAAAGTATTGCATAATTTGGTTTATTTTCATTTTCTCGGAAACTAGTAGGCCTAGAATTAAGATTTTTGGTTTAAAATGTTCGTAATGAATGCCTCTACAAATCTTGTTATGGTCAAAACCACGCCAGACTTACCGTTTTTGAGAAAAAATATGTGCATCGCACAATAACATACATATTTTTACATATTTTCAGCTAAAAGTATTGCATAATTTGGTTTATTTTCATTTTCTCGGAAACTAGTAGGCCTAGAATTAAGATTTTTGGTTTAAAATGTTCGTAATGAATGCCTCTACAAATCTTGTTATGGTCAAAACCACGCCAGACTTACCGTTTTTGAGAAAAAATATGTGCATCGCACAATAACATACATATTTTTACATATTTTCAGCTAAAAGTATGGCATAATTTGGTTTATTTTCATTTTCTCGGAAACTAGTAGGCCTAGAATTAAGATTTTTGGTTTAAAATGTTCGTAATGAATGCCTCTACAAATCTTGTTATGGTCAAAACCACGCCAGACTTACCGTTTTTGAGAAAAAATATGTGCATCGCACAATAACATACATATTTTTACATATTTTCAGCTAAAAGTATTGCATAATTTGGTTTATTTTCATTTTCTCGGAAACTAGTAGGCCTAGAATTAAGATTTTTAGTTTAAAATGTTCGTAATGAATGCCTCTACAAATCTTGTTATGGTCAAAACCACGCCAGACTTACCGTTTTTGAGAAAAAATATGCGCATCGCACAATAACATACATATTTTCAGCTAAAAGTATGGCATAATTTGGTTTATTTTCATTTTCTCGGAAACTAGTAGGCCTAGAATTAAGATTTTTGGTTTAAAATGTTCGTAATGAATGCCTCTACAAATCTTGTTATGGTCAAAACCACGCCAGACTTACCGTTTTTGAGAAAAAATATGTGCATCGCACAATAACATACATATTTTTACATATTTTCAGCTAAAAGTATGGCATAATTTGGTTTATTTTCATTTTCTCGGAAACTAGTAGGCCTAGAATTAAGATTTTTGGTTTAAAATGTTCGTAATGAATGCCTCTACAAATCTTGTTATGGTCAAAACCACGCCAGACTTACCGTTTTTGAGAAAAAATATGTGCATCGCACAATAATATACATATTTTTACATATTTTCAGCTAAAAGTATTGCATAATTTGGTTTATTTTCATTTTCTCGGAAACTAGTAGGCCTAGAATTAAGATTTTTGGTTTAAAATGTTCGTAATGAATGCCTCTACAAATCTTGCTGTGGTCAAAACCACGCCAGACTTACCGTTTTTGAGAAAAAATATGTGCATCGCACAATAACATACATATTTTCAGCTAAAAGTATGGCATAATTTGGTTTATTTTCATTTTCTCGGAAACTAGTAGGCCTAGAATTAAGATTTTTGGTTTAAAATGTTCGTAATGAATGCCTCTACAAATCTTGTTATGGTCAAAACCACGCCAGACTTACCGTTTTTGAGAAAAAATATGTGCATCGCACAATAACATACATATTTTTACATATTTTCAGCTAAAAGTATGGCATAATTTGGTTTATTTTCATTTTCTCGGAAACTAGTAGGCCTAGAATTAAGATTTTTGATTTAAAATGTTCGTAATGAATGCCTCTACAAATCTTGTTATGGTCAAAACCACGCCAGACTTACCGTTTTTGAGAAAAAATATGTGCATCGCACAATAACATACATATTTTTACATATTTTCAGCTAAAAGTATGGCATAATTTGGTTTATTTTCATTTTCTCGGAAACTAGTAGGCCTAGAATTAAGATTTTTGGTTTAAAATGTTCGTAATGAATGCCTCTACAAATCTTGTTATGGTCAAAACCACGCCAGACTTACCGTTTTTGAGAAAAAATATGTGCATCGCACAATAACATACATATTTTCAGCTAAAAGTATGGCATAATTTGGTTTATTTTCATTTTCTCGGAAACTAGTAGGCCTAGAATAAAGATTTTTGGTTTAAAATGTTCGTAATGAATGCCTCTACAAATCTTGTTATGGTCAAAACCACGCCAGACTTACCGTTTTTGAGAAAAAATATGTGCATCGCACAATAACATACATATTTTTACATATTTTCAGCTAAAAGTATGGCATAATTTGGTTTATTTTCATTTTCTCGGAAACTAGTAGGCCTAGAATAAAGATTTTTGGTTTAAAATGTTCGTAATGAATGCCTCTACAAATCTTGTTATGGTCAAAACCACGCCAGACTTACCGTTTTTGAGAAAAAATATGTGCATCGCACAATAACATACATATTTTCAGCTAAAAGTATGGCATAATTTGGTTTATTTTCATTTTCTCGGAAACTAGTAGGCCTAGAATAAAGATTTTTGGTTTAAAATGTTCGTAATGAATGCCTCTACAAATCTTGTTATGGTCAAAACCACGCCAGACTTACCGTTTTTGAGAAAAAATATGTGCATCGCACAATAACATACATATTTTTACATATTTTCAGCTAAAAGTATTGCATAATTTGGTTTATTTTCATTTTCTCGGAAACTAGTAGGCCTAGAATTAAGATTTTTGGTTTAAAATGTTCGTAATGAATGCCTCTACAAATCTTGTTATGGTCAAAACCACGCCAGACTTACCGTTTTTGAGAAAAAATATGTGCATCGCACAATAACATACATATTTTTACATATTTTCAGCTAAAAGTATGGCATAATTTGGTTTATTTTCATTTTCTCGGAAACTAGTAGGCCTAGAATTAAGATTTTTGGTTTAAAATGTTCGTAATGAATGCCTCTACAAATCTTGTTATGGTCAAAACCACGCCAGACTTACCGTTTTTGAGAAAAAATATGTGCATCGCACAATAACATACATATTTTCAGCTAAAAGTATGGCATAATTTGGTTTATTTTCATTTTCTCGGAAACTAGTAGGCCTAGAATAAAGATTTTTGGTTTAAAATGTTCGTAATGAATGCCTCTACAAATCTTGTTATGGTCAAAACCACGCCAGACTTACCGTTTTTGAGAAAAAATATGTGCATCGCACAATAACATACATATTTTCAGCTAAAAGTATGGCATAATTTGGTTTATTTTCATTTTCTCGGAAACTAGTAGGCCTAGAATTAAGATTTTTGGTTTAAAATGTTCGTAATGAATGCCTCTACAAATCTTGTTATGGTCAAAACCACGCCAGACTTACCGTTTTTGAGAAAAAATATGTGCATCGCACAATAACATACATATTTTTACATATTTTCAGCTAAAAGTATGGCATAATTTGGTTTATTTTCATTTTCTCGGAAACTAGTAGGCCTAGAATTAAGATTTTTGGTTTAAAATGTTCGTAATGAATGCCTCTACAAATCTTGTTATGGTCAAAACCACGCCAGACTTACCGTTTTTGAGAAAAAATATGTGCATCGCACAATAACATACATATTTTTACATATTTTCAGCTAAAAGTATGGCATAATTTGGTTTATTTTCATTTTCTCGGAAACTAGTAGGCCTAGAATTAAGATTTTTGGTTTAAAATGTTCGTAATGAATGCCTCTACAAATCTTGTTATGGTCAAAACCACGCCAGACTTACCGTTTTTGAGAAAAAATATGTGCATCGCACAATAACATACATATTTTCAGCTAAAAGTATGGCATAATTTGGTTTATTTTCATTTTCTCGGAAACTAGTAGGCCTAGAATTAAGATTTTTGGTTTAAAATGTTCGTAATGAATGCCTCTACAAATCTTGTTATGGTCAAAACCACGCCAGACTTACCGTTTTTGAGAAAAAATATGTGCATCGCACAATAACATACATATTTTCAGCTAAAAGTATGGCATAATTTGGTTTATTTTCATTTTCTCGGAAACTAGTAGGCCTAGAATTAAGATTTTTGGTTTAAAATGTTCGTAATGAATGCCTCTACAAATCTTGTTATGGTCAAAACCACGCCAGACTTACCGTTTTTGAGAAAAAATATGTGCATCGCACAATAACATACATATTTTTACATATTTTCAGCTAAAAGTATGGCATAATTTGGTTTATTTTCATTTTCTCGGAAACTAGTAGGCCTAGAATTAAGATTTTTGGTTTAAAATGTTCGTAATGAATGCCTCTACAAATCTTGTTATGGTCAAAACCACGCCAGACTTACCGTTTTTGAGAAAAAATATGTGCATCGCACAATAACATACATATTTTTACATATTTTCAGCTAAAAGTATTGCATAATTTGGTTTATTTTCATTTTCTCGGAAACTAGTAGGCCTAGAATTAAGATTTTTGGTTTAAAATGTTCGTAATGAATGCCTCTACAAATCTTGTTATGGTCAAAACCACGCCAGACTTACCGTTTTTGAGAAAAAATATGTGCATCGCACAATAACATACATATTTTCAGCTAAAAGTATGGCATAATTTGGTTTATTTTCATTTTCTCGGAAACTAGTAGGCCTAGAATTAAGATTTTTGGTTTAAAATGTTCGTAATGAATGCCTCTACAAATCTTGTTATGGTCAAAACCACGCCAGACTTACCGTTTTTGAGAAAAAATATGTGCATCGCACAATAACATACATATTTTTACATATTTTCAGCTAAAAGTATGGCATAATTTGGTTTATTTTCATTTTCTCGGAAACTAGTAGGCCTAGAATTAAGATTTTTGGTTTAAAATGTTCGTAATGAATGCCTCTACAAATCTTGTTATGGTCAAAACCACGCCAGACTTACCGTTTTTGAGAAAAAATATGTGCATCGCACAATAACATACATATTTTCAGCTAAAAGTATGGCATAATTTGGTTTATTTTCATTTTCTCGGAAACTAGTAGGCCTAGAATAAAGATTTTTGGTTTAAAATGTTCGTAATGAATGCCTCTACAAATCTTGTTATGGTCAAAACCACGCCAGACTTACCGTTTTTGAGAAAAAATATGTGCATCGCACAATAACATACATATTTTTACATATTTTCAGCTAAAAGTATGGCATAATTTGGTTTATTTTCATTTTCTTGGAAACTAGTAGGCCTAGAATTAAGATTTTTGGTTTAAAATGTTCGTAATGAATGCCTCTACAAATCTTGTTATGGTCAAAACCACGCCAGACTTACCGTTTTTGAGAAAAAATATGTGCATCGCACAATAACATACATATTTTTACATATTTTCAGCTAAAAGTATGGCATAATTTGGTTTATTTTCATTTTCTCGGAAACTAGTAGGCCTAGAATTAAGATTTTTGGTTTAAAATGTTCGTAATGAATGCCTCTACAAATCTTGTTATGGTCAAAACCACGCCAGACTTACCGTTTTTGAGAAAAAATATGTGCATCGCACAATAACATACATATTTTTACATATTTTCAGCTAAAAGTATGGCATAATTTGGTTTATTTTCATTTTCTCGGAAACTAGTAGGCCTAGAATTAAGATTTTTGGTTTAAAATGTTCGTAATGAATGCCTCTACAAATCTTGTTATGGTCAAAACCACGCCAGACTTACCGTTTTTGAGAAAAAATATGTGCATCGCACAATAACATACATATTTTCAGCTAAAAGTATGGCATAATTTGGTTTATTTTCATTTTCTCGGAAACTAGTAGGCCTAGAATTAAGATTTTTGGTTTACAATGTTCGTAATGAATGCCTCTACAAATCTTGTTATGGTCAAAACCACGCCACACTTACCGTTTTTGAGAAAAAATTAGTGCATCGCACAATAACATACATATTTTCAGCTAAAAGTATGGCATAATTTGGTTTATTTTCATTTTCTCGGAAACTAGTAGGCCTAGAATTAAGATTTTTGGTTTAAAATGTTCGTAATGAATGCCTCTACAAATCTTGTTATGGTCAAAACCACGCCAGACTTACCGTTTTTGAGAAAAAATATGTGCATCGCACAATAACATACATATTTTTACATATTTTCAGCTAAAAGTATGGCATAATTTGGTTTACTTTCATTTTCTCGGAAACTAGTAGGCCTAGAATTAAGATTTTTGGTTTAAAATGTTCGTAATGAATGCCTCTACAAATCTTGTTATGGTCAAAACCACGCCAGACTTACCGTTTTTGAGAAAAAATATGTGCATCGCACAATAACATACATATTTTTACATATTTTCAGCTAAAAGTATGGCATAATTTGGTTTATTTTCATTTTCTCGGAAACTAGTAGGCCTAGAATTAAGATTTTTGGTTTAAAATGTTCGTAATGAATGCCTCTACAAATCTTGTTATGGTCAAAACCACGCCAGACTTACCGTTTTTGAGAAAAAATATGTGCATCGCACAATAACATACATATTTTCAGCTAAAAGTATGGCATAATTTGGTTTATTTTCATTTTCTCGGAAACTAGTAGGCCTAGAATAAAGATTTTTGGTTTAAAATGTTCGTAATGAATGCCTCTACAAATCTTGTTATGGTCAAAACCACGCCAGACTTACCGTTTTTGAGAAAAAATATGTGCATCGCACAATAACATACATATTTTTACATATTTTCAGCTAAAAGTATGGCATAATTTGGTTTATTTTCATTTTCTCGGAAACTAGTAGGCCTAGAATTAAGATTTTTGGTTTAAAATGTTCGTAATGAATGCCTCTACAAATCTTGTTATGGTCAAAACCACGCCAGACTTACCGTTTTTGAGAAAAAATATGTGCATCGCACAATAACATACATATTTTCAGCTAAAAGTATGGCATAATTTGGTTTATTTTCATTTTCTCGGAAACTAGTAGGCCTAGAATTAAGATTTTTGGTTTAAAATGTTCGTAATGAATGCCTCTACAAATCTTGTTATGGTCAAAACCACGCCAGACTTACCGTTTTTGAGAAAAAATATGTGCATCGCACAATAACATACATATTTTCAGCTAAAAGTATGGCATAATTTGGTTTATTTTCATTTTCTCGGAAACTAGTAGGCCTAGAATTAAGATTTTTGGTTTAAAATGTTCGTAATGAATGCCTCTACAAATCTTGTTATGGTCAAAACCACGCCAGACTTACCGTTTTTGAGAAAAAATATGTGCATCGCACAATAACATACATATTTTTACATATTTTCAGCTAAAAGTATGGCATAATTTGGTTTATTTTCATTTTCTCGGAAACTAGTAGGCCTAGAATTAAGATTTTTGGTTTAAAATGTTCGTAATGAATGCCTCTACAAATCTTGTTATGGTCAAAACCACGCCAGACTTACCGTTTTTGAGAAAAAATATGTGCATCGCACAATAACATACATATTTTTACATATTTTCAGCTAAAAGTATGGCATAATTTGGTTTATTTTCATTTTCTCGGAAACTAGTAGGCCTAGAATTAAGATTTTTGGTTTAAAATGTTCGTAATGAATGCCTCTACAAATCTTGTTATGGTCAAAACCACGCCAGACTTACCGTTTTTGAGAAAAAATATGTGCATCGCACAATAACATACATATTTTTACATATTTTCAGCTAAAAGTATGGCATAATTTGGTTTATTTTCATTTTCTCGGAAACTAGTAGGCCTAGAATTAAGATTTTTGGTTTAAAATGTTCGTAATGAATGCCTCTACAAATCTTGTTATGGTCAAAACCACGCCAGACTTACCGTTTTTGAGAAAAAATATGTGCATCGCACAATAACATACATATTTTTACATATTTTCAGCTAAAAGTATGGCATAATTTGGTTTATTTTCATTTTCTCGGAAACTAGTAGGCCTAGAATTAAGATTTTTGGTTTAAAATGTTCGTAATGAATGCCTCTACAAATCTTGTTATGGTCAAAACCACGCCAGACTTACCGTTTTTGAGAAAAAATATGTGCATCGCACAATAACATACATATTTTTACATATTTTCAGCTAAAAGTATGGCATAATTTGGTTTATTTTCATTTTCTCGGAAACTAGTAGGCCTAGAATAAAGATTTTTGGTTTAAAATGTTCGTAATGAATGCCTCTACAAATCTTGTTATGGTCAAAACCACGCCAGACTTACCGTTTTTGAGAAAAAATATGTGCATCGCACAATAACATACATATTTTTACATATTTTCAGCTAAAAGTATTGCATAATTTGGTTTATTTTCATTTTCTCGGAAACTAGTAGGCCTAGAATTAAGATTTTTGGTTTAAAATGTTCGTAATGAATGCCTCTACAAATCTTGTTATGGTCAAAACCACGCCAGACTTACCGTTTTTGAGAAAAAATATGTGCATCGCACAATAACATACATATTTTCAGCTAAAGTATGGCATAATTTGGTTTATTTTCATTTTCTCGGAAACTAGTAGGCCTAGAATAAAGATTTTTGGTTTAAAATGTTCGTAATGAATGCCTCTACAAATCTTGTTATGGTCAAAACCACGCCAGACTTACCGTTTTTGAGAAAAAATATGTGCATCGCACAATAACATACATATTTTTACATATTTTCAGCTAAAAGTATGGCATAATTTGGTTTATTTTCATTTTCTCGGAAACTAGTAGGCCTAGAATTAAGATTTTTGGTTTAAAATGTTCGTAATGAATGCCTCTACAAATCTTGTTATGGTCAAAACCACGCCAGACTTACCGTTTTTGAGAAAAAATATGTGCATCGCACAATAACATACATATTTTCAGCTAAAAGTATGGCATAATTTGGTTTATTTTCATTTTCTCGGAAACTAGTAGGCCTAGAATAAAGATTTTTGGTTTAAAATGTTCGTAATGAATGCCTCTACAAATCTTGTTATGGTCAAAACCACGCCAGACTTACCGTTTTTGAGAAAAAATATGTGCATCGCACAATAACATACATATTTTTACATATTTTCAGCTAAAAGTATGGCATAATTTGGTTTATTTTCATTTTCTCGGAAACTAGTAGGCCTAGAATTAAGATTTTTAGTTTAAAATGTTCGTAATGAATGCCTCTACAAATCTTGTTATGGTCAAAACCACGCCAGACTTACCGTTTTTGAGAAAAAATATGTGCATCGCACAATAACATACATATTTTCAGCTAAAAGTATGGCATAATTTGGTTTATTTTCATTTTCTCGGAAACTAGTAGGCCTAGAATAAAGATTTTTGGTTTAAAATGTTCGTAATGAATGCCTCTACAAATCTTGTTATGGTCAAAACCACGCCAGACTTACCGTTTTTGAGAAAAAATATGTGCATCGCACAATAACATACATATTTTCAGCTAAAAGTATGGCATAATTTGGTTTATTTTAATTTCTCGGAACTAGTAGGCCTAGAATAAAGATTTTTGGTTTAAAATGTTCGTAATGAATGCCTCTACAAATCTTGTTATGGTCAAAACCACGCCAGACTTACCGTTTTTGAGAAAAAATATGTGCATCGCACAATAACATACATATTTTTACATATTTTCAGCTAAAAGTATGGCATAATTTGGTTTATTTTCATTTTCTCGGAAACTAGTAGGCCTAGAATTAAGATTTTTAGTTTAAAATGTTCGTAATGAATGCCTCTACAAATCTTGTTATGGTCAAAACCACGCCAGACTTACCGTTTTTGAGAAAAAATATGTGCATCGCACAATAACATACATATTTTCAGCTAAAAGTATGGCATAATTTGGTTTATTTTCATTTTCTCGGAAACTAGTAGGCCTAGAATAAAGATTTTTGGTTTAAAATGTTCGTAATGAATGCTCTACAAATCTTGTTATGGTCAAAACCACGCCAGACTTACCGTTTTTGAGAAAAAATATGTGCATCGCACAATAACATACATATTTTTACATATTTTCAGCTAAAAGTATGGCATAATTTGGTTTATTTTCATTTTCTCGGAACTAGTAGGCCTAGAATTAAGATTTTTAGTTTAAAATGTTCGTAATGAATGCCTCTACAAATCTTGTTATGGTCAAAACCACGCCAGACTTACCGTTTTTGAGAAAAATATATGTGCATCGCACAATAACATACATATTTTCAGCTAAAAGTATGGCATAATTTGGTTTATTTTCATTTCTCGGAAACTAGTAGGCCTAGAATAAAGATTTTTGGTTTAAAATGTTCGTAATGAATGCCTCTACAAATCTTGTTATGGTCAAAACCACGCCAGACTTACCGTTTTTGAGAAAAATATGTGCATCGCACAATAACATACATATTTTCAGCTAAAAGTATGGCATATTTGGTTTATTTAATTTTCTCGGAAACTAGTAGGCCTAGAATAAAGATTTTTGGTTTAAAATGTTCGTAATGAATGCCTCTACAAATCTTGTTATGGTCAAAACCACGCCAGACTTACCGTTTTTGAGAAAAAATATGTGCATCGCACAATAACATACATATTTTTACATATTTTCAGCTAAAAGTATGGCATAATTTGGTTTATTTTCATTTTCTCGGAAACTAGTAGGCCTAGAATTAAGATTTTTAGTTTAAAATGTTCGTAATGAATGCCTCTACAAATCTTGTTATGGTCAAAACCACGCCAGACTTACCGTTTTTGAGAAAAAATATGTGCATCGCACAATAACATACATATTTTCAGCTAAAAGTATGGCATAATTTGGTTTATTTCATTTTCTCGGAAACTAGTAGGCCTAGAATTAAGATTTTTGGTTTAAAATGTTCGTAATGAATGCCTCTACAAATCTTGTTATGGTCAAAACCACGCCAGACTTACCGTTTTTGAGAAAAAATATGTGCATCGCACAATAACATACATATTTTCAGCTAAAAGTATGGCATAATTTGGTTTATTTTCATTTTCTCGGAAACTAGTAGGCCTAGAATAAAGATTTTTGGTTTAAAATGTTCGTAATGAATGCCTCTACAAATCTTGTTATGGTCAAAACCACGCCAGACTTACCGTTTTTGAGAAAAAATATGTGCATCGCACAATAACATACATATTTTTACATATTTTCAGCTAAAAGTATGGCATAATTTGGTTTATTTTCATTTTCTCGGAACTAGTAGGCCTAGAATTAAGATTTTTAGTTTAAAATGTTCGTAATGAATGCCTCTACAAATCTTGTTATGGTCAAAACCACGCCAGACTTACCGTTTTGAGAAAAAATATGTGCATCGCACAATAACATACATATTTTCAGCTAAAAGTATGGCATAATTTGGTTTATTTTCATTTTCTCGGAAACTAGTAGGCCTAGAATTAAGATTTTTGGTTTAAAATGTTCGTATGAATGCCTCTACAAATCTTGTTATGGTCAAAACACGCCAGACTTACCGTTTTTGAGAAAAAATATGTGCATCGCACAATAACATACATATTTTCAGCTAAAAGTATGGCATAATTTGGTTTATTTTCATTTTCTCGGAAACTTGTAGGCCTAGAATAAAGATTTTTGGTTTAAAATGTTCGTAATGAATGCCTCTACAAATCTTGTTATGGTCAAAACCACGACAGACTTACCGTTTTTGAGAAAAAATATGTGCATCGCACAATAACATACATATTTTCAGCTAAAAGTATGGCATAATTTGGTTTATTTTCATTTTCTCGACACTAGTAGGCCTAGAATTAAGATTTTGGTTTAAAATGTTCGTAATGAATGCCTCTACAAATCTTGTTATGGTCAAAACCACGCAGACTTACCGTTTTTGAGAAAAAATATGTGCATCGCACAATAACATACATATTTTCAGCTAAAAGTATGGCATAATTTGGTTTATTTTCATTTTCTCGGAAACTAGTAGGCCTAGAATTAAGATTTTTGGTTTAAAATGTTCGTAATGAATGCCTCTACAAATCTTGTTATGGTCAAAACCACGCAGACTTACCGTTTTTGAGAAAAAATATGTGCATCGCACAATAACATACATATTTTCAGCTAAAAGTATGGCATAATTTGGTTTATTTTCATTTCTCGGAAACTAGTAGGCCTAGAATTAAGATTTTTGGTTTAAATGTTCGTATGAATGCCTCTACAAATCTTGTTATGGTCAAAACCACGCCAGACTTACCGTTTTTGAGAAAAAATATGTGCATCGCACAATAACATACATATTTTCAGCTAAAGTATGGCATAATTTGGTTTATTTTCATTTTCTCGGAAACTAGTAGGCCTAGAATTAAGATTTTTGGTTTAAAATGTTCGTAATGAATGCCTCTACAAATCTTGTTATGGTCAAAACCACGCCAGACTACCGTTTTTGAGAAAAAATATGTGCATCGCACAATAACATACATATTTTCAGCTAAAGTATGGCATAATTTGGTTTATTTTCATTTTCTCGGAAACTAGTAGGCCTAGAATAAAGATTTTTGGTTTAAAATGTTCTAATGAATGCCTCTACAAATCTTGTTATGGTCAAAACCACGCCAGACTTACCGTTTTTGAGAAAAAATATGTGCATCGCACAATAACATACATATTTTCAGCTAAAAGTATGGCATAATTTGGTTTATTTTCATTTTCTCGGAAACTAGTAGGCCTAGAATTAAGATTTTTGGTTTAAATGTTCGTAATGAATGCCTCTACAAATCTTGTTATGGTCAAAACCACGCCAGACTTACCGTTTTTGAGAAAAAATATGTGCATCGCACAATAACATACATATTTTTCACAATAACATACATATTTTTACATATTTTCAGCTAAAAGTATGGCATAATTTGGTTTATTTTCATTTTCTCGGAAACTAGTAGGCCTAGAATTAAGATTTTTAGTTTAAAATGTTCGTAATGAATGCCTCTACAAATCTTGTTATGGTCAAAACCACGCCAGACTTACCGTTTTTAGAAAAAATATGTGCATCGCACAATAACATACATATTTTCAGCTAAAAGTATGGCATAATTTGGTTTATTTTCATTTTCTCGGAAACTAGTAGGCCTAGAATTAAGATTTTTGGTTTAAAATGTTCGTAATGAATGCCTCTACAAATCTTGTTATGGTCAAAACCACGCCAGACTTACCGTTTTTGAGAAAAAATATGTGCATCGCACAATAACATACATATTTTCAGCTAAAAGTATGGCATAATTTGGTTTATTTTCATTTTCTCGGAAACTAGTAGGCCTAGAATAAAGATTTTTGGTTTAAAATGTTCGTAATGAATGCCTCTACAAATCTTGTTATGGTCAAAACCACGCCAGACTTACCGTTTTTGAGAAAAAATATGTGCATCGCACAATAACATACATATTTTCAGCTTAAAGTATGGCATAATTTGGTTTATTTTCATTTTCTCGGAAACTAGTAGGCCTAGAATTAAGATTTTTGGTTTAAAATGTTCGTAATGAATGCCTCTACAAATCTTGTTATGGTCAAAACCACGCCAGACTTACCGTTTTTGAGAAAAAATATGTGCATCGCACAATAACATACATATTTTCAGCTAAAAGTATGGCATAATTTGGTTTATTTTCATTTTCTCGGAAACTAGTAGGCCTAGAATTAAGATTTTTGGTTTAAAATGTTCGTAATGAATGCCTCTACAAATCTTGTTACGGTCAAAACCACGCCAGACTTACCGTTTTTGAGAAAAAATATGTGCATCGCACAATAACATACATATTTTCAGCTAAAAGTATGGCATAATTTGGTTTATTTTCATTTTCTCGGAAACTAGTAGGCCTAGAATTAAGATTTTTGGTTTAAAATGTTCGTAATGAATGCCTCTACAAATCTTGTTATGGTCAAAACCACGCCAGACTTACCGTTTTTGAGAAAAAATATGTGCATCGCACAATAACATACATATCTTCAGCTAAAAGTATGGCATAATTTGGTTTATTTTCATTTTCTCGGAAACTAGTAGGCCTAGAATTAAGATTTTTGGTTTAAAATGTTCGTAATGAATGCCTCTACAAATCTTGTTATGGTCAAAACCACGCCAGACTTACCGTTTTTGAGAAAAAATATGTGCATCGCACAATAACATACATATTTTTACATATTTTCAGCTAAAAGTATTGCATAATTTGGTTTATTTTCATTTTCTCGGAAACTAGTAGGCCTAGAATTAAGATTTTTGGTTTAAAATGTTCGTAATGAATGCCTCTACAAATCTTGTTATGGTCAAAACCACGCCAGACTTACCGTTTTTGAGAAAAAATATGTGCATCGCACAATAACATACATATTTTTACATATTTTCAGCTAAAAGTATGGCATAATTTGGTTTATTTTCATTTTCTCGGAAACTAGTAGGCCTAGAATTAAGATTTTTGGTTTAAAATGTTCGTAATGAATGCCTCTACAAATCTTGTTATGGTCAAAACCACGCCAGACTTACCGTTTTTGAGAAAAAATATGTGCATCGCACAATAACATACATATTTTCAGCTAAAAGTATGGCATAATTTGGTTTATTTTCATTTTCTCGGAAACTAGTAGGCCTAGAATTAAGATTTTTGGTTTAAAATGTTCGTAATGAATGCCTCTACAAATCTTGTTATGGTCAAAACCACGCCAGACTTACCGTTTTTGAGAAAAAATATGTGCATCGCACAATAACATACATATTTTTACATATTTTCAGCTAAAAGTATGGCATAATTTGGTTTATTTTAATTTTCTCGGGAACTAGTAGGCCTAGAATTAAGATTTTTGGTTTAAAATGTTCGTAATGAATGCCTCTACAAATCTTGTTATGGTCAAAACCACGCCAGACTTACCGTTTTTGAGAAAAAATATGTGCATCGCACAATAACATACATATTTTCAGCTAAAAGTATGGCATAATTTGGTTTATTTTCATTTTCTCGGAAACTAGTAGGCCTAGAATTAAGATTTTTGGTTTAAAATGTTCGTAATGAATGCCTCTACAAATCTTGTTATGGTCAAAACCACGCCAGACTTACCGTTTTTGAGAAAAAATATGTGCATCGCACAATAACATACATATTTTTACATATTTTCAGCTAAAAGTATGGCATAATTTGGTTTATTTTCATTTTCTCGGAAACTAGTAGGCCTAGAATAAAGATTTTTGGTTTAAAATGTTCGTAATGAATGCCTCTACAAATCTTGTTATGGTCAAAACCACGCCAGACTTACCGTTTTTGAGAAAAAAAATGTGCATCGCACAATAACATACATATTTTCAGCTAAAAGTATGGCATAATTTGGTTTATTTTCATTTTCTCGGAAACTAGTAGGCCTAGAATAAAGATTTTTGGTTTAAAATGTTCGTAATGAATGCCTCTACAAATCTTGTTACGGTCAAAACCACGCCAGACTTACCGTTTTTGAGAAAAAATATGTGCATCGCACAATAACATACATATTTTCAGCTAAAAGTATGGCATAATTTGGTTTATTTTCATTTTCTCGGAAACTAGTAGGCCTAGAATAAAGATTTTTGGTTTAAAATGTTCGTAATGAATGCCTCTACAAATCTTGTTATGGTCAAAACCACGCCAGACTTACCGTTTTTGAGAAAAAATATGTGCATCGCACAATAACATACATATTTTTACATATTTTCAGCTAAAAGTATGGCATAATTTGGTTTATTTTCATTTTCTCGGAAACTAGTAGGCCTAGAATTAAGATTTTTGGTTTAAAATGTTCGTAATGAATGCCTCTACAAATCTTGTTATGGTCAAAACCACGCCAGACTTACCGTTTTTGAGAAAAAATATGTGCATCGCACAATAACATACATATTTTCAGCTAAAAGTATGGCATAATTTGGTTTATTTTCATTTTCTCGGAAACTAGTAGGCCTAGAATAAAGATTTTTGGTTTAAAATGTTCGTAATGAATGCCTCTACAAATCTTGTTATGGTCAAAACCACGCCAGACTTACCGTTTTTGAGAAAAAATATGTGCATCGCACAATAACATACATATTTTTACATATTTTCAGCTAAAAGTATGGCATAATTTGGTTTATTTTCATTTTCTCGGAAACTAGTAGGCCTAGAATTAAGATTTTTGGTTTAAAATGTTCGTAATGAATGCCTCTACAAATCTTGTTATGGTCAAAACCACGCCAGACTTACCGTTTTTGAGAAAAAATATGTGCATCGCACAATAACATACATATTTTTACATATTTTCAGCTAAAAGTATGGCATAATTTGGTTTATTTTCATTTTCTCGGAAACTAGTAGGCCTAGAATTAAGATTTTTGGTTTAAAATGTTCGTAATGAATGCCTCTACAAATCTTGTTATGGTCAAAACCACGCCAGACTTACCGTTTTTGAGAAAAAATATGTGCATCGCACAATAACATACATATTTTTACATATTTTCAGCTAAAAGTATGGCATAATTTGGTTTATTTTCATTTTCTCGGAAACTAGTAGGCCTAGAATTAAGATTTTTGGTTTAAAATGTTCGTAATGAATGCCTCTACAAATCTTGTTATGGTCAAAACCACGCCAGACTTACCGTTTTTGAGAAAAAATATGTGCATCGCACAATAACATACATATTTTCAGCTAAAAGTATGGCATAATTTGGTTTATTTTCATTTTCTCGGAAACTAGTAGGCCTAGAATTAAGATTTTTGGTTTAAAATGTTCGTAATGAATGCCTCTACAAATCTTGTTATGGTCAAAACCACGCCAGACTTACCGTTTTTGAGAAAAAATATGTGCATCGCACAATAACATACATATTTTTACATATTTTCAGCTAAAAGTATGGCATAATTTGGTTTATTTTCATTTTCTCGGAAACTAGTAGGCCTAGAATAAAGATTTTTGGTTTAAAATGTTCGTAATGAATGCCTCTACAAATCTTGTTATGGTCAAAACC
>CAKNEX010000024.1:0-55147 GCA_930367185.1 Myathropa florea | reverse complement strand
ATTTTCATTTCCTCGGAAACTAGTAGGCCTAGAATTAAGATTTTTGGTTTAAAATGTTCGTAATGAATGCCTCTACAAATCTTGTTATGGTCAAAACCACGCCAGACTTACCGTTTTTGAGAAAAAATATGTGCATCGCACAATAACATACATATTTTCAGCTAAAAGTATGACATAATTTGGTTTATTTTCATTTCCTCGGAAACTAGTAGGCCTAGAATTAAGATTTTTTGTTTAAAATGTTCGTAATGAATGCCTCTACAAATCTTGTTATGGTCAAAACCACGCCAGACTTACCGTTTTTGAGAAAAAATATGTGCATCGCACAATAACATACATATTTTTACATATTTTCAGCTAAAAGTATGGCATAATTTGGTTTATTTTCATTTTCTCGGAAACTAGTAGGCCTAGAATTAAGATTTTTGGTTTAAAATGTTCGTAATGAATGCCTCTACAAATCTTGTTATGGTCAAAACCACGCCAGACTTACCGTTTTTGAGAAAAAATATGTGCATCGCACAATAACATACATATTTTTACATATTTTCAGCTAAAAGTATGGCATAATTTGGTTTATTTTCATTTTCTCGGAAACTAGTAGGCCTAGAATTAAGATTTTTGGTTTAAAATGTTCGTAATGAATGCCTCTACAAATCTTGTTATGGTCAAAACCACGCCAGACTTACCGTTTTTGAGAAAAAATATGTGCATCGCACAATAACATACATATTTTTACATATTTTCAGCTAAAAGTATGGCATAATTTGGTTTATTTTCATTTTCTCGGAAACTAGTAGGCCTAGAATTAAGATTTTTGGTTTAAAATGTTCGTAATGAATGCCTCTACAAATCTTGTTATGGTCAAAACCACGCCAGACTTACCGTTTTTGAGAAAAAATATGTGCATCGCACAATAACATACATATTTTCAGCTAAAAGTATGACATAATTTGGTTTATTTTCATTTCCTCGGAAACTAGTAGGCCTAGAATTAAGATTTTTGGTTTAAAATGTTCGTAATGAATGCCTCTACAAATCTTGTTATGATCAAAACCCACGCCAGACTTACCGTTTTTGAGAAAAAAATATGTGCATCGCACAATAACATACATATTTTTACATATTTTCAGCTAAAAGTATGGCATAATTTGGTTTATTTTCATTTTCTCGGAAACTAGTAGGCCTAGAATTAAGATTTTTGGTTTAAAATGTTCGTAATGAATGCCTCTACAAATCTTGTTATGGTCAAAACCACGCCAGACTTACCGTTTTTGAGAAAAAAATATGTGCATCGCACAATAACATACATATTTTTACATATTTTCAGCTGAAAGTATGGCATAATTTGGTTTATTTTCATTTTCTCGGAAACTAGTAGGCCTAGAATTAAGATTTTTGGTTAAAAATGTTCGTAATGAATGCCTCTACAAATCTTGTTATGGTCAAAACCACGCCAGACTTACCGTTTTTGAGAAAAAATATGTGCATCGCACAATAACATACATATTTTCAGCTAAAAGTATGGCATAATTTGGTTTATTTTCATTTTCTCGGAAACTAGTAGGCCTAGAATTAAGATTTTTGGTTTAAAATGTTCGTAATGAATGCCTCTACAAATCTTGTTATGGTCAAAACCACGCCAGACTTACCGTTTTTGAGAAAAAATATGTGCATCGCACAATAACATACATATTTTTACATATTTTCAGCTAAAAGTATGGCATAATTTGGTTTATTTTCATTTTCTCGGAAACTAGTAGGCCTAGAATTAAGATTTTTGGTTTAAAATGTTCGTAATGAATGCCTCTACAAATCTTGTTATGGTCAAAACCACGCCAGACTTACCGTTTTTGAGAAAAAATATGTGCATCGCACAATAACATACATATTTTTACATATTTTCAGCTAAAAGTATGGCATAATTTGGTTTATTTTCATTTTCTCGGAAACTAGTAGGCCTAGAATTAAGATTTTTGGTTTAAAATGTTCGTAATGAATGCCTCTACAAATCTTGTTATGGTCAAAACCACGCCAGACTTACCGTTTTTGAGAAAAAATATGTGCTTCGCACAATAACATACATATTTTTACATATTTTCAGCTAAAAGTATGGCATAATTTGGTTTATTTTCATTTTCTCGGAAACTAGTAGGCCTAGAATTAAGATTTTTGGTTTAAAATGTTCGTAATGAATGCCTCTACAAATCTTGTTATGGTCAAAACCACGCCAGACTTACCGTTTTTGAGAAAAAATATGTGCATCGCACAATAACATACATATTTTTACATATTTTCAGCTAAAAGTATGGCATAATTTGGTTTATTTTCATTTCTCTAGCGAAACTAGTAGGCCTAGAATTAAGATTTTTGGTTTAAAATGTTCGTAATGAATGCCTCTACAAATCTTGTTATGGTCAAAACCACGCCAGACTTACCGTTTTTGAGAAAAAATATGTGCATCGCACAATAACATACATATTTTCAGCTAAAAGTATGGCATAATTTGGTTTATTTTCATTTTCTCGGAAACTAGTAGGCCTAGAATTAAGATTTTTGGTTTAAAATGTTCGTAATGAATGCCTCTACAAATCTTGTTATGGTCAAAACCACGCCAGACTTACCGTTTTTGAGAAAAAATATGTGCATCGCACAATAACATACATATTTTCAGCTAAAAGTATGACATAATTTGGTTTATTTTCATTTCCTCGGAAACTAGTAGGCCTAGAATTAAGATTTTTGGTTTAAAATGTTCGTAATGAATGCCTCTACAAATCTTGTTATGGTCAAAACCACGCCAGACTTACCGTTTTTGAGAAAAAATATGTGCATCGCACAATAACATACATATTTTCAGCTAAAAGTATGACATAATTTGGTTTATTTTCATTTCCTCGGAAACTAGTAGGCCTAGAATTAAGATTTTTTGTTTAAAATGTTCGTAATGAATGCCTCTACAAATCTTGTTATGGTCAAAACCACGCCAGACTTACCGTTTTTGAGAAAAAATATGTGCATCGCACAATAACATATTTTACATATTTTCAGCTAAAAGTATGGCATAATTTGGTTTATTTTCATTTTCTCGGAAACTAGTAGGCCTAGAATTAAGATTTTTGGTTTAAAATGTTCGTAATGAATGCCTCTACAAATCTTGTTATGGTCAAAACCACGCCAGACTTACCGTTTTTGAGAAAAAATATGTGCATCGCACAATAACATACATATTTTTACATATTTTCAGCTAAAAGTATGGCATAATTTGGTTTATTTTCATTTTCTCGGAAACTAGTAGGCCTAGAATTAAGATTTTTGGTTTAAAATGTTCGTAATGAATGCCTCTACAAATCTTGTTATGGTCAAAACCACGCCAGACTTACCGTTTTTGAGAAAAAATATGTGCATCGCACAATAACATACATATTTTTACATATTTTCAGCTAAAAGTATGGCATAATTTGGTTTATTTTCATTTTCTCGGAAACTAGTAGGCCTAGAATTAAGATTTTTGGTTTAAAATGTTCGTAATGAATGCCTCTACAAATCTTGTTATGGTCAAAACCACGCCAGACTTACCGTTTTTGAGAAAAAATATGTGCATCGCACAATAACATACATATTTTCAGCTAAAAGTATGACATAATTTGGTTTATTTTCATTTCCTCGGAAACTAGTAGGCCTAGAATTAAGATTTTTGGTTTAAAATGTTCGTAATGAATGCCTCTACAAATCTTGTTATGATCAAAACCACGCCAGACTTACCGTTTTTGAGAAAAAATATGTGCATCGCACAATAACATACATATTTTTACATATTTTCAGCTAAAAGTATGGCATAATTTGGTTTATTTTCATTTTCTCGGAAACTAGTAGGCCTAGAATTAAGATTTTTGGTTTAAAATGTTCGTAATGAATGCCTCTACAAATCTTGTTATGGTCAAAACCACGCCAGACTTACCGTTTTTGAGAAAAAATATGTGCATCGCACAATAACATACATATTTTTACATATTTTCAGCTGAAAGTATGGCATAATTTGGTTTATTTTCATTTTCTCGGAAACTAGTAGGCCTAGAATTAAGATTTTTGGTTTAAAATGTTCGTAATGAATGCCTCTACAAATCTTGTTATGGTCAAAACCACGCCAGACTTACCGTTTTTGAGAAAAAATATGTGCATCGCACAATAACATACATATTTTCAGCTAAAAGTATGGCATAATTTGGTTTATTTTCATTTTCTCGGAAACTAGTAGGCCTAGAATTAAGATTTTTGGTTTAAAATGTTCGTAATGAATGCCTCTACAAATCTTGTTATGGTCAAAACCACGCCAGACTTACCGTTTTTGAGAAAAAATATGTGCATCGCACAATAACATACATATTTTCAGCTAAAAGTATGACATAATTTGGTTTATTTTCATTTCCTCGGAAACTAGTAGGCCTAGAATTAAGATTTTTGGTTTAAAATGTTCGTAATGAATGCCTCTACAAATCTTGTTATGGTCAAAACCACGCCAGACTTACCGTTTTTGAGAAAAAATATGTGCATCGCACAATAACATACATATTTTCAGCTAAAAGTATGACATAATTTGGTTTATTTTCATTTCCTCGGAAACTAGTAGGCCTAGAATTAAGATTTTTGGTTTAAAATATTCGTAATGAATGCCTCTACAAATCTTGTTATGGTCAAAACCACGCCAGACTTACCGTTTTTGAGAAAAAATATGTGCATCGCACAATAACATACATATTTTCAGCTAAAAGTATGGCATAATTTGGTTTATTTTCATTTTCTCGGAAACTAGTAGGCCTAGAATTAAGATTTTTGGTTTAAAATGTTCGTAATGAATGCCTCTACAAATCTTGTTATGGTCAAAACCACGCAGGACTTACCGTTTTTGAGAAAAAATATGTGCATCGCACAATAACATACATATTTTTACATATTTTCAGCTAAAAGTATGGCATAATTTGGTTTATTTTCATTTTCTCGGAAACTAGTAGGCCTAGAATTAAGATTTTTGGTTTAAAATGTTCGTAATGAATGCCTCTACAAATCTTGTTATGGTCAAAACCACGCCAGACTTACCGTTTTTGAGAAAAAATATGTGCATCGCACAATAACATACATATTTTTACATATTTTCAGCTAAAAGTATGGCATAATTTGGTTTATTTTCATTTTCTCGGAAACTAGTAGGCCTAGAATTAAGATTTTTGGTTTAAAATGTTCGTAATGAATGCCTCTACAAATCTTGCTATGGTCAAAACCACGCCAGACTTACCGTTTTTGAGAAAAAATATGTGCATCGCACAATAACATACATATTTTCAGCTAAAAGTATGACATAATTTGGTTTATTTTCATTTCCTCGGAAACTAGTAGGCCTAGAATTAAGATTTTTGGTTTAAAATGTTCGTAATGAATGCCTCTACAAATCTTGTTATGATCAAAACCACGCCAGACTTACCGTTTTTGAGAAAAAATATGTGCATCGCACAATAACATACATATTTTTACATATTTTCAGCTAAAAGTATGGCATAATTTGGTTTATTTTCATTTTCTCGGAAACTAGTAGGCCTAGAATTAAGATTTTTGGTTTAAAATGTTCGTAATGAATGCCTCTACAAATCTTGTTATGGTCAAAACCACGCCAGACTTACCGTTTTTGAGAAAAAATATGTGCATCGCACAATAACATACATATTTTTACATATTTTCAGCTGAAAGTATGGCATAATTTGGTTTATTTTCATTTTCTCGGAAACTAGTAGGCCTAGAATTAAGATTTTTGGTTTAAAATGTTCGTAATGAATGCCTCTACAAATCTTGTTATGGTCAAAACCACGCCAGACTTACCGTTTTTGAGAAAAAATATGTGCATCGCACAATAACATACATATTTTCAGCTAAAAGTATGGCATAATTTGGTTTATTTTCATTTTCTCGGAAACTAGTAGGCCTAGAATTAAGATTTTTGGTTTAAAATGTTCGTAATGAATGCCTCTACAAATCTTGTTATGGTCAAAACCACGCCAGACTTACCGTTTTTGAGAAAAAATATGTGCATCGCACAATAACATACATATTTTCAGCTAAAAGTATGACATAATTTGGTTTATTTTCATTTCCTCGGAAACTAGTAGGCCTAGAATTAAGATTTTTGGTTTAAAATGTTCGTAATGAATGCCTCTACAAATCTTGTTATGGTCAAAACCACGCCAGACTTACCGTTTTTGAGAAAAAATATGTGCATCGCACAATAACATACATATTTTCAGCTAAAAGTATGACATAATTTGGTTTATTTTCATTTCCTCGGAAACTAGTAGGCCTAGAATTAAGATTTTTGGTTTAAAATGTTCGTAATGAATGCCTCTACAAATCTTGTTATGGTCAAAACCACGCCAGACTTACCGTTTTTGAGAAAAAATATGTGCATCGCACAATAACATACATATTTTCAGCTAAAAGTATGACATAATTTGGTTTATTTTCATTTCCTCGGAAACTAGTAGGCCTAGAATTAAGATTTTTGGTTTAAAATGTTCGTAATGAATGCCTCTACAAATCTTGTTATGGTCAAAACCACGCCAGACTTACCGTTTTTGAGAAAAAATATGTGCATCGCACAATAACATACATATTTTTACATATTTTCAGCTAAAAGTATGGCATAATTTGGTTTATTTTCATTTTCTCGGAAACTAGTAGGCCTAGAATTAAGATTTTTAGTTTAAAATGTTCGTAATGAATGCCTCTACAAATCTTGTTATGGTCAAAACCACGCCAGACTTACCGTTTTTGAGAAAAAATGTGTGCATCGCACAATAACATACATATTTTTACATATTTTCAGCTAAAAGTATGGCATAATTTGGTTTATTTTCATTTTCTCGGAAACTAGTAGGCCTAGAATTAAGATTTTTGATTTAAAATGTTCGTAATGAATGCCTCTACAAATCTTGTTATGGTCAAAACCACGCCAGACTTACCGTTTTTGAGAAAAAATATGTGCATCGCACAATAACATACATATTTTTACATATTTTCAGCTAAAAGTATGGCATAATTTGGTTTATTTTCATTTTCTCGGAAACTAGTAGGCCTAGAATTAAGATTTTTGGTTTAAAATGTTCGTAATGAATGCCTCTACAAATCTTGTTATGGTCAAAACCACGCCAGACTTACCGTTTTTGAGAAAAAATATGTGCATCGCACAATAACATACATATTTTCAGCTAAAAGTATGGCATAATTTGGTTTATTTTCATTTTCTCGGAAACTAGTAGGCCTAGAATTAAGATTTTTAGTTTAAAATGTTCGTAATGAATGCCTCTACAAATCTTGCTATGGTCAAAACCACGCCAGACTTACCGTTTTTGAGAAAAAATGTGTGCATCGCACAATAACATACATATTTTTACATATTTTCAGCTAAAAGTATGGCATAATTTGGTTTATTTTCATTTTCTCGGAAACTAGTAGGCCTAGAATTAAGATTTTTGATTTAAAATGTTCGTAATGAATGCCTCTACAAATCTTGTTATGGTCAAAACCACGCCAGACTTACCGTTTTTGAGAAAAAATATGTGCATCGCACAATAACATACATATTTTTACATATTTTCAGCTAAAAGTATGGCATAATTTGGTTTATTTTCATTTTCTCGGAAACTAGTAGGCCTAGAATTAAGATTTTTGGTTTAAAATGTTCGTAATGAATGCCTCTACAAATCTTGTTATGGTCAAAACCACGCCAGACTTACCGTTTTTGAGAAAAAATATGTGCATCGCACAATAACATACATATTTTCAGCTAAAAGTATGGCATAATTTGGTTTATTTTCATTTTCTCGGAAACTAGTAGGCCTAGAATTAAGATTTTTGGTTTAAAATGTTCGTAATGAATGCCTCTACAAATCTTGTTATGGTCAAAACCACGCCAGACTTACCGTTTTTGAGAAAAAATATGTGCATCGCACAATAACATACATATTTTCAGCTAAAAGTATGACATAATTTGGTTTATTTTCATTTCCTCGGAAACTAGTAGGCCTAGAATTAAGATTTTTGGTTTAAAATGTTCGTAATGAATGCCTCTACAAATCTTGTTATGGTCAAAACCACGCCAGACTTACCGTTTTTGAGAAAAAATATGTGCATCGCACAATAACATACATATTTTTACATATTTTCAGCTAAAAGTATGGCATAATTTGGTTTATTTTCATTTTCTCGGAAACTAGTAGGCCTAGAATTAAGATTTTTGGTTTAAAATGTTCGTAATGAATGCCTCTACAAATCTTGTTATGGTCAAAACCACGCAGGACTTACCGTTTTTGAGAAAAAATATGTGCATCGCACAATAACATACATATTTTTACATATTTTCAGCTAAAAGTATGGCATAATTTGGTTTATTTTCATTTTCTCGGAAACTAGTAGGCCTAGAATTAAGATTTTTGGTTTAAAATGTTCGTAATGAATGCCTCTACAAATCTTGTTATGGTCAAAACCACGCCAGACTTACCGTTTTTGAGAAAAAATATGTGCATCGCACAATAACATACATATTTTCAGCTAAAAGTATGGCATAATTTGGTTTATTTTCATTTTCTCGGAAACTAGTAGGCCTAGAATTAAGATTTTTGGTTTAAAATGTTCGTAATGAATGCCTCTACAAATCTTGTTATGGTCAAAACCACGCCAGACTTACCGTTTTTGAGAAAAAATATGTGCATCGCACAATAACATACATATTTTCAGCTAAAAGTATGGCATAATTTGGTTTATTTTCATTTTCTCGGAAACTAGTAGGCCTAGAATTAAGATTTTTGGTTTAAAATGTTCGTAATGAATGCCTCTACAAATCTTGTTATGGTCAAAACCACGCCAGACTTACCGTTTTTGAGAAAAAATATGTGCATCGCACAATAACATACATATTTTCAGCTAAAAGTATGGCATAATTTGGTTTATTTTCATTTTCTCGGAAACTAGTAGGCCTAGAATTAAGATTTTTAGTTTAAAATGTTCGTAATGAATGCCTCTACAAATCTTGCTATGGTCAAAACCACGCCAGACTTACCGTTTTTGAGAAAAAATGTGTGCATCGCACAATAACATACATATTTTTACATATTTTCAGCTAAAAGTATGGCATAATTTGGTTTATTTTCATTTTCTCGGAAACTAGTAGGCCTAGAATTAAGATTTTTGATTTAAAATGTTCGTAATGAATGCCTCTACAAATCTTGTTATGGTCAAAACCACGCCAGACTTACCGTTTTTGAGAAAAAATATGTGCATCGCACAATAACATACATATTTTTACATATTTTCAGCTAAAAGTATGGCATAATTTGGTTTATTTTCATTTTCTCGGAAACTAGTAGGCCTAGAATTAAGATTTTTGGTTTAAAATGTTCGCAATGAATGCCTCTACAAATCTTGTTATGGTCAAAACCACGCCAGACTTACCGTTTTTGAGAAAAAATATGTGCATCGCACAATAACATACATATTTTCAGCTAAAAGTATGGCATAATTTGGTTTATTTTCATTTTCTCGGAAACTAGTAGGCCTAGAATTAAGATTTTTGGTTTAAAATGTTCGTAATGAATGCCTCTACAAATCTTGTTATGGTCAAAACCACGCCAGACTTACCGTTTTTGAGAAAAAATATGTGCATCGCACAATAACATACATATTTTCAGCTAAAAGTATGACATAATTTGGTTTATTTTCATTTCCTCGGAAACTAGTAGGCCTAGAATTAAGATTTTTGGTTTAAAATGTTCGTAATGAATGCCTCTACAAATCTTGTTATGGTCAAAACCACGCCAGACTTACCGTTTTTGAGAAAAAATATGTGCATCGCACAATAACATACATATTTTTACATATTTTCAGCTAAAAGTATGGCATAATTTGGTTTATTTTCATTTTCTCGGAAACTAGTAGGCCTAGAATTAAGATTTTTGGTTTAAAATGTTCGTAATGAATGCCTCTACAAATCTTGTTATGGTCAAAACCACGCAGGACTTACCGTTTTTGAGAAAAAATATGTGCATCGCACAATAACATACATATTTTTACATATTTTCAGCTAAAAGTATGGCATAATTTGGTTTATTTTCATTTTCTCGGAAACTAGTAGGCCTAGAATTAAGATTTTTGGTTTAAAATGTTCGTAATGAATGCCTCTACAAATCTTGTTATGGTCAAAACCACGCCAGACTTACCGTTTTTGAGAAAAAATATGTGCATCGCACAATAACATACATATTTTCAGCTAAAAGTATGGCATAATTTGGTTTATTTTCATTTTCTCGGAAACTAGTAGGCCTAGAATTAAGATTTTTGGTTTAAAATGTTCGTAATGAATGCCTCTACAAATCTTGTTATGGTCAAAACCACGCCAGACTTACCGTTTTTGAGAAAAAATATGTGCATCGCACAATAACATACATATTTTCAGCTAAAAGTATGGCATAATTTGGTTTATTTTCATTTTCTCGGAAACTAGTAGGCCTAGAATTAAGATTTTTGGTTTAAAATGTTCGTAATGAATGCCTCTACAAATCTTGTTATGGTCAAAACCACGCCAGACTTACCGTTTTTGAGAAAAAATATGTGCATCGCACAATAACATACATATTTTCAGCTAAAAGTATGGCATAATTTGGTTTATTTTCATTTTCTCGGAAACTAGTAGGCCTAGAATTAAGATTTTTAGTTTAAAATGTTCGTAATGAATGCCTCTACAAATCTTGCTATGGTCAAAACCACGCCAGACTTACCGTTTTTGAGAAAAAATGTGTGCATCGCACAATAACATACTTATTTTTACATATTTTCAGCTAAAAGTATGGCATAATTTGGTTTATTTTCATTTTCTCGGAAACTAGTAGGCCTAGAATTAAGATTTTTGATTTAAAATGTTCGTAATGAATGCCTCTACAAATCTTGTTATGGTCAAAACCACGCCAGACTTACCGTTTTTGAGAAAAAATATGTGCATCGCACAATAACATACATATTTTCAGCTAAAAGTATGACATAATTTGGTTTATTTTCATTTCCTCGGAAACTAGTAGGCCTAGAATTAAGATTTTTGGTTTAAAATGTTCGTAATGAATGCCTCTACAAATCTTGTTATGGTCAAAACCACGCCAGACTTACCGTTTTTGAGAAAAAATATGTGCATCGCACAATAACATACATATTTTTACATATTTTCAGCTAAAAGTATGGCATAATTTGGTTTATTTTCATTTTCTCGGAAACTAGTAGGCCTAGAATTAAGATTTTTGGTTTAAAATGTTCGTAATGAATGCCTCTACAAATCTTGTTATGGTCAAAACCACGCAGGACTTACCGTTTTTGAGAAAAAATATGTGCATCGCACAATAACATACATATTTTTACATATTTTCAGCTAAAAGTATGGCATAATTTGGTTTATTTTCATTTTCTCGGAAACTAGTAGGCCTAGAATTAAGATTTTTGGTTTAAAATGTTCGTAATGAATGCCTCTACAAATCTTGTTATGGTCAAAACCACGCCAGACTTACCGTTTTTGAGAAAAAATATGTGCATCGCACAATAACATACATATTTTCAGCTAAAAGTATGGCATAATTTGGTTTATTTTCATTTTCTCGGAAACTAGTAGGCCTAGAATTAAGATTTTTGGTTTAAAATGTTCGTAATGAATGCCTCTACAAATCTTGTTATGGTCAAAACCACGCAGGACTTACCGTTTTTGAGAAAAAATATGTGCATCGCACAATAACATACATATTTTTACATATTTTCAGCTAAAAGTATGGCATAATTTGGTTTATTTTCATTTTCTCGGAAACTAGTAGGCCTAGAATTAAGATTTTTGGTTTAAAATGTTCGTAATGAATGCCTCTACAAATCTTGTTATGGTCAAAACCACGCCAGACTTACCGTTTTTGAGAAAAAATATGTGCATCGCACAATAACATACATATTTTCAGCTAAAAGTATGGCATAATTTGGTTTATTTTCATTTTCTCGGAAACTAGTAGGCCTAGAATTAAGATTTTTGGTTTAAAATGTTCGTAATGAATGGCTCTACAAATCTTGTTATGGTCAAAACCACGCCAGACTTACCGTTTTTGAGAACAAATATGTGCATCGCACAATAACATACATATTTTCAGCTAAAAGTATGGCATAATTTGGTTTATTTTCATTTTCTCGGAAACTAGTAGGCCTAGAATTAAGATTTTTGGTTTAAAATGTTCGTAATGAATGCCTCTACAAATCTTGTTATGGTCAAAACCACGCCAGACTTACCGTTTTTGAGAAAAAATATGTGCATCGCACAATAACATACATATTTTCAGCTAAAAGTATGACATAATTTGGTTTATTTTCATTTCCTCGGAAACTAGTAGGCCTAGAATTAAGATTTTTGGTTTAAAATGTTCGTAATGAATGCCTCTACAAATCTTGTTATGGTCAAAACCACGCCAGACTTACCGTTTTTGAGAAAAAATATGTGCATCGCACAATAACATACATATTTTTACATATTTTCAGCTAAAAGTATGGCATAATTTGGTTTATTTTCATTTTCTCGGAAACTAGTAGGCCTAGAATTAAGATTTTTGGTTTAAAATGTTCGTAATGAATGCCTCTACAAATCTTGTTATGGTCAAAACCACGCAGGACTTACCGTTTTTGAGAAAAAATATGTGCATCGCACAATAACATACATATTTTTACATATTTTCAGCTAAAAGTATGGCATAATTTGGTTTATTTTCATTTTCTCGGAAACTAGTAGGCCTAGAATTAAGATTTTTGGTTTAAAATGTTCGTAATGAATGCCTCTACAAATCTTGTTATGGTCAAAACCACGCCAGACTTACCGTTTTTGAGAAAAAATATGTGCATCGCACAATAACATACATATTTTCAGCTAAAAGTATGGCATAATTTGGTTTATTTTCATTTTCTCGGAAACTAGTAGGCCTAGAATTAAGATTTTTGGTTTAAAATGTTCGTAATGAATGCCTCTACAAATCTTGTTATGGTCAAAACCACGCCAGACTTACCGTTTTTGAGAAAAAATATGTGCATCGCACAATAACATACATATTTTCAGCTAAAAGTATGACATAATTTGGTTTATTTTCATTTCCTCGGAAACTAGTAGGCCTAGAATTAAGATTTTTGGTTTAAAATGTTCGTAATGAATGCCTCTACAAATCTTGTTATGATCAAAACCACGCCAGACTTACCGTTTTTGAGAAAAAATATGTGCATCGCACAATAACATACATATTTTTACATATTTTCAGCTAAAAGTATGGCATAATTTGGTTTATTTTCATTTTCTCGGAAACTAGTAGGCCTAGAATTAAGATTTTTGGTTTAAAATGTTCGTAATGAATGCCTCTACAAATCTTGTTATGGTCAAAACCACGCCAGACTTACCGTTTTTGAGAAAAAATATGTGCATCGCACAATAACATATTTTTACATATTTTCAGCTGAAAGTATGGCATAATTTGGTTTATTTTCATTTTCTCGGAAACTA
The DNA here is from genome assembly GCA_930367185.1 of Myathropa florea. NCBI lineage: Eukaryota > Metazoa > Arthropoda > Insecta > Diptera > Syrphidae > Myathropa > Myathropa florea. The sequence goes on along the minus strand of CAKNEX010000024.1, from coordinate 41,553 downwards.
GTAGGCCTAGAATTAAGATTTTTGGTTTAAAATGTTCGTAATGAATGCCTCTACAAATCTTGTTATGGTCAAAACCACGCCAGACTTACCGTTTTTGAGAAAAAATATGTGCATCGCACAATAACATACATATTTTCAGCTAAAAGTATGGCATAATTTGGTTTATTTTCATTTTCTCGGAAACTAGTAGGCCTAGAATTAAGATTTTTGGTTTAAAATGTTCGTAATGAATGCCTCTACAAATCTTGTTATGGTCAAAACCACGCCAGACTTACCGTTTTTGAGAAAAAATATGTGCATCGCACAATAACATACATATTTTCAGCTAAAAGTATGGCATAATTTGGTTTATTTTCATTTTCTCGGAAACTAGTAGGCCTAGAATTAAGACTTTTGGTTTAAAATGTTCGTAATGAATGCCTCTACAAATCTTGTTATGGTCAAAACCACGCCAGACTTACCGTTTTTGAGAAAAAATATGTGCATCGCACAATAACATACATATTTTTACATATTTTCAGCTAAAAGTATGGCATAATTTGGTTTATTTTCATTTTCTCGGAAACTAGTAGGCCTAGAATTAAGATTTTTGGTTTAAAATGTTCGTAATGAATGCCTCTACAAATCTTGTTATGGTCAAAACCACGCCAGACTTACCGTTTTTGAGAAAAAATATGTGCATCGCACAATAACATACATATTTTCAGCTAAAAGTATGGCATAATTTGGTTTATTTTCATTTTCTCGGAAACTAGTAGGCCTAGAATTAAGATTTTTGGTTTAAAATGTTCGTAATGAATGCCTCTACAAATCTTGTTATGGTCAAAACCACGCCAGACTTACCGTTTTTGAGAAAAAATATGTGCATCGCACAATAACATACATATTTTCAGCTAAAAGTATGGCATAATTTGGTTTATTTTCATTTTCTCGGAAACTAGTAGGCCTAGAATTAAGATTTTTGGTTTAAAATGTTCGTAATGAATGCCTCTACAAATCTTGTTATGGTCAAAACCACGCCAGACTTACCGTTTTTGAGAAAAAATATGTGCATCGCACAATAACATACATATTTTTACATATTTTCAGCTAAAAGTATGGCATAATTTGGTTTATTTTCATTTTCTCGGAAACTAGTAGGCCTAGAATTAAGATTTTTGGTTTAAAATGTTCGTAATGAATGCCTCTACAAATCTTGTTATGGTCAAAACCACGCCAGACTTACCGTTTTTGAGAAAAAATATGTGCATCGCACAATAACATACATATTTTCAGCTAAAAGTATGGCATAATTTGGTTTATTTTCATTTTCTCGGAAACTAGTAGGCCTAGAATTAAGATTTTTGGTTTAAAATGTTCGTAATGAATGCCTCTACAAATCTTGTTATGGTCAAAACCACGCCAGACTTACCGTTTTTGAGAAAAAATATGTGCATCGCACAATAACATACATATTTTCAGCTAAAAGTATGGCATAATTTGGTTTATTTTCATTTTCTCGGAAACTAGTAGGCCTAGAATTAAGATTTTTGGTTTAAAATGTTCGTAATGAATGCCTCTACAAATCTTGTTATGGTCAAAACCACGCCAGACTTACCGTTTTTGAGAAAAAATATGTGCATCGCACAATAACATACATATTTTTACATATTTTCAGCTAAAAGTATGGCATAATTTGGTTTATTTTCATTTTCTCGGAAACTAGTAGGCCTAGAATTAAGATTTTTGGTTTAAAATGTTCGTAATGAATGCCTCTACAAATCTTGTTATGGTCAAAACCACGCCAGACTTACCGTTTTTGAGAAAAAATATGTGCATCGCACAATAACATAAATATTTTTACATATTTTCAGCTAAAAGTATGGCATAATTTGGTTTATTTTCATTTTCTCGGAAACTAGTAGGCCTAGAATTAAGATTTTTGGTTTAAAATGTTCGTAATGAATGCCTCTACAAATCTTGTTATGGTCAAAACCACGCCAGACTTACCGTTTTTGAGAAAAAATATGTGCATCGCACAATAACATACATATTTTCAGCTAAAAGTATGGCATAATTTGGTTTATTTTCATTTTCTCGGAAACTAGTAGGCCTAGAATTAAGATTTTTGGTTTAAAATGTTCGTAATGAATGCCTCTACAAATCTTGTTATGGTCAAAACCACGCCAGACTTACCGTTTTTGAGAAAAAATATGTGCATCGCACAATAACATACATATTTTCAGCTAAAAGTATGGCATAATTTGGTTTATTTTCATTTTCTCGGAAACTAGTAGGCCTAGAATTAAGATTTTTGGTTTAAAATGTTCGTAATGAATGCCTCTACAAATCTTGTTATGGTCAAAACCACGCCAGACTTACCGTTTTTGAGAAAAAATATGTGCATCGCACAATAACATACATATTTTCAGCTAAAAGTATGGCATAATTTGGTTTATTTTCATTTTCTCGGAAACTAGTAGGCCTAGAATTAAGATTTTTGGTTTAAAATGTTCGTAATGAATGCCTCTACAAATCTTGTTATGGTCAAAACCACGCCAGACTTACCGTTTTTGAGAAAAAATATGTGCATCGCACAATAACATACATATTTTTACATATTTTCAGCTAAAAGTATGGCATAATTTGGTTTATTTTCATTTTCTCGGAAACTAGTAGGCCTAGAATTAAGATTTTTGGTTAAAAATGTTCGTAATGAATGCCTCTACAAATCTTGTTATGGTCAAAACCACGCCAGACTTACCGTTTTTGAGAAAAAATATGTGCATCGCACAATAACATACATATTTTTACATATTTTCAGCTAAAAGTATGGCATAATTTGGTTTATTTTCATTTTCTCGGAAACTAGTAGGCCTAGAATTAAGATTTTTGGTTTAAAATGTTCGTAATGAATGCCTCTACAAATCTTGTTATGGTCAAAACCACGCCAGACTTACCGTTTTTGAGAAAAAATATGTGCATCGCACAATAACATACATATTTTCAGCTAAAAGTATGGCATAATTTGGTTTATTTTCATTTTCTCGGAAACTAGTAGGCCTAGAATTAAGATTTTTGGTTTAAAATGTTCGTAATGAATGCCTCTACAAATCTTGTTATGGTCAAAACCACGCCAGACTTACCGTTTTTGAGAAAAAATATGTGCATCGCACAATAACATACATATTTTTACATATTTTCAGCTAAAAGTATGGCATAATTTGGTTTATTTTCATTTTCTCGGAAACTAGTAGGCCTAGAATTAAGATTTTTGGTTTAAAATGTTCGTAATGAATGCCTCTACAAATCTTGTTATGGTCAAAACCACGCCAGACTTACCGTTTTTGAGAAAAAATATGTGCATCGCACAATAACATACATATTTTTACATATTTTCAGCTAAAAGTATGGCATAATTTGGTTTATTTTCATTTTCTCGGAAACTAGTAGGCCTAGAATTAAGATTTTTGGTTAAAAATGTTCGTAATGAATGCCTCTACAAATCTTGTTATGGTCAAAACCACGCCAGACTTACCGTTTTTGAGAAAAAATATGTGCATCGCACAATAACATACATATTTTTACATATTTTCAGCTAAAAGTATGGCATAATTTGGTTTATTTTCATTTTCTCGGAAACTAGTAGGCCTAGAATTAAGATTTTTGGTTTAAAATGTTCGTAATGAATGCCTCTACAAATCTTGTTATGGTCAAAACCACGCCAGACTTACCGTTTTTGAGAAAAAATATGTGCATCGCACAATAACATACATATTTTTACATATTTTCAGCTAAAAGTATGGCATAATTTGGTTTATTTTCATTTTCTCGGAAACTAGTAGGCCTAGAATTAATATTTTTGGTTTAAAATGTTCGTAATGAATGCCTCTACAAATCTTGTTATGGTCAAAACCACGCCAGACTTACCGTTTTTGAGAAAAAATATGTGCATCGCACAATAACATACATATTTTTACATATTTTCAGCTAAAAGTATGGCATAATTTGGTTTATTTTCATTTTCTCGGAAACTAGTAGGCCTAGAATTAAGATTTTTGGTTTAAAATGTTCGTAATGAATGCCTCTACAAATCTTGTTGTGGTCAAAACCACGCCAGACTTACCGTTTTTGAGAAAAAATATGTGCATCGCACAATAACATACATATTTTCAGCTAAAAGTATGGCATAATTTGGTTTATTTTCATTTTCTCGGAAACTAGTAGGCCTAGAATTAAGATTTTTGGTTTAAAATGTTCGTAATGAATGCCTCTACAAATCTTGTTATGGTCAAAACCACGCCAGACTTACCGTTTTTGAGAAAAAATATGTGCATCGCACAATAACATACATATTTTTACATATTTTCAGCTAAAAGTATGGCATAATTTGGTTTATTTTCATTTTCTCGGAAACTAGTAGGCCTAGAATTAAGATTTTTGGTTTAAAATGTTCGTAATGAATGCCTCTACAAATCTTGTTATGGTCAAAACCACGCCAGACTTACCGTTTTTGAGAAAAAAAATGTGCATCGCACAATAACATACATATTTTCAGCTAAAAGTATGGCATAATTTGGTTTATTTTCATTTTCTCGGAAACTAGTAGGCCTAGAATTAAGATTTTTGGTTTAAAATGTTCGTAATGAATGAATCTACAAATCTTGTTATGGTCAAAACCACGCCAGACTTACCGTTTTTGAGAAAAAATATGTGCATTGCACAATAACATACATATTTTTACATATTTTCAGCTAAAAGTATGACATAATTTGGTTTATTTTTATTTCCTCGGAAACTAGTAGGCCTAGAATTAAGATTTTTGGTTTAAAATGTTCGTAATGAATGCCTCTACAAATCTTGTTATGGTCAAAACCACGCCAGACTTACCGTTTTTGAGAAAAAATATGTGCATCGCACAATAACATACATATTTTCAGCTAAAAGTATGGCATAATTTGGTTTATTTTCATTTTCTCGGAAACTAGTAGGCCTAGAATTAAGATTTTTGGTTTAAAATGTTCGTAATGAATGCCTCTACAAATCTTGTTATGGTCAAAACCACGCCAGACTTACCGTTTTTGAGAAAAAATATGTGCATCGCACAATAACATACATATTTTCAGCTAAAAGTATGACATAATTTGGTTTATTTTCATTTCCTCGGAAACTAGTAGGCCTAGAATTAAGATTTTTGGTTTAAAATGTTCGTAATGAATGCCTCTACAAATCTTGTTATGGTCAAAACCACGCCAGACTTACCGTTTTTGAGAAAAAATATGTGCATCGCACAATAACATACAGTGCTGTTCAAAATAATAGGGAAGATCACTCATTATGTACCTTTCCGCTTGTTAAATTGTTTTTGCCATCTTTTCGCAACAGTAAGTGATACCGTTGTTTGCGCAGCTGCATAGTGTTTCCTATATCAGCATATAACGTCAGTCAATCATTCATGCAACTGGTGCAGTAGTGCAAAGTACGAAAAAAGTGCTTTTCTTAGTGTTCAAAATAATAGGGAATTTTGTTTTCTCGTTTATATTTTATTCAAAAACAGGTAAAAAGTGGTTGTGTTTTGGTTCTCTATGTTAGACTTTACAAAATTTTACAAATGCCTTTAAAGATTTGTTAGAAATGGGCCGTAATAAGCATTGTAGTGAAGAAGAAAGCCGGATTATTAAACATCTCAGACAAAAGAGGAAAACTCTAAAATATATTGCAAACGAGTTGGGAAGATCGGTAAATTTTGTTTTCGTTGCGCTTTCCAGAACCCCATCGCAAGAAACAAGAGGTAGACCAAAAAAAAACATCCCCCTCTGATGATTCCCGTATTGAGATATTAGCCAAAAGAAATCCCTTTATGTCATCAAGAGCAATTGCCGCGGAAGTCCGGTCCGGAGAAGATTGCTGCAAAATCAGCTACCAGGAAGGATAGCTCGCAAAGTTCCCTTGCTTAGTAAAAGGAAGTTTCAGGAACCATTCTATAGAGATGTTTCGAAACATTCTCTGGAGTGATGAAACAAAAATAAATTTAATTGGTTCGGACATTGAATGAAATGTTAGGCGGCCTAAGGGAAAAGAGCTTCACTTCAGATTCACAAAAAAAAAAAAAACTGTAAAACATGGAGGCGGGAGCGTCATGGTATGGGGCTGTTTTTCTTGGTTTGATGTTGGACCCATTTTCCAAATAAAAGACATCATGGCTAAGGAAACTTATCGTGATATCTTAAAGGAGGTGATGTTACCATATGCTGAGGACAACATGCCCCTTAAGATGGTACTTCCAACATGTCAATGATCCCAAGCACTCATCGAAATTAGTGGGTGCTTGGTTGAGGGACCATCAAGTGTCGGTATTATCATGGCCTTCTCACTCCCCCGATCTCAATCCGATCGAAAATTTTTGAGCGGAACTGAAAAAATCATTGGCTACACAGTCGTTCCATAATAAAACTCAGCTAAGGAGTGCAATTCAAGAACATTGGAACGCCATTCCTCTGAGTAAGTGCCAGAAACTTATTGAGTCTATGCCACGTCGAATAAAAGCTGTGCTGAAGAGCAAGGGCGGTCATTCCGGATACTAATGTACTGTTACACAATCCCAATGTACAACAGACTAATAATTTAATAAAAAAGTTACTTTTATTTTATTCCTTTTTTGAAAATCTCGTTCTTACTTTGAATTTCCCTATTATTTTGAACAACACATTTGGAAGTAATTTCAATCAAATAGTGAAAAAATCAAATATGAATACGAAATATAAAAGAATATTAAGCGAAACATTTTCAAAGTGATGTGTTAAAATGAACGAAGAATAATAGTGACATACAAGATTCAAAATATTTTCTATAATCGCTGAAAAATATTCAGTTTTTCTCTTTCCCTTTTATTTTGAGCACCACTGTACATATTTTCAGCTAAAAGTATGGCATAATTTGGTTTATTTTCATTTTCTCGGAAACTAGTAGGCCTAGAACTAAGATTTTTGGTTTAAAATGTTCGTAATGAATGCCTCTACAAATCTTGTTATGGTCAAAACCACGCCAGACTTACCGTTTTTGAGAAAAAATATGTGCATCGCACAATAACATACATATTTTTACATATTTTCAGCTAAAAGTATGGCATAATTTGGTTTATTTTCATTTTCTCGGAAACTAGTAGGCCTAGAATTAAGATTTTTGGTTTAAAATGTTCGTAATGAATGCCTCTACAAATCTTGTTATGGTCAAAACCACGCCAGACTTACCGTTTTTGAGAAAAAATATGTGCATCGCACAATAACATACATATTTTTACATATTTTCAGCTAAAAGTATGGCATAATTTGGTTTATTTTCATTTTCTCGGAAACTAGTAGGCCTAGAATTAAGATTTTTGGTTTAAAATGTTCGTAATGAATGCCTCTACAAATCTTGTTATGGTCAAAACCACGCCAGACTTACCGTTTTTGAGAAAAAATATGTGCATCGCACAATAACATACATATTTTTACATATTTTCAGCTAAAAGTATGGCATAATTTGGTTTATTTTCATTTTCTCGGAAACTAGTAGGCCTAGAATTAAGATTTTTGGTTTAAAATGTTCGTAATGAATGCCTCTACAAATCTTGTTATGGTCAAAACCACGCCAGACTTACCGTTTTTGAGAAAAAATATGTGCATCGCACAATAACATACATATTTTTACATATTTTCAGCTAAAAGTATGGCATAATTTGGTTTATTTTCATTTTCTCGGAAACTAGTAGGCCTAGAATTAAGATTTTTGGTTTAAAATGTTCGTAATGAATGCCTCTACAAATCTTGTTATGGTCAAAACCACGCCAGACTTACCGTTTTTGAGAAAAAATATGTGCATCGCACAATAACATACATATTTTCAGCTAAAAGTATGGCATAATTTGGTTTATTTTCATTTTCTCGGAAACTAGTAGGCCTAGAATTAAGATTTTTGGTTTAAAATGTTCGTAATGAATGCCTCTACAAATCTTGTTATGGTCAAAACCACGCCAGACTTACCGTTTTTGAGAAAAAATATGTGCATCGCACAATAACATACATATTTTCAGCTAAAAGTATGGCATAATTTGGTTTATTTTCATTTTCTCGGAAACTAGTAGGCCTAGAATTAAGATTTTTGGTTTAAAATGTTCGTAATGAATGCCTCTACAAATCTTGTTATGGTCAAAACCACGCCAGACTTACCGTTTTTGAGAAAAAATATGTGCATCGCACAATAACATACATATTTTTACATATTTTCAGCTAAAAGTATGGCATAATTTGGTTTATTTTCATTTTCTCGGAAACTAGTAGGCCTAGAATTAAGATTTTTGGTTTAAAATGTTCGTAATGAATGCCTCTACAAATCTTGTTATGGTCAAAACCACGCCAGACTTACCGTTTTTGAGAAAAAATATGTGCATCGCACAATAACATACATATTTTCAGCTAAAAGTATGGCATAATTTGGTTTATTTTCATTTTCTCGGAAACTAGTAGGCCTAGAATTAAGATTTTTGGTTTAAAATGTTCGTAATGAATGCCTCTACAAATCTTGTTATGGTCAAAACCACGCCAGACTTACCGTTTTTGAGAAAAAATATGTGCATCGCACAATAACATACATATTTTCAGCTAAAAGTATGGCATAATTTGGTTTATTTTCATTTTCTCGGAAACTAGTAGGCCTAGAATTAAGATTTTTGGTTTAAAATGTTCGTAATGAATGCCTCTACAAATCTTGTTATGGTCAAAACCACGCCAGACTTACCGTTTTTGAGAAAAAATATGTGCATCGCACAATAACATACATATTTTCAGCTAAAAGTATGGCATAATTTGGTTTATTTTCATTTTCTCGGAAACTAGTAGGCCTAGAATTAAGATTTTTGGTTTAAAATGTTCGTAATGAATGCCTCTACAAATCTTGTTATGGTCAAAACCACGCCAGACTTACCGTTTTTGAGAAAAAATATGTGCATCGCACAATAACATACATATTTTCAGCTAAAAGTATGGCATAATTTGGTTTATTTTCATTTTCTCGGAAACTAGTAGGCCTAGAATTAAGATTTTTGGTTTAAAATGTTCGTAATGAATGCCTCTACAAATCTTGTTATGGTCAAAACCACGCCAGACTTACCGTTTTTGAGAAAAAATATGTGCATCGCACAATAACATACATATTTTCAGCTAAAAGTATGGCATAATTTGGTTTATTTTCATTTTCTCGGAAACTAGTAGGCCTAGAATTAAGATTTTTGGTTTAAAATGTTCGTAATGAATGCCTCTACAAATCTTGTTATGGTCAAAACCACGCCAGACTTACCGTTTTTGAGAAAAAATATGTGCATCGCACAATAACATACATATTTTTACATATTTTCAGCTAAAAGTATGGCATAATTTGGTTTATTTTCATTTTCTCGGAAACTAGTAGGCCTAGAATTAAGATTTTTGGTTTAAAATGTTCGTAATGAATGCCTCTACAAATCTTGTTATGGTCAAAACCACGCCAGACTTACCGTTTTTGAGAAAAAATATGTGCATCGCACAATAACATACATATTTTTACATATTTTCAGCTAAAAGTATGGCATAATTTGGTTTATTTTCATTTTCTCGGAAACTAGTAGGCCTAGAATTAAGATTTTTGGTTTAAAATGTTCGTAATGAATGCCTCTACAAATCTTGTTATGGTCAAAACCACGCCAGACTTACCGTTTTTGAGAAAAAATATGTGCATCGCACAATAACACATATTTTTACATATTTTCAGCTAAAAGTATGGCATAATTTGGTTTATTTTCATTTTCTCGGAAACTAGTAGGCCTAGAATTAAGATTTTTGGTTTAAAATGTTCGTAATGAATGCCTCTACAAATCTTGTTATGGTCAAAACCACGCCAGACTTACTGTTTTTGAGAAAAAATATGTGCATCGCACAATAACATACATATTTTTACATATTTTCAGCTAAAAGTATGGCATAATTTGGTTTATTTTCATTTTCTCGGAAACTAGTAGGCCTAGAATTAAGATTTTTGGTTTAAAATGTTCGTAATGAATGCCTCTACAAATCTTGTTATAGTCAAAACCACGCCAGACTTACCGTTTTTGAGAAAAAATATGTGCATCGCACAATAACATACATATTTTTACATATTTTCAGCTAAAAGTATGGCATAATTTGGTTTATTTTCATTTTCTCGGAAACTAGTAGGCCTAGAATTAAGATTTTTGGTTTAAAATGTTCGTAATGAATGCCTCTACAAATCTTGTTATGGTCAAAACCACGCCAGACTTACCGTTTTTGAGAAAAAATATGTGCATCGCACAATAACATACATATTTTCAGCTAAAAGTATGGCATAATTTGGTTTATTTTCATTTTCTCGGAAACTAGTAGGCCTAGAATTAAGATTTTTGGTTTAAAATGTTCGTAATGAATGCCTCTACAAATCTTGTTATGGTCAAAACCACGCCAGACTTACCGTTTTTGAGAAAAAATATGTGCATCGCACAATAACATACATATTTTCAGCTAAAAGTATGGCATAATTTGGTTTATTTTCATTTTCTCGGAAACTAGTAGGCCTAGAATTAAGATTTTTGGTTTAAAATGTTCGTAATGAATGCCTCTACAAATCTTGTTATGGTCAAAACCACGCCAGACTTACCGTTTTTGAGAAAAAATATGTGCATCGCACAATAACATACATATTTTTACATATTTTCAGCTAAAAGTATGGCATAATTTGGTTTATTTTCATTTTCTCGGAAACTAGTAGGCCTAGAATTAAGATTTTTGGTTTAAAATGTTCGTAATGAATGCCTCTACAAATCTTGTTATGGTCAAAACCACGCCAGACTTACCGTTTTTGAGAAAAAATATGTGCATCGCACAATAACATACATATTTTTACATATTTTCAGCTAAAAGTATGGCATAATTTGGTTTATTTTCATTTTCTCGGAAACTAGTAGGCCTAGAATTAAGATTTTTGGTTTAAAATGTTCGTAATGAATGCCTCTACAAATCTTGTTATGGTCAAAACCACGCCAGACTTACCGTTTTTGAGAAAAAATATGTGCATCGCACAATAACATACATATTTTCAGCTAAAAGTATGGCATAATTTGGTTTATTTTCATTTTCTCGGAAACTAGTAGGCCTAGAATTAAGATTTTTGGTTTAAAATGTTCGTAATGAATGCCTCTACAAATCTTGTTATGGTCAAAACCACGCCAGACTTACCGTTTTTGAGAAAAAATATGTGCATCGCACAATAACATACATATTTTCAGCTAAAAGTATGGCATAATTTGGTTTATTTTCATTTTCTCGGAAACTAGTAGGCCTAGAATTAAAATTTTTGGTTTAAAATGTTCGTAATGAATGCCTCTACAAATCTTGTTATGGTCAAAACCACGCCAGACTTACCGTTTTTGAGAAAAAATATGTGCATCGCACAATAACATACATATTTTCAGCTAAAAGTATGGCATAATTTGGTTTATTTTCATTTTCTCGGAAACTAGTAGGCCTAGAATTAAGATTTTTGGTTTAAAATGTTCGTAATGAATGCCTCTACAAATCTTGTTATGGTCAAAACCACGCCAGACTTACCGTTTTTGAGAAAAAATATGTGCATCGCACAATAACATACATATTTTCAGCTAAAAGTATGGCATAATTTGGTTTATTTTCATTTTCTCGGAAACTAGTAGGCCTAGAATTAAGATTGTTGGTTTAAAATGTTCGTAATGAATGCCTCTACAAATCTTGTTATGGTCAAAACCACGCCAGACTTACCGTTTTTGAGAAAAAATATGTGCATCGCACAATAACATACATATTTTCAGCTAAAAGTATGGCATAATTTGGTTTATTTTCATTTTCTCGGAAACTAGTAGGCCTAGAATTAAGATTTTTGGTTTAAAATGTTCGTAATGAATGCCTCTACAAATCTTGTTATGGTCAAAACCACGCCAGACTTACCGTTTTTGAGAAAAAATATGTGCATCGCACAATAACATACATATTTTCAGCTAAAAGTATGGCATAATTTGGTTTATTTTCATTTTCTCGGAAACTAGTAGGCCTAGAATTAAGATTTTTGGTTTAAAATGTTCGTAATGAATGCCTCTACAAATCTTGTTATGGTCAAAACCACGCCAGACTTACCGTTTTTGAGAAAAAATATGTGCATCGCACAATAACATACATATTTTTACATATTTTCAGCTAAAAGTATGGCATAATTTGGTTTATTTTCATTTTCTCGGAAACTAGTAGGCCTAGAATTAAGATTTTTGGTTTAAAATGTTCGTAATGAATGCCTCTACAAATCTTGTTATGGTCAAAACCACGCCAGACTTACCGTTTTTGAGAAAAAATATGTGCATCGCACAATAACATACATATTTTCAGCTAAAAGTATGGCATAATTTGGTTTATTTTCATTTTCTCGGAAACTAGTAGGCCTAGAATTAAGATTTTTGGTTTAAAATGTTCGTAATGAATGCCTCTACAAATCTTGTTATGGTCAAAACCACGCCAGACTTACCGTTTTTGAGAAAAAATATGTGCATCGCACAATAACATACATATTTTCAGCTAAAAGTATGGCATAATTTGGTTTATTTTCATTTTCTCGGAAACTAGTAGGCCTAGAATTAAGATTTTTGGTTTAAAATGTTCGTAATGAATGCCTCTACAAATCTTGTTATGGTCAAAACCACGCCAGACTTACCGTTTTTGAGAAAAAATATGTGCATCGCACAATAACATACATATTTTCAGCTAAAAGTATGGCATAATTTGGTTTATTTTCATTTTCTCGGAAACTAGTAGGCCTAGAATTAAGATTTTTGGTTTAAAATGTTCGTAATGAATGCCTCTACAAATCTTGTTATGGTCAAAACCACGCCAGACTTACCGTTTTTGAGAAAAAATATGTGCATCGCACAATAACATACATATTTTCAGCTAAAAGTATGGCATAATTTGGTTTATTTTCATTTTCTCGGAAACTAGTAGGCCTAGAATTAAGATTTTTGGTTTAAAATGTTCGTAATGAATGCCTCTACAAATCTTGTTATGGTCAAAACCACGCCAGACTTACCGTTTTTGAGAAAAAATATGTGCATCGCACAATAACATACATATTTTCAGCTAAAAGTATGGCATAATTTGGTTTATTTTCATTTTCTCGGAAACTAGTAGGCCTAGAATTAAGATTTTTGGTTTAAAATGTTCGTAATGAATGCCTCTACAAATCTTGTTATGGTCAAAACCACGCCAGACTTACCGTTTTTGAGAAAAAATATGTGCATCGCACAATAACATACATATTTTTACATATTTTCAGCTAAAAGTATGGCATAATTTGGTTTATTTTCATTTTCTCGGAAACTAGTAGGCCTAGAATTAAGATTTTTGGTTTAAAATGTTCGTAATGAATGCCTCTACAAATCTTGTTATGGTCAAAACCACGCCAGACTTACCGTTTTTGAGAAAAAATATGTGCATCGCACAATAACATACATATTTTCAGCTAAAAGTATGGCATAATTTGGTTTATTTTCATTTTCTCGGAAACTAGTAGGCCTAGAATTAAGATTTTTGGTTTAAAATGTTCGTAATGAATGCCTCTACAAATCTTGTTATGGTCAAAACCACGCCAGACTTACCGTTTTTGAGAAAAAATATGTGCATCGCACAATAACATACATATTTTCAGCTAAAAGTATGGCATAATTTGGTTTATTTTCATTTTCTCGGAAACTAGTAGGCCTAGAATTAAGATTTTTGGTTTAAAATGTTCGTAATGAATGCCTCTACAAATCTTGTTATGGTCAAAACCACGCCAGACTTACCGTTTTTGAGAAAAAATATGTGCATCGCACAATAACATACATATTTTCAGCTAAAAGTATGGCATAATTTGGTTTATTTTCATTTTCTCGGAAACTAGTAGGCCTAGAATTAAGATTTTTGGTTTAAAATGTTCGTAATGAATGCCTCTACAAATCTTGTTATGGTCAAAACCACGCCAGACTTACCGTTTTTGAGAAAAAATATGTGCATCGCACAATAACATACATATTTTCAGCTAAAAGTATGGCATAATTTGGTTTATTTTCATTTTCTCGGAAACTAGTAGGCCTAGAATTAAGATTTTTGGTTTAAAATGTTCGTAATGAATGCCTCTACAAATCTTGTTATGGTCAAAACCACGCCAGACTTACCGTTTTTGAGAAAAAATATGTGCATCGCACAATAACATACATATTTTCAGCTAAAAGTATGGCATAATTTGGTTTATTTTCATTTTCTCGGAAACTAGTAGGCCTAGAATTAAGATTTTTGGTTTAAAATGTTCGTAATGAATGCCTCTACAAATCTTGTTATGGTCAAAACCACGCCAGACTTACCGTTTTTGAGAAAAAATATGTGCATCGCACAATAACATACATATTTTTACATATTTTCAGCTAAAAGTATGGCATAATTTGGTTTATTTTCATTTTCTCGGAAACTAGTAGGCCTAGAATTAAGATTTTTGGTTTAAAATGTTCGTAATGAATGCCTCTACAAATCTTGTTATGGTCAAAACCACGCCAGACTTACCGTTTTTGAGAAAAAATATGTGCATCGCACAATAACATACACATTTTCAGCTAAAAGTATGGCATAATTTGGTTTATTTTCATTTTCTCGGAAACTAGTAGGCCTAGAATTAAGATTTTTGGTTTAAAATGTTCGTAATGAATGCCTCTACAAATCTTGTTATGGTCAAAACCACGCCAGACTTACCGTTTTTGAGAAAAAATATGTGCATCGCACAATAACATACATATTTTTACATATTTTCAGCTAAAAGTATGGCATAATTTGGTTTATTTTCATTTTCTCGGAAACTAGTAGGCCTAGAATTAAGATTTTTGGTTTAAAATGTTCGTAATGAATGCCTCTACAAATCTTGTTATGGTCAAAACCACGCCAGACTTACCGTTTTTGAGAAAAAATATGTGCATCGCACAATAACATACATATTTTCAGCTAAAAGTATGGCATAATTTGGTTTATTTTCATTTTCTCGGAAACTAGTAGGCCTAGAATTAAGATTTTTGGTTTAAAATGTTCGTAATGAATGCCTCTACAAATCTTGTTATGGTCAAAACCACGCCAGACTTACCGTTTTTGAGAAAAAATATGTGCATCGCACAATAACATACATATTTTTACATATTTTCAGCTAAAAGTATGGCATAATTTGGTTTATTTTCATTTTCTCGGAAACTAGTAGGCCTAGAATTAAGATTTTTGGTTTAAAATGTTCGTAATGAATGCCTCTACAAATCTTGTTATGGTCAAAACCCCGCCAGACTTACCGTTTTTGAGAAAAAATATGTGCATCGCACAATAACATACATATTTTTACATATTTTCAGCTAAAAGTATGGCATAATTTGGTTTATTTTCATTTTCTCGGAAACTAGTAAGCCTAGAATTAAGATTTTTGGTTTAAAATGTTCGTAATGAATGCCTCTACAAATCTTGTTATGGTCAAAACCACGCCAGACTTACCGTTTTTGAGAAAAAATATGTGCATCGCACAATAACATACATATTTTTACATATTTTCAGCTAAAAGTATGGCATAATTTGGTTTATTTTCATTTTCTCGGAAACTAGTAGGCCTAGAATTAAGATTTTTGGTTTAAAATGTTCGTAATGAATGCCTCTACAAATCTTGTTATGGTCAAAACCACGCCAGACTTACCGTTTTTGAGAAAAAATATGTGCATCGCACAATAACATACATATTTTTACATATTTTCAGCTAAAAGTATGGCATAATTTGGTTTATTTTCATTTTCTCGGAAACTAGTAGGCCTAGAATTAAGATTTTTGGTTTAAAATGTTCGTAATGAATGCCTCTACAAATCTTGTTATGGTCAAAACCACGCCAGACTTACCGTTTTTGAGAAAAAATATGTGCATCGCACAATAACATACATATTTTTACATATTTTCAGCTAAAAGTATGGCATAATTTGGTTTATTTTCATTTTCTCGGAAACTAGTAGGCCTAGAATTAAGATTTTTGGTTTAAAATGTTCGTAATGAATGCCTCTACAAATCTTGTTATGGTCAAAACCACGCCAGACTTACCGTTTTTGAGAAAAAATATGTGCATCGCACAATAACATACATATTTTCAGCTAAAAGTATGGCATAATTTGGTTTATTTTCATTTTCTCGGAAACTAGTAGGCCTAGAATTAAGATTTTTGGTTTAAAATGTTCGTAATGAATGCCTCTACAAATTTTGTTATGGTCAAAACCACGCCAGACTTACCGTTTTTGAGAAAAAATATGTGCATCGCACAATAACATACATATTTTTACATATTTTCAGCTAAAAGTATGGCATAATTTGGTTTATTTTCATTTTCTCGGAAACTAGTAGGCCTAGAATTAAGATTTTTGGTTTAAAATGTTCGTAATGAATGCCTCTACAAATCTTGTTATGGTCAAAACCACGCCAGACTTACCGTTTTTGAGAAAAAATATGTGCATCGCACAATAACATACATATTTTTACATATTTTCAGCTAAAAGTATGGCATAATTTGGTTTATTTTCATTTTCTCGGAAACTAGTAGGCCTAGAATTAAGATTTTTGGTTTAAAATGTTCGTAATGAATGCCTCTACAAATCTTGTTATGGTCAAAACCACGCCAGACTTACCGTTTTTGAGAAAAAATATGTGCATCGCACAATAACATACATATTTTCAGCTAAAAGTATGGCATAATTTGGTTTATTTTCATTTTCTCGGAAACTAGTAGGCCTAGAATTAAGATTTTTGGATTAAAATGTTCGTAATGAATGCCTCTACAAATCTTGTTATTGTCAAAACCACGCCAGACTTACCGTTTTTGAGAAAAAATATGTGCATCGCACAATAACATACATATTTTTACATATTTTCAGCTAAAAGTATGGCATAATTTGGTTTATTTTCATTTTCTCGGAAACTAGTAGGCCTAGAATTAAGATTTTTGGTTTAAAATGTTCGTAATGAATGCCTCTACAAATCTTGTTATGGTCAAAACCACGCCAGACTTACCGTTTTTGAGAAAAAATATGTGCATCGCACAATAACATACATATTTTTACATATTTTCAGCTAAAAGTATGGCATAATTTGGTTTATTTTCATTTTCTCGGAAACTAGTAGGCCTAGAATTAAGATTTTTGGTTTAAAATGTTCGTAATGAATGCCTCTACAAATCTTGTTATGGTCAAAACCACGCCAGACTTACCGTTTTTGAGAAAAAATATGTGCATCGCACAATAACATACATATTTTTACATATTGGTTTATTTACATTTTATACATTTTACAATTTGGTTTATTTTCATTTTCTCGGAAACTAGTAGGCCTAGAATTAAGATTTTTGGTTTAAAATGTTCGTAATGAATGCCTCTACAAATCTTGTTATGGTCAAAACCACGCCAGACTTACCGTTTTTGAGAAAAAATATGTGCATCGCACAATAACATACATATTTTCAGCTAAAAGTATGGCATAATTTGGTTTATTTTCATTTTCTCGGAAACTAGTAGGCCTAGAATTAAGATTTTTGGTTTAAAATGTTCGTAATGAATGCCTCTACAAATCTTGTTATGGTCAAAACCACGCCAGACTTACCGTTTTTGAGAAAAAATATGTGCATCGCACAATAACATACATATTTTTACATATTTTCAGCTAAAAGTATGGCATAATTTGGTTTATTTTCATTTTCTCGGAAACTAGTAGGCCTAGAATTAAGATTTTTGGTTTAAAATGTTCGTAATGAATGCCTCTACAAATCTTGTTATGGTCAAAACCACGCCAGACTTACCGTTTTTGAGAAAAAATATGTGCATCGCACAATAACATACATATTTTCAGCTAAAAGTATGGCATAATTTGGTTTATTTTCATTTTCTCGGAAACTAGTAGGCCTAGAATTAAGATTTTTGGTTTAAAATGTTCGTAATGAACGCCTCTACAAATCTTGTTATGGTCAAAACCACGCCAGACTTACCGTTTTTGAGAAAAAATATGTGCATCGCACAATAACATACATATTTTCAGCTAAAAGTATGGCATAATTTGGTTTATTTCATTTTCTCGGAAACTAGTAGGCCTAGAATTAAGATTTTTGGTTTAAAATGTTCGTAATGAATGCCTCTACAAATCTTGTTATGGTCAAAACCACGCCAGACTTACCGTTTTTGAGAAAAAATATGTGCATCGCACAATAACATACATATTTTCAGCTAAAAGTATGGCATAATTTGGTTTATTTTCATTTTCTCGGAAACTAGTAGGCCTAGAATTAAGATTTTTGGTTTAAAATGTTCGTAATGAATGCCTCTACAAATCTTGTTATGGTCAAAACCACGCCAGACTTACCGTTT
Organism: Myathropa florea; assembly: GCA_930367185.1. Taxonomy (NCBI): domain Eukaryota; kingdom Metazoa; phylum Arthropoda; class Insecta; order Diptera; family Syrphidae; genus Myathropa; species Myathropa florea. Next base: position 23,081 of record CAKNEX010000024.1, on the reverse strand, counting down.
TTGAGAAAAAATATGTGCATCGCACAATAACATACATATTTTTACATATTTTCAGCTAAAAGTATGGCATAATTTGGTTTATTTTCATTTTCTCGGAAACTAGTAGGCCTAGAATTAAGATTTTTGGTTTAAAATGTTCGTAATGAATGCCTCTACAAATCTTGTTATGGTCAAAACCACGCCAGACTTACCGTTTTTGAGAAAAAATATGTGCATCGCACAATAACATACATATTTTCAGCTAAAAGTATGGCATAATTTGGTTTATTTTCATTTTCTCGGAAACTAGTAGGCCTAGAATTAAGATTTTTGGTTTAAAATGTTCGTAATGAATGCCTCTACAAATCTTGTTATGGTCAAAACCACGCCAGACTTACCGTTTTTGAGAAAAAATATGTGCATCGCACAATAACATACATATTTTCAGCTAAAAGTATGGCATAATTTGGTTTATTTTCATTTTCTCGGAAACTAGTAGGCCTAGAATTAAGATTTTTGGTTTAAAATGTTCGTAATGAATGCCTCTACAAATCTTGTTATGGTCAAAACCACGCCAGACTTACCGTTTTTGAGAAAAAATATGTGCATCGCACAATAACATACATATTTTCAGCTAAAAGTATGGCATAATTTGGTTTATTTTCATTTTCTCGGAAACTAGTAGGCCTAGAATTAAGATTTTTGGTTTAAAATGTTCGTAATGAATGCCTCTACAAATCTTGTTATGGTCAAAACCACGCCAGACTTACCGTTTTTGAGAAAAAATATGTGCATCGCACAATAACATACATATTTTTACATATTTTCAGCTAAAAGTATGGCATAATTTGGTTTATTTTCATTTTCTCGGAAACTAGTAGGCCTAGAATTAAGATTTTTGGTTTAAAATGTTCGTAATGAATGCCTCTACAAATCTTGTTATGGTCAAAACCACGCCAGACTTACCGTTTTTGAGAAAAAATATGTGCTTCGCACAATAACATACATATTTTTACATATTTTCAGCTAAAAGTATGGCATAATTTGGTTTATTTTCATTTTCTCGGAAACTAGTAGGCCTAGAATTAAGATTTTTGGTTTAAAATGTTCGTAATGAATGCCTCTACAAATCTTGTTATGGTCAAAACCACGCCAGACTTACCGTTTTTGAGAAAAAATATGTGCATCGCACAATAACATACATATTTTTACATATTTTCAGCTAAAAGTATGGCATAATTTGGTTTATTTTCATTTTCTCGGAAACTAGTAGGCCTAGAATTAAGATTTTTGGTTTAAAATGTTCGTAATGAATGCCTCTACAAATCTTGTTATGGTCAAAACCACGCCAGACTTACCGTTTTTGAGAAAAAATATGTGCTTCGCACAATAACATACATATTTTTACATATTTTCAGCTAAAAGTATGGCATAATTTGGTTTATTTTCATTTTCTCGGAAACTAGTAGGCCTAGAATTAAGATTTTTGGTTTAAAATGTTCGTAATGAATGCCTCTACAAATCTTGTTATGGTCAAAACCACGCCAGACTTACCGTTTTTGAGAAAAAATATGTGCATCGCACAATAACATACATATTTTTACATATTTTCAGCTAAAAGTATGGCATAATTTGGTTTATTTTCATTTTCTCGGAAACTAGTAGGCCTAAAACTAAGATTTTTGGTTTAAAATGTTCGTAATGAATGCCTCTACAAATCTTGTTATGGTCAAAACCACGCCAGACTTACCGTTTTTGAGAAAAAATATGTGCATCGCACAATAACATACATATTTTTACATATTTTCAGCTAAAAGTATGGCATAATTTGGTTTATTTTCATTTTCTCGGAAACTAGTAGGCCTAGAATTAAGATTTTTGGTTTAAAATGTTCGTAATGAATGCCTCTACAAATCTTGTTATGGTCAAGACCACGCCAGACTTACCGTTTTTGAGAAAAAATATGTGCATCGCACAATAACATACATATTTTCAGCTAAAAGTATGGCATAATTTGGTTTATTTTCATTTTCTCGGAAACTAGTAGGCCTAGAATTAAGATTTTTGGTTTAAAATGTTCGTAATGAATGCCTCTACAAATCTTGTTATGGTCAAAACCACGCCAGACTTACCGTTTTTGAGAAAAAATATGTGCATCGCACAATAACATACATATTTTCAGCTAAAAGTATGGCATAATTTGGTTTATTTTCATTTTCTCGGAAACTAGTAGGCCTAGAATTAAGATTTTTGGTTTAAAATGTTCGTAATGAATGCCTCTACAAATCTTGTTATGGTCAAAACCACGCCAGACTTACCGTTTTTGAGAAAAAATATGTGCATCGCACAATAACATACATATTTTCAGCTAAAAGTATGGCATAATTTGGTTTATTTTCATTTTCTCGGAAACTAGTAGGCCTAGAATTAAGATTTTTGGTTTAAAATGTTCGTAATGAATGCCTCTACAAATCTTGTTATGGTCAAAACCACGCCAGACTTACCGTTTTTGAGAAAAAATATGTGCATCGCACAATAACATACATATTTTCAGCTAAAAGTATGGCATAATTTGGTTTATTTTCATTTTCTCGGAAACTAGTAGGCCTAGAATTAAGATTTTTGGTTTAAAATGTTCGTAATGAATGCCTCTACAAATCTTGTTATGGTCAAAACCGCGCCAGAAATACCGTTTTTGAGAAAAAATATGTGCATCGCACAATAACATACATATTTTCAGCTAAAAGTATGGCATAATTTGGTTTATTTTCATTTTCTCGGAAACTAGTAGGCCTAGAATTAAGATTTTTGGTTTAAAATGTTCGTAATGAATGCCTCTACAAATCTTGTTATGGTCAAAACCACGCCAGACTTACCGTTTTTGAGAAAAAATATGTGCATCGCACAATAACATACATATTTTCAGCTAAAAGTATGGCATAATTTGGTTTATTTTCATTTTCTCGGAAACTAGTAGGCCTAGAATTAAGATTTTTGGTTTAAAATGTTCGTAATGAATGCCTCTACAAATCTTGTTATGGTCAAAACCACGCCAGACTTACCGTTTTTGAGAAAAAATATGTGCATCGCACAATAACATACATATTTTTACATATTTTCAGCTAAAAGTATGGCATAATTTGGTTTATTTTCATTTTCTCGGAAACTAGTAGGCCTAGAATTAAGATTTTTGGTTTAAAATGTTCGTAATGAATGCCTCTACAAATCTTGTTATGGTCAAAACCACGCCAGACTTACCGTTTTTGAGAAAAAATATGTGCTTCGCACAATAACATACATATTTTTACATATTTTCAGCTAAAAGTATGGCATAATTTGGTTTATTTTCATTTTCTCGGAAACTAGTAGGCCTAGAATTAAGATTTTTGGTTTAAAATGTTCGTAATGAATGCCTCTACAAATCTTGTTATGGTCAAAACCACGCCAGACTTACCGTTTTTGAGAAAAAATATGTGCATCGCACAATAACATACATATTTTTACATATTTTCAGCTAAAAGTATGGCATAATTTGGTTTATTTTCATTTTCTCGGAAACTAGTAGGCCTAAAACTAAGATTTTTGGTTTAAAATGTTCGTAATGAATGCCTCTACAAATCTTGTTATGGTCAAAACCACGCCAGACTTACCGTTTTTGAGAAAAAATATGTGCATCGCACAATAACATACATATTTTTACATATTTTCAGCTAAAAGTATGGCATAATTTGGTTTATTTTCATTTTCTCGGAAACTAGTAGGCCTAGAATTAAGATTTTTGGTTTAAAATGTTCGTAATGAATGCCTCTACAAATCTTGTTATGGTCAAAACCACGCCAGACTTACCGTTTTTGAGAAAAAATATGTGCATCGCACAATAACATACATATTTTCAGCTAAAAGTATGGCATAATTTGGTTTATTTTCATTTTCTCGGAAACTAGTAGGCCTAGAATTAAGATTTTCGGTTTAAAATGTTCGTAATGAATGCCTCTACAAATCTTGTTATGGTCAAAACCACGCCAGACTTACCGTTTTTGAGAAAAAATATGTGCATCGCACAATAACATACATATTTTCAGCTAAAAGTATGGCATAATTTGGTTTATTTTCATTTTCTCGGAAACTAGTAGGCCTAGAATTAAGATTTTTGGTTTAAAATGTTCGTAATGAATGCCTCTACAAATCTTGTTATGGTCAAAACCACGCCAGACTTACCGTTTTTGAGAAAAAATATGTGCATCGCACAATAACATACATATTTTCAGCTAAAAGTATGGCATAATTTGGTTTATTTTCATTTTCTCGGAAACTAGTAGGCCTAGAATTAAGATTTTTGGTTTAAAATGTTCGTAATGAATGCCTCTACAAATCTTGTTATGGTCAAAACCACGCCAGACTTACCGTTTTTGAGAAAAAATATGTGCATCGCACAATAACATACATATTTTTACATATTTTCAGCTAAAAGTATGGCATAATTTGGTTTATTTTCATTTTCTCGGAAACTAGTAGGCCTAGAATTAAGATTTTTGGTTTAAAATGTTCGTAATGAATGCCTCTACAAATCTTGTTATGGTCAAAACCACGCCAGACTTACCGTTTTTGAGAAAAAATATGTGCATCGCACAATAACATACATATTTTCAGCTAAAAGTATGGCATAATTTGGTTTATTTTCATTTTCTCGGAAACTAGTAGGCCTAGAATTAAGATTTTTGGTTTAAAATGTTCGTAATGAACGCCTCTACAAATCTTGTTATGGTCAAAACCACGCCAGACTTACCGTTTTTGAGAAAAAATATGTGCATCGCACAATAACATACATATTTTCAGCTAAAAGTATGGCATAATTTGGTTTATTTTCATTTTCTCGGAAACTAGTAGGCCTAGAATTAAGATTTTTGGTTTAAAATGTTCGTAATGAATGCCTCTACAAATCTTGTTATGGTCAAAACCACGCCAGACTTACCGTTTTTGAGAAAAAATATGTGCTTCGCACAATAACATACATATTTTTACATATTTTCAGCTAAAAGTATGGCATAATTTGGTTTATTTTCATTTTCTCGGAAACTAGTAGGCCTAGAATTAAGATTTTTGGTTTAAAATGTTCGTAATGAATGCCTCTACAAATCTTGTTATGGTCAAAACCACGCCAGACTTACCGTTTTTGAGAAAAAATATGTGCATCGCACAATAACATACATATTTTTACATATTTTCAGCTAAAAGTATGGCATAATTTGGTTTATTTTCATTTTCTCGGAAACTAGTAGGCCTAAAACTAAGATTTTTGGTTTAAAATGTTCGTAATGAATGCCTCTACAAATCTTGTTATGGTCAAAACCACGCCAGACTTACCGTTTTTGAGAAAAAATATGTGCATCGCACAATAACATACATATTTTTACATATTTTCAGCTAAAAGTATGGCATAATTTGGTTTATTTTCATTTTCTCGGAAACTAGTAGGCCTAGAATTAAGATTTTTGGTTTAAAATGTTCGTAATGAATGCCTCTACAAATCTTGTTATGGTCAAGACCACGCCAGACTTACCGTTTTTGAGAAAAAATATGTGCATCGCACAATAACATACATATTTTCAGCTAAAAGTATGGCATAATTTGGTTTATTTTCATTTTCTCGGAAACTAGTAGGCCTAGAATTAAGATTTTTGGTTTAAAATGTTCGTAATGAATGCCTCTACAAATCTTGTTATGGTCAAAACCACGCCAGACTTACCGTTTTTGAGAAAAAATATGTGCATCGCACAATAACATACATATTTTCAGCTAAAAGTATGGCATAATTTGGTTTATTTTCATTTTCTCGGAAACTAGTAGGCCTAGAATTAAGATTTTTGGTTTAAAATGTTCGTAATGAATGCCTCTACAAATCTTGTTATGGTCAAAACCACGCCAGACTTACCGTTTTTGAGAAAAAATATGTGCATCGCACAATAACATACATATTTTCAGCTAAAAGTATGGCATAATTTGGTTTATTTTCATTTTCTCGGAAACTAGTAGGCCTAGAATTAAGATTTTTGGTTTAAAATGTTCGTAATGAATGCCTCTACAAATCTTGTTATGGTCAAAACCACGCCAGACTTACCGTTTTTGAGAAAAAATATGTGCATCGCACAATAACATACATATTTTCAGCTAAAAGTATGGCATAATTTGGTTTATTTTCATTTTCTCGGAAACTAGTAGGCCTAGAATTAAGATTTTTGGTTTAAAATGTTCGTAATGAATGCCTCTACAAATCTTGTTATGGTCAAAACCGCGCCAGAAATACCGTTTTTGAGAAAAAATATGTGCATCGCACAATAACATACATATTTTCAGCTAAAAGTATGGCATAATTTGGTTTATTTTCATTTTCTCGGAAACTAGTAGGCCTAGAATTAAGATTTTTGGTTTAAAATGTTCGTAATGAATGCCTCTACAAATCTTGTTATGGTCAAAACCACGCCAGACTTACCGTTTTTGAGAAAAAATATGTGCATCGCACAATAACATACATATTTTCAGCTAAAAGTATGGCATAATTTGGTTTATTTTCATTTTCTCGGAAACTAGTAGGCCTAGAATTAAGATTTTTGGTTTAAAATGTTCGTAATGAATGCCTCTACAAATCTTGTTATGGTCAAAACCACGCCAGACTTACCGTTTTTGAGAAAAAATATGTGCATCGCACAATAACATACATATTTTTACATATTTTCAGCTAAAAGTATGGCATAATTTGGTTTATTTTCATTTTCTCGGAAACTAGTAGGCCTAGAATTAAGATTTTTGGTTTAAAATGTTCGTAATGAATGCCTCTACAAATCTTGTTATGGTCAAAACCACGCCAGACTTACCGTTTTTGAGAAAAAATATGTGCTTCGCACAATAACATACATATTTTTACATATTTTCAGCTAAAAGTATGGCATAATTTGGTTTATTTTCATTTTCTCGGAAACTAGTAGGCCTAGAATTAAGATTTTTGGTTTAAAATGTTCGTAATGAATGCCTCTACAAATCTTGTTATGGTCAAAACCACGCCAGACTTACCGTTTTTGAGAAAAAATATGTGCATCGCACAATAACATACATATTTTTACATATTTTCAGCTAAAAGTATGGCATAATTTGGTTTATTTTCATTTTCTCGGAAACTAGTAGGCCTAAAACTAAGATTTTTGGTTTAAAATGTTCGTAATGAATGCCTCTACAAATCTTGTTATGGTCAAAACCACGCCAGACTTACCGTTTTTGAGAAAAAATATGTGCATCGCACAATAACATACATATTTTTACATATTTTCAGCTAAAAGTATGGCATAATTTGGTTTATTTTCATTTTCTCGGAAACTAGTAGGCCTAGAATTAAGATTTTTGGTTTAAAATGTTCGTAATGAATGCCTCTACAAATCTTGTTATGGTCAAAACCACGCCAGACTTACCGTTTTTGAGAAAAAATATGTGCATCGCACAATAACATACATATTTTCAGCTAAAAGTATGGCATAATTTGGTTTATTTTCATTTTCTCGGAAACTAGTAGGCCTAGAATTAAGATTTTCGGTTTAAAATGTTCGTAATGAATGCCTCTACAAATCTTGTTATGGTCAAAACCACGCCAGACTTACCGTTTTTGAGAAAAAATATGTGCATCGCACAATAACATACATATTTTCAGCTAAAAGTATGGCATAATTTGGTTTATTTTCATTTTCTCGGAAACTAGTAGGCCTAGAATTAAGATTTTTGGTTTAAAATGTTCGTAATGAATGCCTCTACAAATCTTGTTATGGTCAAAACCACGCCAGACTTACCGTTTTTGAGAAAAAATATGTGCATCGCACAATAACATACATATTTTCAGCTAAAAGTATGGCATAATTTGGTTTATTTTCATTTTCTCGGAAACTAGTAGGCCTAGAATTAAGATTTTTGGTTTAAAATGTTCGTAATGAATGCCTCTACAAATCTTGTTATGGTCAAAACCACGCCAGACTTACCGTTTTTGAGAAAAAATATGTGCATCGCACAATAACATACATATTTTTACATATTTTCAGCTAAAAGTATGGCATAATTTGGTTTATTTTCATTTTCTCGGAAACTAGTAGGCCTAGAATTAAGATTTTTGGTTTAAAATGTTCGTAATGAATGCCTCTACAAATCTTGTTATGGTCAAAACCACGCCAGACTTACCGTTTTTGAGAAAAAATATGTGCATCGCACAATAACATACATATTTTCAGCTAAAAGTATGGCATAATTTGGTTTATTTTCATTTTCTCGGAAACTAGTAGGCCTAGAATTAAGATTTTTGGTTTAAAATGTTCGTAATGAACGCCTCTACAAATCTTGTTATGGTCAAAACCACGCCAGACTTACCGTTTTTGAGAAAAAATATGTGCATCGCACAATAACATACATATTTTCAGCTAAAAGTATGGCATAATTTGGTTTATTTCATTTTCTCGGAAACTAGTAGGCCTAGAATTAAGATTTTTGGTTTAAAATGTTCGTAATGAATGCCTCTACAAATCTTGTTATGGTCAAAACCACGCCAGACTTACCGTTTTTGAGAAAAAATATGTGCATCGCACAATAACATACATATTTTCAGCTAAAAGTATGGCATAATTTGGTTTATTTTCATTTTCTCGGAAACTAGTAGGCCTAGAATTAAGATTTTTGGTTTAAAATGTTCGTAATGAATGTCTCTACAAATCTTGTTATGGTCAAAACCACGCCAGACTTACCGTTTTTGAGAAAAAATATGTGCATCGCACAATAACATACATATTTTTACATATTTTCAGCTAAAAGTATGGCATAATTTGGTTTATTTTCATTTTCTCGGAAACTAGTAGGCCTAGAATTAAGATTTTTGGTTTAAAATGTTCGTAATGAATGCCTCTACAAATCTTGTTATGGTCAAAACCACGCCAGACTTACCGTTTTTGAGAAAAAATATGTGCATCGCACAATAACATACATATTTTCAGCTAAAAGTATGGCATAATTTGGTTTATTTTCATTTTCTCGGAAACTAGTAGGCCTAGAATTAAGATTTTTGGTTTAAAATGTTCGTAATGAATGCCTCTACAAATCTTGTTATGGTCAAAACCACGCCAGACTTACCGTTTTTGAGAAAAAATATGTGCATCGCACAATAACATACATATTTTCAGCTAAAAGTATGGCATAATTTGGTTTATTTTCATTTTCTCGGAAACTAGTAGGCCTAGAATTAAGATTTTTGGTTTAAAATGTTCGTAATGAATGCCTCTACAAATCTTGTTATGGTCAAAACCACGCCAGACTTACCGTTTTTGAGAAAAAATATGTGCATCGCACAATAACATACATATTTTCAGCTAAAAGTATGGCATAATTTGGTTTATTTTCATTTTCTCGGAAACTAGTAGGCCTAGAATTAAGATTTTTGGTTTAAAATGTTCGTAATGAATGCCTCTACAAATCTTGTTATGGTCAAAACCACGCCAGACTTACCGTTTTTGAGAAAAAATATGTGCATCGCACAATAACATACATATTTTTACATATTTTCAGCTAAAAGTATGGCATAATTTGGTTTATTTTCATTTTCTCGGAAACTAGTAGGCCTAGAATTAAGATTTTTGGTTTAAAATGTTCGTAATGAATGCCTCTACAAATCTTGTTATGGTCAAAACCACGCCAGACTTACCGTTTTTGAGAAAAAATATGTGCTTCGCACAATAACATACATATTTTTACATATTTTCAGCTAAAAGTATGGCATAATTTGGTTTATTTTCATTTTCTCGGAAACTAGTAGGCCTAGAATTAAGATTTTTGGTTTAAAATGTTCGTAATGAATGCCTCTACAAATCTTGTTATGGTCAAAACCACGCCAGACTTACCGTTTTTGAGAAAAAATATGTGCATCGCACAATAACATACATATTTTTACATATTTTCAGCTAAAAGTATGGCATAATTTGGTTTATTTTCATTTTCTCGGAAACTAGTAGGCCTAGAATTAAGATTTTTGGTTTAAAATGTTCGTAATGAATGCCTCTACAAATCTTGTTATGGTCAAAACCACGCCAGACTTACCGTTTTTGAGAAAAAATATGTGCTTCGCACAATAACATACATATTTTTACATATTTTCAGCTAAAAGTATGGCATAATTTGGTTTATTTTCATTTTCTCGGAAACTAGTAGGCCTAGAATTAAGATTTTTGGTTTAAAATGTTCGTAATGAATGCCTCTACAAATCTTGTTATGGTCAAAACCACGCCAGACTTACCGTTTTTGAGAAAAAATATGTGCATCGCACAATAACATACATATTTTTACATATTTTCAGCTAAAAGTATGGCATAATTTGGTTTATTTTCATTTTCTCGGAAACTAGTAGGCCTAAAACTAAGATTTTTGGTTTAAAATGTTCGTAATGAATGCCTCTACAAATCTTGTTATGGTCAAAACCACGCCAGACTTACCGTTTTTGAGAAAAAATATGTGCATCGCACAATAACATACATATTTTTACATATTTTCAGCTAAAAGTATGGCATAATTTGGTTTATTTTCATTTTCTCGGAAACTAGTAGGCCTAGAATTAAGATTTTTGGTTTAAAATGTTCGTAATGAATGCCTCTACAAATCTTGTTATGGTCAAGACCACGCCAGACTTACCGTTTTTGAGAAAAAATATGTGCATCGCACAATAACATACATATTTTCAGCTAAAAGTATGGCATAATTTGGTTTATTTTCATTTTCTCGGAAACTAGTAGGCCTAGAATTAAGATTTTTGGTTTAAAATGTTCGTAATGAATGCCTCTACAAATCTTGTTATGGTCAAAACCACGCCAGACTTACCGTTTTTGAGAAAAAATATGTGCATCGCACAATAACATACATATTTTCAGCTAAAAGTATGGCATAATTTGGTTTATTTTCATTTTCTCGGAAACTAGTAGGCCTAGAATTAAGATTTTTGGTTTAAAATGTTCGTAATGAATGCCTCTACAAATCTTGTTATGGTCAAAACCACGCCAGACTTACCGTTTTTGAGAAAAAATATGTGCATCGCACAATAACATACATATTTTCAGCTAAAAGTATGGCATAATTTGGTTTATTTTCATTTTCTCGGAAACTAGTAGGCCTAGAATTAAGATTTTTGGTTTAAAATGTTCGTAATGAATGCCTCTACAAATCTTGTTATGGTCAAAACCACGCCAGACTTACCGTTTTTGAGAAAAAATATGTGCATCGCACAATAACATACATATTTTCAGCTAAAAGTATGGCATAATTTGGTTTATTTTCATTTTCTCGGAAACTAGTAGGCCTAGAATTAAGATTTTTGGTTTAAAATGTTCGTAATGAATGCCTCTACAAATCTTGTTATGGTCAAAACCGCGCCAGAAATACCGTTTTTGAGAAAAAATATGTGCATCGCACAATAACATACATATTTTCAGCTAAAAGTATGGCATAATTTGGTTTATTTTCATTTTCTCGGAAACTAGTAGGCCTAGAATTAAGATTTTTGGTTTAAAATGTTCGTAATGAATGCCTCTACAAATCTTGTTATGGTCAAAACCACGCCAGACTTACCGTTTTTGAGAAAAAATATGTGCATCGCACAATAACATACATATTTTCAGCTAAAAGTATGGCATAATTTGGTTTATTTTCATTTTCTCGGAAACTAGTAGGCCTAGAATTAAGATTTTTGGTTTAAAATGTTCGTAATGAATGCCTCTACAAATCTTGTTATGGTCAAAACCACGCCAGACTTACCGTTTTTGAGAAAAAATATGTGCATCGCACAATAACATACATATTTTTACATATTTTCAGCTAAAAGTATGGCATAATTTGGTTTATTTTCATTTTCTCGGAAACTAGTAGGCCTAGAATTAAGATTTTTGGTTTAAAATGTTCGTAATGAATGCCTCTACAAATCTTGTTATGGTCAAAACCACGCCAGACTTACCGTTTTTGAGAAAAAATATGTGCTACGCACAATAACATACATATTTTTACATATTTTCAGCTAAAAGTATGGCATAATTTGGTTTATTTTCATTTTCTCGGAAACTAGTAGGCCTAGAATTAAGATTTTTGGTTTAAAATGTTCGTAATGAATGCCTCTACAAATCTTGTTATGGTCAAAACCACGCCAGACTTACCGTTTTTGAGAAAAAATATGTGCATCGCACAATAACATACATATTTTTACATATTTTCAGCTAAAAGTATGGCATAATTTGGTTTATTTTCATTTTCTCGGAAACTAGTAGGCCTAAAACTAAGATTTTTGGTTTAAAATGTTCGTAATGAATGCCTCTACAAATCTTGTTATGGTCAAAACCACGCCAGACTTACCGTTTTTGAGAAAAAATATGTGCATCGCACAATAACATACATATTTTTACATATTTTCAGCTAAAAGTATGGCATAATTTGGTTTATTTTCATTTTCTCGGAAACTAGTAGGCCTAGAATTAAGATTTTTGGTTTAAAATGTTCGTAATGAATGCCTCTACAAATCTTGTTATGGTCAAAACCACGCCAGACTTACCGTTTTTGAGAAAAAATATGTGCATCGCACAATAACATACATATTTTCAGCTAAAAGTATGGCATAATTTGGTTTATTTTCATTTTCTCGGAAACTAGTAGGCCTAGAATTAAGATTTTCGGTTTAAAATGTTCGTAATGAATGCCTCTACAAATCTTGTTATGGTCAAAACCACGCCAGACTTACCGTTTTTGAGAAAAAATATGTGCATCGCACAATAACATACATATTTTCAGCTAAAAGTATGGCATAATTTGGTTTATTTTCATTTTCTCGGAAACTAGTAGGCCTAGAATTAAGATTTTTGGTTTAAAATGTTCGTAATGAATGCCTCTACAAATCTTGTTATGGTCAAAACCACGCCAGACTTACCGTTTTTGAGAAAAAATATGTGCATCGCACAATAACATACATATTTTCAGCTAAAAGTATGGCATAATTTGGTTTATTTTCATTTTCTCGGAAACTAGTAGGCCTAGAATTAAGATTTTTGGTTTAAAATGTTCGTAATGAATGCCTCTACAAATCTTGTTATGGTCAAAACCACGCCAGACTTACCGTTTTTGAGAAAAAATATGTGCATCGCACAATAACATACATATTTTCAGCTAAAAGTATGGCATAATTTGGTTTATTTTCATTTTCTCGGAAACTAGTAGGCCTAGAATTAAGATTTTTGGTTTAAAATGTTCGTAATGAATGCCTCTACAAATCTTGTTATGGTCAAAACCACGCCAGACTTACCGTTTTTGAGAAAAAATATGTGCATCGCACAATAACATACATATTTTCAGCTAAAAGTATGGCATAATTTGGTTTATTTTCATTTTCTCGGAAACTAGTAGGCCTAGAATTAAGATTTTTGGTTTAAAATGTTCGTAATGAATGCCTCTACAAATCTTGTTATGGTCAAAACCACGCCAGACTTACCGTTTTTGAGAAAAAATATGTGCATCGCACAATAACATACATATTTTCAGCTAAAAGTATGGCATAATTTGGTTTATTTTCATTTTCTCGGAAACTAGTAGGCCTAGAATTAAGATTTTTGGTTTAAAATGTTCGTAATGAATGCCTCTACAAATCTTGTTATGGTCAAAACCACGCCAGACTTACCGTTTTTGAGAAAAAATATGTGCATCGCACAATAACATACATATTTTTACATATTTTCAGCTAAAAGTATGGCATAATTTGGTTTATTTTCATTTTCTCGGAAACTAGTGGGCCTAGAATTAAGGTTTTTGGTTTAAAATGTTCGTAATGAATGCCTCTACAAATCTTGTTATGGTCAAAACCACGCCAGACTTACCGTTTTTGAGAAAAAATATGTGCATCGCACAATAACATACATATTTTCAGCTAAAAGTATGGCATAATTTGGTTTATTTTCATTTTCTCGGAAACTAGTAGGCCTAGAATTAAGATTTTTGGTTTAAAATGTTCGTAATGAATGCCTCTACAAATCTTGTTATGGTCAAAACCACGCCAGACTTACCGTTTTTGAGAAAAAATATGTGCATCGCACAATAACATACATATTTTCAGCTAAAAGTATGGCATAATTTGGTTTATTTTCATTTTCTCGGAAACTAGTAGGCCTAGAATTAAGATTTTTGGTTTAAAATGTTCGTAATGAATGCCTCTACAAATCTTGTTATGGTCAAAACCACGCCAGACTTACCGTTTTTGAGAAAAAAAATGTGCATCGCACAATAACATACATATTTTCAGCTAAAAGTATGGCATAATTTGGTTTATTTTCATTTTCTCGGAAACTAGTAGGCCTAGAATTAAGATTTTTGGTTTAAAATGTTCGTAATGAATGCCTCTACAAATCTTGTTATGGTCAAAACCACGCCAGACTTACCGTTTTTGAGAAAAAATATGTGCATCGCACAATAACATACATATTTTCAGCTAAAAGTATGGCATAATTTGGTTTATTTTCATTTTCTCGGAAACTAGTAGGCCTAGAATTAAGATTTTTGGTTTAAAATGTTCGTAATGAATGCCTCTACAAATCTTGTTATGGTCAAAACCACGCCAGACTTACCGTTTTTGAGAAAAAATATGTGCATCGCACAATAACATACATATTTTCAGCTAAAAGTATGGCATAATTTGGTTTATTTTCATTTTCTCGGAAACTAGTAGGCCTAGAATTAAGATTTTTGGTTTAAAATGTTCGTAATGAATGCCTCTACAAATCTTGTTATGGTCAAAACCACGCCAGACTTACCGTTTTTGAGAAAAAATATGTGCATCGCACAATAACATACATATTTTCAGCTAAAAGTATGGCATAATTTGGTTTATTTTCATTTTCTCGGAAACTAGTAGGCCTAGAATTAAGATTTTTGGTTTAAAATGTTCGTAATGAATGCCTCTACAAATCTTGTTATGGTCAAAACCACGCCAGACTTACCGTTTTTGAGAAAAAATATGTGCATCGCACAATAACATACATATTTTCAGCTAAAAGTATGGCATAATTTGGTTTATTTTCATTTTCTCGGAAACTAGTAGGCCTAGAATTAAGATTTTTGGTTTAAAATGTTCGTAATGAATGCCTCTACAAATCTTGTTATGGTCAAAACCACGCCAGACTTACCGTTTTTGAGAAAAAATATGTGCATCGCACAATAACATACATATTTTTACATATTTTCAGCTAAAAGTATGGCATAATTTGGTTTATTTTCATTTTCTCGGAAACTAGTAGGCCCAGAATTAAGATTTTTGGTTTAAAATGTTCGTAATGAATGCCTCTACAAATCTTGTTATGGTCAAAACCACGCCAGACTTACCGTTTTTGAGAAAAAATATGTGCATCGCACAATAACATACATATTTTCAGCTAAAAGTATGGCATAATTTGGTTTATTTTCATTTTCTCGGAAACTAGTAGGCCTAGAATTAAGATTTTTGGTTTAAAATGTTCGTAATGAATGCCTCTACAAATCTTGTTATGGTCAAAACCACGCCAGACTTACCGTTTTTGAGAAAAAATATGTGCATCGCACAATAACATACATATTTTCAGCTAAAAGTATGGCATAATTTGGTTTATTTTCATTTTCTCGGAAACTAGTAGGCCTAGAATTAAGATTTTTGGTTTAAAATGTTCGTAATGAATGCCTCTACAAATCTTGTTATGGTCAAAACCACGCCAGACTTACCGTTTTTGAGAAAAAATATGTGCATCGCACAATAACATACATATTTTCAGCTAAAAGTATGGCATAATTTGGTTTATTTTCATTTTCTCGGAAACTAGTAGGCCTAGAATTAAGATTTTTGGTTTAAAATGTTCGTAATGAATGCCTCTACAAATCTTGTTATGGTCAAAACCACGCCAGACTTACCGTTTTTGAGAAAAAATATGTGCATCGCACAATAACATACATATTTTCAGCTAAAAGTATGGCATAATTTGGTTTATTTTCATTTTCTCGGAAACTAGTAGGCCTAGAATTAAGATTTTTGGTTTAAAATGTTCGTAATGAATGCCTCTACAAATCTTGTTATGGTCAAAACCACGCCAGACTTACCGTTTTTGAGAAAAAATATGTGCATCGCACAATAACATACATATTTTCAGCTAAAAGTATGGCATAATTTGGTTTATTTTCATTTTCTCGGAAACTAGTAGGCCTAGAATTAAGATTTTTGGTTTAAAATGTTCGTAATGAATGCCTCTACAAATCTTGTTATGGTCAAAACCACGCCAGACTTACCGTTTTTGAGAAAAAATATGTGCATCGCACAATAACATACATATTTTCAGCTAAAAGTATGGCATAATTTGGTTTATTTTCATTTTCTCGGAAACTAGTAGGCCTAGAATTAAGATTTTTGGTTTAAAATGTTCGTAATGAATGCCTCTACAAATCTTGTTATGGTCAAAACCACGCCAGACTTACCGTTTTTGAGAAAAAATATGTGCATCGCACAATAACATACATATTTTCAGCTAAAAGTATGGCATAATTTGGTTTATTTTCATTTTCTCGGAAACTAGTAGGCCTAGAATTAAGATTTTTGGTTTAAAATGTTCGTAATGAATGCCTCTACAAATCTTGTTATGGTCAAAACCACGCCAGACTTACCGTTTTTGAGAAAAAATATGTGCATCGCACAATAACATACATATTTTTACATATTTTCAGCTAAAAGTATGGCATAATTTGGTTTATTTTCATTTTCTCGGAAACTAGTAGGCCTAGAATTAAGATTTTTGGTTTAAAATGTTCGTAATGAATGCCTCTACAAATCTTGTTATGGTCAAAACCACGCCAGACTTACCGTTTTTGAGAAAAAATATGTGCATCGCACAATAACATACATATTTTCAGCTAAAAGTATGGCATAATTTGGTTTATTTTCATTTTCTCGGAAACTAGTAGGCCTAGAATTAAGATTTTTGGTTTAAAATCTTCGTAATGAATGCCTCTACAAATCTTGTTATGGTCAAAACCACGCCAGACTTACCGTTTTTGAGAAAAAATATGTGCATCGCACAATAACATACATATTTTCAGCTAAAAGTATGGCATAATTTGGTTTATTTTCATTTTCTCGGAAACTAGTAGGCCTAGAATTAAGATTTTTGGTTTAAAATGTTCGTAATGAATGACTTACCGTTTTTGAGAAAAAATATGTGCATCGCACAATAACATACATATTTTCAGCTAAAAGTATGGCATAATTTGGTTTATTTTCATTTTCTCGGAAACTAGTAGGCCTAGAATTAAGATTTTTGGTTTAAAATGTTCGTAATGAATGCCTCTACAAATCTTGTTATGGTCAAAACCACGCCAGACTTACCGTTTTTGAGAAAAAATATGTGCATCGCACAATAACATACATATTTTCAGCTAAAAGTATGGCATAATTTGGTTTATTTTCATTTTCTCGGAAACTAGTAGGCCTAGAATTAAGATTTTTGGTTTAAAATGTTCGTAATGAATGCCTCTACAAATCTTGTTATGGTCAAAACCACGCCAGACTTACCGTTTTTGAGAAAAAATATGTGCATCGCACAATAACATACATATTTTCAGCTAAAAGTATGGCATAATTTGGTTTATTTTCATTTTCTCGGAAACTAGTAGGCCTAGAATTAAGATTTTTGGTTTAAAATGTTCGTAATGAATGCCTCTACAAATCTTGTTATGGTCAAAACCACGCCAGACTTACCGTTTTTGAGAAAAAATATGTGCATCGCACAATAACATACATATTTTCAGCTAAAAGTATGGCATAATTTGGTTTATTTTCATTTTCTCGGAAACTAGTAGGCCTAGAATTAAGATTTTTGGTTTAAAATGTTCGTAATGAATGCCTCTACAAATCTTGTTATGGTCAAAACCACGCCAGACTTACCGTTTTTGAGAAAAAATATGTGCATCGCACAATAACATACATATTTTCAGCTAAAAGTATGGCATAATTTGGTTTATTTTCATTTTCTCGGAAACTAGTAGGCCTAGAATTAAGATTTTTGGTTTAAAATGTTCGTAATGAATGCCTCTACAAATCTTGTTATGGTCAAAACCACGCCAGACTTACCGTTTTTGAGAAAAAATATGTGCATCGCACAATAACATACATATTTTTACATATTTTCAGCTAAAAGTATGGCATAATTTGGTTTATTTTCATTTTCTCGGAAACTAGTAGGCCTAGAATTAAGATTTTTGGTTTAAAATGTTCGTAATGAATGCCTCTACAAATCTTGTTATGGTCAAAACCACGCCAGACTTACCGTTTTTGAGAAAAAATATGTGCATCGCACAAACATACATATTTTCAGCTAAAAGTATGGCATAATTTGGTTTATTTTCATTTTCTCGGAAACTAGTAGGCCTAGAATTAAGATTTTTGGTTTAAAGTGTTCGTAATGAATGCCTCTACAAATCTTGTTATGGTCAAAACCACGCCAGACTTACCGTTTTTGAGAAAAAATATGTGCATCGCACAATAACATACATATTTTCAGCTAAAAGTATGGCATAATTTGGTTTATTTTCATTTTCTCGGAAACTAGTAGGCCTAGAATTAAGATTTTTGGTTTAAAATGTTCGTAATGAATGCCTCTACAAATCTTGTTATGGTCAAAACCACGCCAGACTTACCGTTTTTGAGAAAAAATATGTGCATCGCACAATAACATACATATTTTCAGCTAAAAGTATGGCATAATTTGGTTTATTTTCATTTTCTCGGAAACTAGTAGGCCTAGAATTAAGATTTTTGGTTTAAAATGTTCGTAATGAATGCCTCTACAAATCTTGTTATGGTCAAAACCACGCCAGACTTACCGTTTTTGAGAAAAAATATGTGCATCGCACAATAACATACATATTTTCAGCTAAAAGTATGGCATAATTTGGTTTATTTTCATTTTCTCGGAAACTAGTAGGCCTAGAATTAAGATTTTTGGTTTAAAATGTTCGTAATGAATGCCTCTACAAATCTTGTTATGGTCAAAACCACGCCAGACTTACCGTTTTTGAGAAAAAATATGTGCATCGCACAATAACATACATATTTTCAGCTAAAAGTATGGCATAATTTGGTTTATTTTCATTTTCTCGGAAACTAGTAGGCCTAGAATTAAGATTTTTGGTTTAAAATGTTCGTAATGAATGCCTCTACAAATCTTGTTATGGTCAAAACCACGCCAGACTTACCGTTTTTGAGAAAAAATATGTGCATCGCACAATAACATACATATTTTTACATATTTTCAGCTAAAAGTATGGCATAATTTGGTTTATTTTCATTTTCTCGGAAACTAGTAGGCCTAGAATTAAGATTTTTGGTTTAAAATGTTCGTAATGAATGCCTCTACAAATCTTGTTATGGTCAAAACCACGCCAGACTTACCGTTTTTGAGAAAAAATATGTGCATCGCACAATAACATACATATTTTTACATATTTTCAGCTAAAAGTATGGCATAATTTGGTTTATTTTCATTTTCTCGGAAACTAGTAGGCCTAGAATTAAGATTTTTGGTTTAAAATGTTCGTAATGAATGCCTCTACAAATCTTGTTATGGTCAAAACCACGCCAGACTTACCGTTTTTGAGAAAAAATATGTGCATCGCACAATAACATACATATTTTCAGCTAAAAGTATGGCATAATTTGGTTTATTTTCATTTTCTCGGAAACTAGTAGGCCTAGAATTAAGATTTTTGGTTTAAAATGTTCGTAATGAATGCCTCTACAAATCTTGTTATGGTCAAAACCACGCCAGACTTACCGTTTTTGAGAAAAAATATGTGCATCGCACAATAACATACATATTTTCAGCTAAAAGTATGGCATAATTTGGTTTATTTTCATTTTCTCGGAAACTAGTAGGCCTAGAATTAAGATTTTTGATTTAAAATGTTCGTAATGAATGCCTCTACAAATCTTGTTATGGTCAAAACCACGCCAGACTTACCGTTTTTGAGAAAAAATATGTGCATCGCACAATAACATACATATTTTCAGCTAAAAGTATGGCATAATTTGGTTTATTTTCATTTTCTCGGAAACTAGTAGGCCTAGAATTAAGATTTTTGGTTTAAAATGTTCGTAATGAATGCCTCTACAAATCTTGTTATGGTCAAAACCACGCCAGACTTACCGTTTTTGAGAAAAAATATGTGCATCGCACAATAACATACATATTTTCAGCTAAAAGTATGGCATAATTTGGTTTATTTTCATTTTCTCGGAAACTAGTAGGCCTAGAATTAAGATTTTTGGTTTAAAATGTTCGTAATGAATGCCTCTACAAATCTTGTTATGGTCAAAACCACGCCAGACTTACCGTTTTTGAGAAAAAAAATGTGCATCGCACAATAACATACATATTTTCAGCTAAAAGTATGGCATAATTTGGTTTATTTTCATTTTCTCGGAAACTAGTAGGCCTAGAATTAAGATTTTTGGTTTAAAATGTTCGTAATGAATGCCTCTACAAATCTTGTTATGGTCAAAACCACGCCAGACTTACCGTTTTTGAGAAAAAATATGTGCATCGCACAATAACATACATATTTTCAGCTAAAAGTATGGCATAATTTGGTTTATTTTCATTTTCTCGGAAACTAGTAGGCCTAGAATTAAGATTTTTGGTTTAAAATGTTCGTAATGAATGCCTCTACAAATCTTGTTATGGTCAAAACCACGCCAGACTTACCGTTTTTGAGAAAAAATATGTGCATCGCACAATAACATACATATTTTCAGCTAAAAGTATGGCATAATTTGGTTTATTTTCATTTTCTCGGAAACTAGTAGGCCTAGAATTAAGATTTTTGGTTTAAAATGTTCGTAATGAATGCCTCTACAAATCTTGTTATGGTCAAAACCACGCCAGACTTACCGTTTTTGAGAAAAAATATGTGCATCGCACAATAACATACATATTTTCAGCTAAAAGTATGGCATAATTTGGTTTATTTTCATTTTCTCGGAAACTAGTAGGCCTAGAATTAAGATTTTTGGTTTAAAATGTTCGTAATGAATGCCTCTACAAATCTTGTTATGGTCAAAACCACGCCAGACTTACCGTTTTTGAGAAAAAATATGTGCATCGCACAATAACATACATATTTTTACATATTTTCAGCTAAAAGTATGGCATAATTTGGTTTATTTTCATTTTCTCGGAAACTAGTAGGCCTAGAATTAAGATTATTGGTTTAAAATGTTCGTAATGAATGCCTCTACAAATCTTGTTATGGTCAAAACCACGCCAGACTTACCGTTTTTGAGAAAAAATATGTGCATCGCACAATAACATACATATTTTTACATATTTTCAGCTAAAAGTATGGCATAATTTGGTTTATTTTCATTTTCTCGGAAACTAGTAGGCCTAGAATTAAGATTTTTGGTTTAAAATGTTCGTAATGAATGCCTCTACAAATCTTGTTATGGTCAAAACCACGCCAGACTTACCGTTTTTGAGAAAAAATATGTGCATCGCACAATAACATACATATTTTTACATATTTTCAGCTAAAAGTATGGCATAATTTGGTTTATTTTCATTTTCTCGGAAACTGGTAGGCCTAGAATTAAGATTTTTGGTTTAAAATGTTCGTAATGAATGCCTCTACAAATCTTGTTATGGTCAAAACCACGCCAGACTTATCGTTTTTGAGAAAAAATATGTGCATCGCACAATAACATACATATTTTCAGCTAAAAGTATGGCATAATTTGGTTTATTTTCATTTTCTCGGAAACTAGTAGGCCTAGAATTAAGATTTTTGGTTTAAAATGTTCGTAATGAATGCCTCTACAAATCTTGTTATGGTCAAAACCACGCCAGACTTACCGTTTTTGAGAAAAAATATGTGCATCGCACAATAACATACATATTTTCAGCTAAAAGTATGGCATAATTTGGTTTATTTTCATTTTCTCGGAAACTAGTAGGCCTAGAATTAAGATTTTTGGTTTAAAATGTTCGTAATGAATGCCTCTACAAATCTTGTTATGGTCAAAACCACGCCAGACTTACCGTTTTTGAGAAAAAATATGTGCATCGCACAATAACATACATATTTTCAGCTAAAAGTATGGCATAATTTGGTTTATTTTCATTTTCTCGGAAACTAGTAGGCCTAGAATTAAGATTTTTGGTTTAAAATGTTCGTAATGAATGCCTCTACAAATCTTGTTATGGTCAAAACCACGCCAGACTTACCGTTTTTGAGAAAAAATATGTGCATCGCACAATAACATACATATTTTCAGCTAAAAGTATGGCATAATTTGGTTTATTTTCATTTTCTCGGAAACTAGTAGGCCTAGAATTAAGATTTTTGGTTTAAAATGTTCGTAATGAATGCCTCTACAAATCTTGTTATGGTCAAAACCACGCCAGACTTACCGTTTTTGAGAAAAAATATGTGCATCGCACAATAACATACATATTTTCAGCTAAAAGTATGGCATAATTTGGTTTATTTTCATTTTCTCGGAAACTAGTAGGCCTAGAATTAAGATTTTTGGTTTAAAATGTTCGTAATGAATGCCTCTACAAATCTTGTTATGGTCAAAACCACGCCAGACTTACCGTTTTTGAGAAAAAATATGTGCATCGCACAATAACATACATATTTTCAGCTAAAAGTATGGCATAATTTGGTTTATTTTCATTTTCTCGGAAACTAGTAGGCCTAGAATTAAGATTTTTGGTTTAAAATGTTCGTAATGAATGCCTCTACAAATCTTGTTATGGTCAAAACCACGCCAGACTTACCGTTTTTGAGAAAAAATATGTGCATCGCACAATAACATACATATTTTCAGCTAAAAGTATGGCATAATTTGGTTTATTTTCATTTTCTCGGAAACTAGTAGGCCTAGAATTAAGATTTTTGGTTTAAAATGTTCGTAATGAATGCCTCTACAAATCTTGTTATGGTCAAAACCACGCCAGACTTACCGTTTTTGAGAAAAAATATGTGCATCGCACAAT